>JAUJYZ010000431.1:5000-10000 GCA_033675265.1 Actinostola sp. cb2023 | reverse complement strand
TACTACTACTACTACTACTACTACTACTACTACTACTACTACTACTACTACTACTACTACTACTACTACTACTACTACTACTACTACTACTACTACTACTACTACTACTACTACTACTACTACTACTACTACTACTACTACTACTACTACTACTACTACTACTACTACTACTACTACTACTACTACTACTACTACTACTACTACTACTACTACTACTACTACTACTACTACTACTACTACTACTACTACTACTACTACTACTACTACTACTACTACTACTACTACTACTACTACTACTACTACTACTACTACTACTACTACTACTACTACTACTACTACTACTACTACTACTACTACTACTACTACTACTACTACTACTACTACTACTACTACTACTACTACTACTACTACTACTACTACTACTACTACTACTACTACTACTACTACTACTACTACTACTACTACTACTACTACTACTACTACTACTACTACTACTACTACTACTACTACTACTACTACTACTACTACTACTACTACTACTACTACTACTACTACTACTACTACTACTACTACTACTACTACTACTACTACTACTACTACTACTACTACTACTACTACTACTACTACTACTACTACTACTACTACTACTACTACTACTACTACTACTACTACTACTACTACTACTACTACTACTACTACTACTACTACTACTACTACTACTACTACTACTACTACTACTACTACTACTACTACTACTACTACTACTACTACTACTACTACTACTACTACTACTACTACTACTACTACTACTACTACTACTACTACTACTACTACTACTACTACTACTACTACTACTACTACTACTACTACTACTACTACTACTACTACTACTACTACTACTACTACTACTACTACTACTACTACTACTACTACTACTACTACTACTACTACTACTACTACTACTACTACTACTACTACTACTACTACTACTACTACTACTACTACTACTACTACTACTACTACTACTACTACTACTACTACTACTACTACTACTACTACTACTACTACTACTACTACTACTACTACTACTACTACTACTACTACTACTACTACTACTACTACTACTACTACTACTACTACTACTACTACTACTACTACTACTACTACTACTACTACTACTACTACTACTACTACTACTACTACTACTACTACTACTACTACTACTACTACTACTACTACTACTACTACTACTACTACTACTACTACTACTACTACTACTACTACTACTACTACTACTACTACTACTACTACTACTACTACTACTACTACTACTACTACTACTACTACTACTACTACTACTACTACTACTACTACTACTACTACTACTACTACTACTACTACTACTACTACTACTACTACTACTACTACTACTACTACTACTACTACTACTACTACTACTACTACTACTACTACTACTACTACTACTACTACTACTACTACTACTACTACTACTACTACTACTACTACTACTACTACTACTACTACTACTACTACTACTACTACTACTACTACTACTACTACTACTACTACTACTACTACTACTACTACTACTACTACTACTACTACTACTACTACTACTACTACTACTACTACTACTACTACTACTACTACTACTACTACTACTACTACTACTACTACTACTACTACTACTACTACTACTACTACTACTACTACTACTACTACTACTACTACTACTACTACTACTACTACTACTACTACTACTACTACTACTACTACTACTACTACTACTACTACTACTACTACTACTACTACTACTACTACTACTACTACTACTACTACTACTACTACTACTACTACTACTACTACTACTACTACTACTACTACTACTACTACTACTACTACTACTACTACTACTACTACTACTACTACTACTACTACTACTACTACTACTACTACTACTACTACTACTACTACTACTACTACTACTACTACTACTACTACTACTACTACTACTACTACTACTACTACTACTACTACTACTACTACTACTACTACTACTACTACTACTACTACTACTACTACTACTACTACTACTACTACTACTACTACTACTACTACTACTACTACTACTACTACTACTACTACTACTACTACTACTACTACTACTACTACTACTACTACTACTACTACTACTACTACTACTACTACTACTACTACTACTACTACTACTACTACTACTACTACTACTACTACTACTACTACTACTACTACTACTACTACTACTACTACTACTACTACTACTACTACTACTACTACTACTACTACTACTACTACTACTACTACTACTACTACTACTACTACTACTACTACTACTACTACTACTACTACTACTACTACTACTACTACTACTACTACTACTACTACTACTACTACTACTACTACTACTACTACTACTACTACTACTACTACTACTACTACTACTACTACTACTACTACTACTACTACTACTACTACTACTACTACTACTACTACTACTACTACTACTACTACTACTACTACTACTACTACTACTACTACTACTACTACTACTACTACTACTACTACTACTACTACTACTACTACTACTACTACTACTACTACTACTACTACTACTACTACTACTACTACTACTACTACTACTACTACTACTACTACTACTACTACTACTACTACTACTACTACTACTACTACTACTACTACTACTACTACTACTACTACTACTACTACTACTACTACTACTACTACTACTACTACTACTACTACTACTACTACTACTACTACTACTACTACTACTACTACTACTACTACTACTACTACTACTACTACTACTACTACTACTACTACTACTACTACTACTACTACTACTACTACTACTACTACTACTACTACTACTACTACTACTACTACTACTACTACTACTACTACTACTACTACTACTACTACTACTACTACTACTACTACTACTACTACTACTACTACTACTACTACTACTACTACTACTACTACTACTACTACTACTACTACTACTACTACTACTACTACTACTACTACTACTACTACTACTACTACTACTACTACTACTACTACTACTACTACTACTACTACTACTACTACTACTACTACTACTACTACTACTACTACTACTACTACTACTACTACTACTACTACTACTACTACTACTACTACTACTACTACTACTACTACTACTACTACTACTACTACTACTACTACTACTACTACTACTACTACTACTACTACTACTACTACTACTACTACTACTACTACTACTACTACTACTACTACTACTACTACTACTACTACTACTACTACTACTACTACTACTACTACTACTACTACTACTACTACTACTACTACTACTACTACTACTACTACTACTACTACTACTACTACTACTACTACTACTACTACTACTACTACTACTACTACTACTACTACTACTACTACTACTACTACTACTACTACTACTACTACTACTACTACTACTACTACTACTACTACTACTACTACTACTACTACTACTACTACTACTACTACTACTACTACTACTACTACTACTACTACTACTACTACTACTACTACTACTACTACTACTACTACTACTACTACTACTACTACTACTACTACTACTACTACTACTACTACTACTACTACTACTACTACTACTACTACTACTACTACTACTACTACTACTACTACTACTACTACTACTACTACTACTACTACTACTACTACTACTACTACTACTACTACTACTACTACTACTACTACTACTACTACTACTACTACTACTACTACTACTACTACTACTACTACTACTACTACTACTACTACTACTACTACTACTACTACTACTACTACTACTACTACTACTACTACTACTACTACTACTACTACTACTACTACTACTACTACTACTACTACTACTACTACTACTACTACTACTACTACTACTACTACTACTACTACTACTACTACTACTACTACTACTACTACTACTACTACTACTACTACTACTACTACTACTACTACTACTACTACTACTACTACTACTACTACTACTACTACTACTACTACTACTACTACTACTACTACTACTACTACTACTACTACTACTACTACTACTACTACTACTACTACTACTACTACTACTACTACTACTACTACTACTACTACTACTACTACTACTACTACTACTACTACTACTACTACTACTACTACTACTACTACTACTACTACTACTACTACTACTACTACTACTACTACTACTACTACTACTACTACTACTACTACTACTACTACTACTACTACTACTACTACTACTACTACTACTACTACTACTACTACTACTACTACTACTACTACTACTACTACTACTACTACTACTACTACTACTACTACTACTACTACTACTACTACTACTACTACTACTACTACTACTACTACTACTACTACTACTACTACTACTACTACTACTACTACTACTACTACTACTACTACTACTACTACTACTACTACTACTACTACTACTACTACTACTACTACTACTACTACTACTACTACTACTACTACTACTACTACTACTACTACTACTACTACTACTACTACTACTACTACTACTACTACTACTACTACTACTACTACTACTACTACTACTACTACTACTACTACTACTACTACTACTACTACTACTACTACTACTACTACTACTACTACTACTACTACTACTACTACTACTACTACTACTACTACTACTACTACTACTACTACTACTACTACTACTACTACTACTACTACTACTACTACTACTACTACTACTACTACTACTACTACTACTACTACTACTACTACTACTACTACTACTACTACTACTACTACTACTACTACTACTACTACTACTACTACTACTACTACTACTACTA
>JAUJYZ010001505.1:0-373336 GCA_033675265.1 Actinostola sp. cb2023 | reverse complement strand
TACAAAAAACGGTCATACTTAAATATATACTTTTTGTATTTCAAAGGACAAATTTGTAGATTTTCTTCCAAGTCCAAGTCAAGACGTGCTCCCCTTGCTCGAGACAGTCGAGTTGTTCATTTAATACTGCTTCAAGTTAAATATGCATATATCCTAGAGAAGACTTTTGGGGCCTTGCATTCTGTCTGAAAAGTGTATTTCTAACAGATGTCTGTGGCTTAGTAAGAACTCGTAATTTTTTTATGAGCGGTTTGGGAAATCGGTTTCTTTGCAAGGTAATCGCACTAGTATGCATGCCTCTACTGAGTCACGTACAGAGTGGAACCAAACGCTGTTATCCTTGCTCTATTTTCTAAAATAGTTTCCTAAAAATCTAAAGGTTGTTTTTCGATTTGTATTTTTGCCATTCTGTTATGATGATACAAATAAGCTATTAGGTTTTCACATTTAAAAATCAAGCAAAAAAGCTTTATTAAGAAGCCCGAGTTCACGATAGTAGTAGAGCGTTTCTAGTTTCAGTATAAAAACTTTCGTCACTGCTGAATGGGAAAATCATTCTGTTCATTCCTGTGTAGGTTAAGTTGTGCAAAATCTACCCCGTACCCCCGGCGACTTCAACTGGAAGTGTAAAATTAACTTTTGTTCGGGGTTTCCGTACATTTAGATAGGATTTTAGGCCAAGTTCTAAGCCTGTGAGGTTACTTTATCCACAGGAAATACCAACTATGGAAGGTATTAAACTCCGAAGCAGAAGTTTATTACACTTCCTCCGGTTCAAGGTTCGCCGTCTATAGATTTTGTAAAATGTGTAAACTCCCGAGAAAGTATACGTCATGTCCTCTCACAAAATACTCGCACCACAATCTTCACGATGTTAAGTTATAAGTTTTTATCAATAATAAAACCGTGGAAACTAAATAACGGCTATATATAGCTTTGATTATTTCAAGCCATCTGGTTTTAGTCACGTGAACATTGTTTCAGTATTCGGAAAATAAGTATAAACATGTTACATGGCAGGGCAACTGAACGTACTCTCGACGAGAATTAATGAAATGATTGTATTTTTCATCAAAACAGGCCTGGCAGTTTCGTTGACTTGTTTCAGAGCTTTGGTGGTATTTTTAAGTTGAGTAATTATGCAGAGTTATTTGCCGTGATATTGGGCCCCATCTTAATCTGGTCTTGTAGCTAGACTGTCGCCGTCTGCATATAGGGACTTAGTGCACCGAGCCAGGAGTAATGGGCTCCTGACCGAGGCCAATTAATAAAAAATAAAAATAAATAAAAAAAATGACTGCGGACGAACTTGTACGAGTATGATTGGTATTTTCAATACACACAAGGCCTGGCATTTTTCGTTGGCTTCAGTTCAGGCAATCGTGGGCCATCGTCGTGGCTTTTGTATTCTCTCAGACTATACACCTATTTCAAAAATCGTTGTCGCAGTCGAAGACAACAGTCAACTACTCCAAGACTGCAAAGGATTTTGGTATTGCTATTTGCTGTTTAAGTTGATAGCAGTACTGCTAGTAGGGACACGACTCTCACACTCACTTCTTCGTAATTTTCCTCGGTGATTAATTTATTCAGTTGTGTTCATTGTAAGCATATGGAGCATTTTTGTCCCCTGCGCAAATGCGTGAAATACCAACATAAACACAAAGAACCCCTCTTACACGCGCCCCATAGATCCCCGCGCCATCCCGCGCCTAATTTAAATAACAGGAATAACAAAACAAGATGGTCGAAGTTCTATCTCATATATACACTCGTTTGCAGAAACGTTGTAGTATACATTTATACAAATATACAAATATCTAATGAGATGCAAAATGTTGAACATGCTAAAATACATCTGTTTAAGCACAAAATAGTGCTGAAAATTATTGTGTTGTCCTTTTTGGATGCGATACTAATCTAAATTGATGTTTCAGATATACTAGATGAAAATAAGCGATGTTTCGCACTTTGTATCATTAGATATCTTGTATCTCATTAGATATTTGTATAAATGTATACTACAAACGTTTCTGCAATTTGAGTGTATATTTATTAACTTGCCTATATGAACATATGCAACTCTACTGAAAATGATGGATTCTATTTTATCAATGCTGAAGGCATGCTGCAGTTGTCATAACCAGTATTTACGATGTATTATGAGTTACATATTGCAAGGTGAGGGAGGTCCAGACATGACGAGCTAAACTGACAATGGCTGCCGTCTTCGCCGTATACATGCACTTTGAACATTCATAGCAGGAGCTACGCATTTTTTGAAAGTCATTTATTGTGATGAATGGAATGATTATTGAATAATCTTCGCCTCCGTAACATTAAGCAGCTTGGGGGTCGGTAGAAATCGAAAGATAATTTGACTTGAATGCTTGGAGACCACATTTCATTCTCGTACCCAGAGCTCCTCGGTCGGTCGTTCCTTCTCCCGTCGGAGGCTCTGGTAACAGCCATTTCTAGGCCGATGCTGATTTGGTCCAAATGTCCGCGCATGCGCGACTTTCATTTGTAAATGCTCAATCGTGATTGGTCAATCTATACGATGCTCGGAGCTTTTCAGAAGAGAATCCTCTGCGCATAGGTATAACACACAAAGCTGAATCTTTTTCTTTTTCAAAATGGCGGACGGTCTGAATGGTGATCATTGCTACTATTTTCTGCTAAGAAACTGCAATGATTTTACTGGTCACAAAGAAAAAAACACGCAAGTTTGGTTTTGTACTTGTTTTCGCTTCTCTTCTGTCGAGGCAAGTGATTAATTTACGCTATAAATTACCTCCTTCAACAACGGACTACGATACCGTTGAGACAGAACAAAATCAGTTGGCTTCGTTTCGGGTTCCTTTGCAAAAAAATAAGTATCCATATAAAATGTCGTGTTTTTGTGAATGTTAAAAAGAGTACAGAACAAGATTGGTGGGGTGTATTTTCTTTCCTTCTCAGTAAATGTGCAGATAAATGTACAATCTTGTACAAAGACTAATAAATTACTTGCCATATCATGTTGTTGTATTTGAGTAATACCCTGTGTATCATTTGCCCTATTTTTCCCCAAGGCAGACTCAGTGAAGTCTATTGATGAGAAATATTTCAGCATATTTCGTGTATCAGTAGTATTCTACATATATAATACATATTTTTAACATATTTTATATTTTAGCTTTCTTTCTTTCTTACCTAATATATTAATTTAGCCTGTTTTGAAGATGTAGGAATGCTTCATTAAACCGTTATTATTATTATTTTATTATTATTAATTATTATTAAAAGGCTGTATGCATTCTTATTTTTGAGAGGGGAAGTACACTATGCTGCTGTTATCCCCTTGATTATATTTTATAAATAGAGGTTATTAGTCGGCTAAGCATTGAATACGACTATAATACTGTGTAGTAAAAATTCACATCCGTATTAGATGCTTAGCCGATTAATAAATTGTTTATTATATATTTTGTCAAAGAAACTAGCTATTCTGGTGAAAGAAAAACAACAAATTACAGTGAAAACTTGGAAATCTCTGTACGAGCGCGCGCTAGCCAAAACTGTAGAATTTCTCACGCTGGTTGGTTAATTTTCATCACACGATTGTGCATGATTGATTGGAAAGCCAGTTTGAAGTAACCACACAAAATACGGTCCCATATTTCAAGTGCTCTCATGCATATTTCGTGCATTCTTTGACAAAAAATACAATAAAGTAAAATATTTAACTTCACCTAGTGTACTGATGAGCATTACATGCTTTGTTGTGTTTTGGAGGCTTCTAAAATGTTTTTAACATTTGCCATCCAGATGAATTTTGTAACATGTGACCATTTATTGCAAAAATATGAAAGGACCTGTGAAGCACATTTTGGTCAAGGCCAGCCTGTGTTCTCTAAGGCTCTGTAATTTACAAGTGTAGCTATTGTTCTTGTAAAAGTTTTATTGAAAAGTGTCTGATTGGGAGGGTGGGGTAAATTTCAGCCTGCAGTTTCTAAATATACTTGCTTTTGCATAGCACGGTCAATTCTGGGTGTGCTCTTGTTTTATTCAAGAGTGTCATAAACATCTACATGTAATAAAAAATAAATACTTCAATTTTCTTAATTTGCATACTCTTTCTGCAATCCTGCACTTTTGTGTCACTGTCTACCCTACTACATGTAGCAGAGTTTTTTCTACTCACCAGGAAAGAGGTGCAGGGTAGCCACTCTCATGCACATTATTGAAAAATCTCCAAATAAGTCTTAGGCATAATGACCCTCTCTTTCCCTCTTTCCTTTCCCTCTGATTAAAGTGAAATACAAATGTTTATCTTAGCTACACTATCTAACCATGCAACTAGGAAAGGCTTTCTCAGTGAAATTTCTTTGAAAATACGGGCTCTGGTTGCATGGTTAAATAATAGTAATACATTGTCAAAATGGATTTCTTGCAATAGTCCCTTTTTGCGTTCACAGATCCCCCAGAAACCGCTGTACTTATTGATATCAGACGCATTTGTACAGGGTTAGCCTCGAGTCAGTGAAAATTATCAAATATCAACAAGAACACGAAAAAATGTTTACATGAAACAATAGAAACATTTTTGAATTGCACGGACTGTTTCTCTGAATCGAGGCTAAGCCTGTAGTAAATGCGTCTTTTGTCAAGGACAGCGGTCATCTCTAAACAATGCAAAACTGGAGTATTTGAAACTACAACAATAATATTATTATTGTCAAAAGTTGGAATCTACAATGTAGAATAAATCTGAATAAATTATGAAATCTACAACAGTCTATTTGTAGATTTCATAATTTATACAGATTTATTATTTATTATTCAGTTACTGCACTTGCAGTCACATAATGGTTGGTGAAATATTTTGAGACAATAATTATATCACATCCATCATTCCCTAATCTGCCAAAGAGCATGTTAGACACACTAAACATTGACATGTGAGAATGGAACAATGGATGAAAAGATGCAAGACAAACTGACAAATAACCTAATGTTCCTTGGGATGCTACCTCTGACGATCAATCTAAGCCTGGATGATTATACATGTACATGTAGTTGGTCTTCTCTGAGGATAGTTATGATAATTAAAAAGTTGAATTAAATAACACAGAAAATAATGTCAAATATTACACATCTTCTCTGATAGAGTCTATGTGTACCGGAAGTATGTTTCCATTGGCATCCACCACTTTTGGTGTTTCTAAAAATAGATTTAGTGAAATTAAGATATCCCAAGGGCAATACAGCGAGACTCCCTCGGCTCTGTCCCTTATGCCCTCTTGGAGTATTGAATTAAATTGATGAACAGGACCCAGGGTTAAAATAGCTAACCTAGGGTAAAATATTAAGAATTAACACTAGGTTAGCGAATTTATCCCTGGGTTAGCGTTAACACGCTTTCGAACAACCGGGCCCATATGTCAAGCTACAGGATATCAATAATTATATAAGTATATAATTATAATTATAATTTATTAATTTATATTGCGCACTTTTCATAAAATGATCAAGTGCGCATTACAATAACTATAACTAATCATATTCATTTTGAAATCACTAGTAAATCCTGCAATCTGATTGGCTAAAAATGGTGCGATTAAATCATTAATTGCACTATTTTGGATCATTAATTGCACCAATTTTTTTTTTTTAATATTTTCGCACAGAAACTCTAATTTTATTAAATTCAAACGATTCTTCATAAAAAGTAATTCGTAATTTAGAATGAAAGAGTTGTATTTTAGGCATCAAAATTATTCTTATTATTGCAACTTACCACCTAAATATAACGAGTGTATTTGAAAAGATTTCAAAATGAATATGATTAATAGGTAATTGAACTTCGTGTCGTGCAATTTTGGTCTGAAATCATACTCGTGATAACAAATTGCACTCCCGCTACGCGGTCGTGCAATTTTGTAATCACTCGTATGATTTCAGACCAAATTGCACTCCACTCAGTTCTATTACCATTACTAATTACAAAAATAAATAAATAAATTATATAATGTACAAGAAATACTATTTAAAAATAGTATTACATACATGGCTGCAAGAAAAGCAAGAGTGTTACAAGAAATCCAGTGATTATTACTCAACATTCAACAGAATCCTGAGCCATTTCATAAATTAATGAAAGCATTAGCTTGGTATTACGGTACCTTACAAGTACATTGTAAGTTTTGGCATTAAAAAAAAATATAAATCATATTTTTTTAGAGTTTTTATTTGGTTCTGCACACATATTACAGGAAATGAAAACAAACAATGTAAGCTAAATGAATGTCACTGTTTACTATATTAGCAAATATTAAAAGAAAGTGCATAAATTATATATGTAATTAACTGTAGGGTGTGTACCAGTGGTGGTTAAAGTAGTAACAACATTTACAACTGTAAAAGTATCTATTTACAACCTCCCAGATCTGTGAAGCATGGCTGCATGGTGCAAAAAATAGAAATTTATGTTTCGATCAACATCTGTCAGAGAGTTCAGAACATCAAATCTCCACTACTGGGTCAATTAAGACTGATTACACTAGGGGTATATCCGGTTATAGCCTGCGTAGGCAGGCTCTAGGAAAAAGGGTGGTTCAATTAAACTACCTTAGTTCCAAAAGGTCAGATCTTATTTGTTCCTAAGGTATATAAGCAACCATGAGTGTCTTGAGTCAGAATTATCATCTGATATTATGATGCAAAAATCATCACATGAGCAACATAGCACAATTATCACACAATTTATGTGGTGGTGGCAACACATAATTTTTACCCCCTAAAAGGTACCAACTCTAAAGTGACAAAAGCTACAACTGTCATTCCGGCTGTCATTATCTTATCTCGGGTCATAACATTACAGAGCATTAGAATCTGGCGGTAGGTTTTTGATTGCATACACAATTCCCAAGCGATTCAGAGGGATTTTGTGTGCAGCGTATGTCACGCTCTCCTATATCTCTTCAGAGATTTCAGTTCGATCGATTTTGAAGAAACGGAAAATGCCGCGGTCAAACATATTTATTTCTGCTTGAATTGCCAGCTTATTCATTCCTTACATATTCGTCTTTTATATTCTGCTGGTAGGTTTTTGGTTTTTATTTTAACAATGCAGTAAAAAGCAAAAATGTATCAAAATCATGCTGTTTTTTCGCCGTAACAAGACTCGCCTCATCTGCATATGTGAAACAATGATCTTTTGTATAGCATAAGTTTGACATGTATACGCTCAGTCAAGTTATCAACGCCCCCCACCCCCGGGGCAACACGTTGTTGTACAAAATCCCCGCCCCTGGGACACAGGTCCTTACAAATCTCTGGGGTATGCCCGGGGGGGGGGGGGGGGGGGGGAAGGGGGGGGGGGGGGGGGGGGTGATTGATGCATAGGCAATAGGTTATACGTCGTTCCAAGACCGAACTGCATTATGGTAATAGCTTGAATAGCCAAAGATAGCACTTCCTGTATGAAAAGCTGTATGATCGTAACTATTTGAATTCAATCATTCCAAGACAAATTTTGAACGAATTTTCTCTGGCATCCACGACATTCAAGCTGTTACCATACTGCAATTCGGTCTTGGAACGACCTATAGCCTATCGCCTATGGACTGATGTCTTCCGATCGGGCAGAATGGCGCGTCACATCCGGAAACTTATTGTTCGAGTTTGCCCGGCAAATTCAAATCTCTAATTGAATACAAGTGATTGAAACAAAGAAATTGTCCAAAATTTCAATAATGGTTGTAAATTTGATCATTTTTTGGACTCAAAACTTTTGGCTTTCTGTATTCGACCAGTGGAAATTAGTACTTGAAGGGTTGATCTACAATTTACTGTGTGAATTATCCCAAATAATCGCTTGAAAGTAATATCGCGAACACCCTGAACATTGGTAATTGTGGCTTGTTTTACTGTGGTAATTTATACAGGTCGTCTCATAAAGACGAATCCCATCGTAAATAAACTATTTAGTGTTCGACCAGTGGGAAAAGAAAGAAGACATATTGGTGGTCCTGTGTGATTAATTTCAAGATTGTCAGATCAGTAAAAGACATATCGCGACGCGGGTTTATCTTCCGACTCCTTCATGGTTTCAAAAGTACCTCAAGTTCAAATTGGCCGCCGCATGCTTCAATAATTATGCTCCTTACGCAAGACAAGTGGTTGTCATGGTGAGCAATTATGACAAGGACAATGTCAGTTGCGTGAGGAGGGACCTGACAATGACTGACGGTTGTGTGACGAGGGAGACTATATGTATATATGGGTCGGTGAGCATAGGGATAGTAAATAAAGACCACAAGACACTACCACAGTTTCAAGTCTTTTATTACAGTATTTACAGGAGAAAATATTTTTACGATATTCTCCACAAAACCACAGCTTGGGCTTCCTGTCGTTATCCATGGAGGCGTATGGGGTATATCAAATATCGCCTTTATTTTCAAAGCCGTGTTACAGGCAGTAAGGCACGACATACCGTAATTACTCGGGCCCTTCCGAAGGAAGCCCGAGTTATAAAATGGGCTTTCTTGTTGTTGTTTTTTTCATGGTCACGGAATGAAGAAAAAATGCGAAGAATGAAGAAAGAATGCGATGTATTTGATCGTATCGAGTTTCAAGATTTCTCAGCAGATAAGGGAAAACAAACCACACACAGGACTCAAGTAGACTTGAATCTTAGTTTTGAAAGCAGCTGTAGATCTTCAAGCTATTAAAAGTCAGGATACTAGTTCATCGTTCGACGCGGACTAGAAGTGGTAGAAGGACTAGAAGCTCGTGCTGGATCGAGAGAGAACAAATCATCTTGTTATAATTAAACTCACGTCCAGCGATGTAACTACATCTATTGACAGAAAGCTATATGTACAGAAGTCATGCAAACAGTCGAGACTGAAAAGCAAATGAAATGAACTCAAAAACTATCATGACCTCGTTCATGTTTGTTGCTAATTGTAATAGTACGTGTACAGTTATGTCCTTGAGTATTTATAATTAAACTCACGACCAGCGATGTATAACTACATCTATTGACAGAAAGCTATATGTACAGAAGTCATGCAAACAGTCGAGCCAGTCGAGTTATTTTCAATAACTCACGATGGATGTTTATTTTATTCCACGTTTGAAAAATTCAGAAGGAAAAGGAATCGTAAAAATCGTACTTCAAAACTACATCAAAGTGAAGGCGAGCTGCAAGGTCAATGTTCGAAAATCCGTGTTCTTTTCAGTACGATGACAGTTGTATGATCCTTGTCTGAGTCATACATTTATTACGCGACCTAATTTTAGAACCGCCGCGTAGCGCTATTTAAAACAGAATTTCCACGCTCAAAACAGGTCAGTAAACGGCAAAAATACAATCGAAGTCAAAACGTCCTTAGATTTTAGGGATCTACTGACAGAAGAAGACGCTCAATGAGCGTATAGTCGGGCATTATGACAATGACAGTTGCGTGACGAGGGAGACTATTTGTGTCGGTGAACATCGATAAAGATCTCCGACTCTTCGACTCTGGTACGTATATGGTACGTCTTTAAACGTACTTGAGGTCACTTGAGGTTGCATATTCATGGTCGCCAAAAACGGATAGAATAGTTTCCGAACGCCTATCGAACTAAATCCGAAAGTATGATTCGCTCAAGCATCGCTCAAACGGTCGCTCAAACGTGTGAAATAGTTTCCGAGCGTATATCGAACTTAATCCGAAGCATTGTTCGCTCAGGGAGCTCGCTCAGGGCAGATACTGAGATAGTGCTAAGTCATCGTATTCGACGACTAGAAGTGAAAGAAGCAGTTAACCTGTGCAGAAGAGAAATTATGCTGTATCCAAGGCAAGCCATCCATCAGTTCCTCTTAAATACGCTCTCACATACAAACGCATACGCCGATTCGTGTAGGCCCTAGCCTGCGTAGCAAGCGTTTCTTTTGGTGGAAATTAAAAGGCGAAAAAGTTGTTTTTGATACGAAAAAGTTGTTTTGGGATAGCTGTGTTTCAGTTTTGGCCGCGCGAAACCTAAGACGAGTGCAAAAAGTTTCGCGCGGCCAAAACGGAATTTTCGTATCGAAAACAACATTTTCGCCCTTCAATTTCCCCCAAAAGAAACGCTTGCTACGCAGGCTATGTAGGCCCACTTTAAAAGATGTTGAGCGTTTTCGAAAGGGCCTTTACACGAACTCATCAAAAGCAAATCAATTGAACTCAAAGTTAAAAGGGAATCAAATGAACTCAAAGTCAAAAGCAAATCAAATGAACTCAACTCAACTCATATAAGAACTATAATAATGAATGAACTCAACTCAACTCATATAAGCTGCAGTTGTCATAACCAGTATTTACGATGTATTATGAGTTGCATATTGCAAGGTGAGGGAGGTCCAGACATGACGAGCTAAACTGACAATGGCTGCCGTCTTCGCCGTATACATGCACTTTGAACATTCATAGCAGGAGCTACGCATTTTTTGAAAGTCATTTATTGTGATGAATGGAATGATTATTGAATAATCTTCGCCTCCGTAACATTAAGCAGCTTGGGGGTCGGTAGAAATCGAAAGATAATTTGACTTGAATGCTTGGAGTCCACATTTCTGCTCGTCGCGAGTCCCGTAAATGGTAAGCAAAACTATTGCAATGCAAAACAGTGGAAACAAGTTTTAATTTTCTTAACAACTAATTTTTCTGCAAAGTCTGTTCTCTCATTTATACTTTCAAAGACTTAGAATAAGGAAATAGACGAAGATATGATAAAACCATGGCTTCGAGAAGTAACACAAAACATCAATTCCGCCATTACACCGAGTATAGGGTGAGAAGAATCTATTAAATCTGACAGCTATACATTTTTTGAAGCCCCATTCTCTATAAAAACTGAAATTATATAGAGGAATGAATGCTGTGATAATTATCTCCAACTTGGGGGTCGGTAAAAATTTCAAGAAATATCTCGTTAAAGTTCGACCTAAATTGAATACTTCTACATATTCACCGGGCCGGGCCATAGTTCGAAATCGCTTCCACTTGAAAGACCATTTCATTAAAATTCTAAAAGTTTACTTTCATCACAATTACCAAGCGTTAATCCAGTGCTGTAGAATACTTGATTGTAGAAATAATTAACGCTGAACATCCAACTCCAAACACCACAGTCGCATTTCAATGTAAAATATCTCGCCATCAAAAGAAATAACAGCAGCCAAAGATATACCCAGGGGAAGAAGTGTTTATCGTCTTTAAAAATGAGTAAATTTTCATGACGTTTAAACTTTAGAAACGCGTAGATCTCCTACAAAATATCCTTAAAATGAGCTATCGAGCTGTAAAATGGTTCAGACGTCACTGGTCAATGCTGTGTTGGCGCATGCGCAGACAAAATACCCATATGCTGCAGTCAAGTACCACCACTTATCCGGGAGTGATGAATGATCGAGTTTGGAATCGAGTTCGAGTTCGAGTTCGAGTTCGAGTTCGAGTTCGAGTTCGAGTTCGAGTTCGAGTTCGAGTTCGAGTTACGGTTCGAGTTATAGTTCGAGTTATGGTTCGTCCTAGTCCGACCCTGGATCCCAGGGTTTATTCGTTCTTCGACAAAACTTTTCGTGAATTCGTTGAAATTTACTTCGTGAACTGAAATTAATATATATCAACTATACTATATGAAGGTGAGATGCGTAGCCTTTACAGTGTGACTACACCAACCAAGGCCACCCAAACAAATTTTTCATACAAATTATCCAATCACAATTGAGTATTTATACAATAGAATCTGCACAAATTTTCAAATTTTCGCTTTAAAAGCATATATTTTACTTTAAATGTGTATGTATATGATCAAGAGTGAACAAGAAACAGTTTAAATTGTACGGAATTCGACATCATACTGTTATTCAGCGTTATAAATGTGATTAGAAAATTTGATTCAAAATTTGTTTGGTTGGCCTTGGTTAGTGTAGTCGCACTGTAATACGTGACACAGGGCACAGGGAAAACCCACAGTTTTAGCCATGCTTTAAAATTATTCTATGCTCCGAACAAATCTCGAGTTTTAATAAAACTAAAAAACGCAATGAAAGACAACTTCAACGAGGCTCCCATCTTAGAACATGAAATTTACGAATATCGAGCAATAATTTCGACTTTCTATGTATCTTGCCGTAGGACCCGTAGGTAATGAACACATTATGCACGGATCACGTGAAATGCATGATTATCGCAACAAATATTAATGCTTGATGTAATGTGTGTACGCCACTGTTCAATGAGTGTTTTTAAGTTAATAAGTAAACGTAATGAAGAAATAGAAAACGAGCACGCGTGCTATGTGCAGATTTATAGCACGCGGGGACTGATCAGAACACGAGAGAAGTGTCAGTTAGGGGAGTTTTAGACATATCATGATAACAATTTATTATTTGAGACTGTAAAAATATGCTAAAAATAGGGTGTTAGTAAAGTGCAGAACGACGGACCGCGGAACGGCGGAACAGGCGGAACTCCCGGAATCTGCGGAACACCCTCAAAATATCATTTTTGGAGCATTTGTAACAGAAAAAGACGTCTATAACCATTCAGAATAGTTTGAGCCTAACTAACATTTGGTGACGTCATTTCCTCTGTGTTCAATTCTCGATTCAATTTATCAAAATATTTTTTTCTTCAAAATTCGCAAAGTCTAAAATTGCTAAGTCTAATGCCCACATATAGATGAGCGGGAAAACTGGGAAAGCGGCATAGAACGAGGTTTATATATCTGGATATAAACTGGGTCAGGAGCCCATTACAGTAATGGGCTCCTGACTGTACTGGGTTTATAACTCGGTTATAAACCTTGAATTCGTAATGAGCAGGGTTTTTTTAAATGAAATAAATTTATTCTGTATTTCACAAAGATACATAATTACACTTGACTATATTTTCATACTATATGTTCTGATTATATACAACATTACTATATATTCACTATATATACAGCCTTTTGCAAACATTCTGTCGCGACCAAGTATATCAGTATATCAATATATCAAGTGCATTATGGGTAATTAAATAATCAAAAATTCCCCTTAAAGTGGTTTGACACTAGCAAAGTTGGTGGATATATTTAGCATAATGTTCGTTTTAGTCTTAAGTTTGTTGTTTGTAAGTATCTGATGCATATTTTGTAGGAAAACTCTAAAATAGCATTACCCATAATGCACCCGATATATTGATATATTGATATCACTTGAGTGCTAGAATTTTTGCAAAGGGCTGTATTATACAACATTATCAATAGAGTGCAATTTAGAAAAGTGTGAAATAGTGCTAATTTTAAATAGTACTAAATAGCCGCGCTATTTCTATTGTTTTCTATTGTTTCATTAGTGCTATTTAGTACTAATTAGTTATTTAGTTTTCAAGCTTTTCTAAATTGCACTCTATTACACTAACATCGCTTCTTTTAGTTTACCAAATTTTGTCAGGTGGAAATGGATTTTCAGGTTATTTTTAACAGCTATTGATTTCTCTATTTTTTCATAGTAGTTTAGTAGTGCTTTGTGGCCTTTAAGTGATATTTACTGCATGAGTGGCCGTGTTGTATCGGTAGATATAGATCCGAGCCGTAGGCGAGGATCTATATTTCCGATACAACACGGACGCGAATGCTGTAAATGGCTTCTAAACCTCCATCCCAATTTACCTTCATTTAAAACAGTATTACACGAAATCTAAGCAAATAACACAAGAAAATTACAGAACTTTCTTGAAAAGGTACTTTTGACGTCACTGTCATGCGCAGGATACACCTAAACTCATCCCACATTGGAGAGAGCATTTTGTATTCGTAAGTAGGAAGCCGTAAGGATATTCTTAACTTGGTGTCGGTGCTATGCAAAGGTCAATGATACGAGTAAATGAGACCTTTGCATGACCTGTGGATACTGATGAATAAAACATTAGTGCTTTAATGTTTTATTCATTAGGTCTGTATCACTGATACAGCATTGATGTTTTATTCATCAGTGTCTGTATTGGGGTATACAGATCCATGCATGTGACCGATTCAACCAACCTGGTTGGATCAATTGCTCATGAATTATTAATGAGGTTTAGAATATGGGATATAATACCCTACGGAGAACAAAGAAAACCGATTCAATCATATTCTAAACTTTGCCCATACATGTATGCGGTGGGAAACATCGCAGACGATCGGAAATTGTGGTGTTTCCACGGATTGTATCAGATTCTTCCCGACTTATGAAAACATGTTCACATTAGTTACTAGGTAATGCATGCCCGATGTCCTCGATGATCGTTTTCTCTCGACAGAACTCGTGTTCCCTTATGTCTGGAGGGACGATTGGTAAACCGTCATGTATGAATTATATGTTGAGTTGCTATGTATGTTGAGTTGCTATAGATAAAGTTGAAACAACTATAGTGAGCTTTGGGGAATTAGCGGGACGGTACCAAGTCGTTACAAAGGTCTGTAAGGATAGACTTCAATGCATCTAATGCAATTTTAATTAACACAAAATGTCCAACTGACTGAAGTCTAGATATTCCATTGCTGGAAACCATAGCAACCGGCGTGCGTGAAAGTTATCATTTTAACAAAAGTGATATCTAGAGAACTGGCAGTGTTAGTAAGCGGATGCGACAAAAGGACAACCAACTGATGAAATTTACAGTTGAGTTAAAAAAGAAGATTAATCTTTAGTATAAAGGCCTATTTCAAACACCGTACTTTCCCGGCAAAAACTCATTCAAAAGAAGCCGCCTCATTATCTATTGTTTGAAATGAGAACGGCTCATGATTAGCACTGCGTTTGAACTAGGCCTAAGGTGATTAAAATGTAGCTATCTGAAATTAAATCGACATGATTTCTACTCCATGACACGGTTGTAAGGAGTTTTAACTCCTAAAATTAATAAAATTGAGATCATGATAAACCAAAAATATTGATTCAGGTTTCACTGTTCAGTTGGTATATACACCTAATTGCAGAAAGGTTGTCCACCTCGGAAAAGCACATTTACACATTTACACATTTGCACATTTACACATTTGCACTTTTACAAGCGCTGAAATACAACTATCCACCTGAAATGTTCTGTATAAGACCGCGGCATTCTTATGGCAGTATACTTCTACTGAATCTATTGACTCTGGGTTCCACTTGCGCAAAACAAATATACACGTGATGTTGCGAATGTGCAAATGTGCAAATGTGTAAATGTGCAAATGTGTAAATGTGCTTTTCCGAGGTGGACAACCTTTCTGCAATTAGGTGTATATAAATATGATTTTTATTTATTTTAGCATTTTCTATTTTCGTATCAATGTAAAGCGCCACGGGCAATTAGTGGAGGTGTGCGCTATAGAAGTGAATTATTATTATTATTACTGATTAAGCTTCAGTAATATTTATGCTTGCCAAGATCTGTTTAACTAAAAAGAAAGTATTACTAACAGTGTAGTTCTTATATGAGTCAAAGCCATGCACCAATCGACCAACTCATGAATTATAACATGGAATATCTGGACAGTTTATCGTCACATTAAATATTATAAACGGTTAGTTAGGCTCTTATATTACGAAAATGAGAGTGAATTGCCACCATAGTGCACAGAAAACTATTCTGAATGGTTATAGACGTCTTTTTCTGTTACAAATGCTCCAAAAATGATATTTTGAGGGTGTTCCGCAGGTTCCGGGAGTTCCGCCTGTTCCGCCGTTCCGCGGTCCGTCGTTCAACCCCTAAAAATATGTTTTATGACCAAATGGAATTCTGGGAAATTAAAACTCTCAAATAACACCGTCAAATTATCGACCTTTTTATCAAGACTTGTAGGATCTTAGTTAAATAGCTCATATACCTTCAAAACTACGAGAACATTGAATATATCTGTATGTAATGTCGCTCATGAACTAATTTCCCATCCTTCCTTGCGGTCTCAGCTTCTTTGATTTATGATTTTTGACTCGACAACGATTATGCAATTAGCTATATACGTGATACGTTTTAATATATAGACTATATAAGCCATCTCTAGCTAAGCTTCGCTCCAACGGCAATAACATATATCGCATCGTTTCGCATCGTATCGCATCATTTCGTTTCGCAAAAGATCATAACCCCTTTTTTTTTCTACTCGCCCAGGAAACGACGAGAAAAAAACCTCTGCTCGCAGGGTATATTTTGTCGAAGCGCACAGAAATTTCAGGAATGCATTGTCAGTACTGAGGGTTTTCCTTTCTCCTTTTCACTTATGAAAACGAAGATACGCGTATTCTAACCTACATATACAGACGGTCTATTACCTGCCTTCAGTGTAGTTCTTGATGTACCTATTTATTTGCAGGTTCACACAATTTTTATTTTTCGAGTACAAAACGTTTCTTAAAATGCCCGATATACACAAGAGAGATTTTAACAAAGTAAATTTCAACGAATTCATAACTCGAACCGTAACTCGAACCGCAACTCGAACTCGAACTCGATTCCAAACTCGACGTTTCGGGATTCCCGACAAGACAAGACAGTCAGATAAGAATGACTGAACCGGACCGGAAATCGAGAAACCGCAGTTGAATATCGACTCCAACCAACTTTGCAAAAGTCAATGGTCAATATGCTTATAATTTAAAATACTCTTTACCGACTCAGTATAGTAACACTGATGTGTTGTTTGTGCCGTATTTTTAAAAACATTCCGGGAACCAACGATTCGCTACAATTCTCTGCTAACGCTAAAGAAATAGGCAAGGCGCAGAAATACTTTATTAAAGTTTTGAATCTTTCTTGAGTTGTCCGTTGAGGTAAATAACACACAAGGGGGAACCACAGCAATTGCGCTTTCATTATTATAATCACAAGCAAACTTGTCTCGTGTAAGATGACTGATAGATACTGACTGAAACAGGAGATTTGTTGCTTCGATACATTTGTTATGATAAACAAGTAATGCTTAACGACCACAGGGAATTTCGTGGTCCCAAAGCAGACAATAGAATCGTTATCGGTGTTGCTGAGGTCAGCGGTTTTTTACCATTAGTATTAGAAGTCAGCGGTTTTACACATGAGTCTAGTCGACCTCGTGCTCTTGTTCTAGTCATGGATTAGTATCATGTAGCTTAGTTTATAGTTCGTTTTTCGTCAGTTTGTGGGCCTCTAAGGCTCACACATTTTCCATCTCACATCTGTGGATTGTACTGTTTAACTTCATGGATTTGCGAATAAATTACAATGGAAAATGTAACGCTTTAGAGCCCAAGTTAACGACGAAGTTTGAGTTTATTTGGATTCAAGATTTTCAAGATGGCGTCGTACAGAAGTCTTCCAACGACATCTAAGACCAGTAAAGTGCAAGAAATTGACCTAAGTAGTGAAAAGTTCGCCAAACGGAAAAGAACGCTGACCGAGAAAGGTAAAGAATTCCAATTTTGTACGAGAATCAAAGCGCTAAAAAAATCAAAACGAAACGAGTTGTCCACCCATATTCGACGAACAATCATCCTTCGTGGACAGAGTGAATCGCCGTCTGAATTAAAACGAGAGTTCTCGAAGGCACAAGTGTTACTATCAGAATTTAGTGATGTCTACAGTGATATTAAAGCACTTAACCATAGTGAAAGCGAACAGAATGATGTTGACTGTTGTTATCAACAAATTACTGAAGAATGGAGTGTCTTCGAACGTGACATGAGAGCGGAAATCGAACACTTAGAAAAGCTTACAATACTTAAGCTAGAGAGCAACGGTGGATCCTATAGAACCAGAACCAGATCCAAAGGAAGCTCACGTTCCAGAGGGAAAAGTGTAAAAGATGAAAGGCTTGAACTAGAGAAAGAAAAGGCTGTGCTCGAAGTAAAGTTGGCCTTTGCTGGTCAACAAACACGTCTGAAGGTTGAACAAGAAGAAGAGAAGGAGAAGTTGAGACTAAACCAACAGATTGCTGAAAATTCAGCGAAAAACTCAATGTGTATAGAAAGACTGAGAGAAAGCAGACTGTAGAAATGGAACAAGATTTAGACTCATTGCCCCCTGAAGATAAGGAGGAAGATATGAGAAGATTTATTTTCTCATCTGAGCAGCTCAATATTTTAGAGAGGCCCATCTCAACAGCCACATCAATACTTAAAACAGTTCCTGCATATCATGCTACACCAATTTCTTCAAGTCAAGCTACGTGTACGTCTGTATTACCACCTGATCAGGTAATCACAACAGTCCCTGTATATCATGCTACACCTTGTATAACTCAAGTTAGTGCTCATCACTCAACACCAATTTCTTCAAGTCAAGCTACGTGTATACATCTGTATTATTACCTGAGATAAGTCCTATAGCACCTGAATATACCTTGACTCCTAGTCAACCAAATCAGTTTGTATCAACAACAAAGATCCAGTCAACTCCATCTACACATAAATCATTAGTAAGCAGGGACATGCAATTTACATCACAAGTAGACACAAGTACAGTACCTGTGTGGGAAAATTTTGCCTTGGCTAATGTTAGCCAAAGTAAAGAGAGCAATCCCTCAAACCACATCTTCCACTTGCCCACTGTAAAGATTCCTGTGTTTAGTGGTAATCCACTAGAATATCCAGAGTGGAACAGTGCCTTTGAAGCCCTAATCGACTCGAGAGAAATGGACGCAGATACTAAGTTGAATCTGTTGAATCAATATGTTTTAGGAAGTCCTAAACAAGTTGTGGAACACTATCTCTTGACAGGAACCAAGGATGCATATGTAAAGGCTAAGTCTGTTTTGCAAGAAAGATATGGAAACAGCAATGTTGTAAGTGCAGCATTTCTAAGTAAGCTTGAGAAATGGCCCAAAGTTGGACCAGGAGATGCCAGTGGTCTAAGAGAATTCTCTGATTTTCTTGACAAAATTGTTGTGGCTAGAAAAAACTATAGCAAGTCTTGCTATTTTGGACTTTGCAAATGAGAATGCAAAATTAGTTGATAAACTTCCCTATCACCTAGAGGGCAAGTGGAGAGACATCACCAAGTGGAGGACGTCAAGTGCTGAAATGGACTACCCACCTTTCTTCAAGTTTGCAGACTTTGTTAGAGAGTCCTCTGATAATGCAAACATTCCAGAGTTGGAAAACCTGTCTAAGTTGACAACTGTAAACTCAACAAGTTATAATAAAGCATACAAAGGCCGAAGTGTATCTGCCTTTGTCACATCTGCAACAAATAATGCAAACATTCCAGAGTTGGAAAACCTGTCTAAGTTGACAACTGTAAACTCAACAAGTTATAATAAAGCATACAAAGGCCGAAGTGTATCTGCCTTTGTCACATCTGCAACAAATAATGCAAACATTCCAGAGTTGGAAAACCTGTCTAAGTTGACAACTGTAAACTCAACAAGTTATAATAAAGCATACAAAGGCCGAAGTGTATCTGCCTTTGTCACATCTGCAACAAATAATGCAAACATTCCAGAGTTGGAAAACCTGTCTAAGTTGACAACTGTAAACTCAACAAGTTATAATAAAGCATACAAAGGCCGAAGTGTATCTGCCTTTGTCACATCTGCAACAAATAATGCAAACATTCCAGAGTTGGAAAACCTGTCTAAGTTGACAACTGTAAACTCAACAAGTTATAATAAAGCATACAAAGGCCGAAGTGTATCTGCCTTTGTCACATCTGCAACAAATAATGCAAACATTCCAGAGTTGGAAAACCTGTCTAAGTTGACAACTGTAAACTCAACAAGTTATAATAAAGCATACAAAGGCCGAAGTGTATCTGCCTTTGTCACATCTGCAACAAATAATGCAAACATTCCAGAGTTGGAAAACCTGTCTAAGTTGACAACTGTAAACTCAACAAGTTATGATAAAGCATACAAAGGCCGAAGTGTATCTGCCTTTGTCACATCTGCAACAAATAATGCAAACATTCCAGAGTTGGAAAACCTGTTTAAGTTGACAACTGTAAACTCAACAAGTTATGATAAAGGATACAAAGGCCGAAGTGTATCTGCCTTTGTCACATCTGCAACAAGTAATGCACAAAGTGAACGAGCAGAAGATAAGACAACACCTAGTTCTACCTCTAGAAATTTGTGTTTATTTTGCAAGGAAGCACATGAACTAAATGACTGTGTGACATTTAGAGACAATCCCTTCACCGAACGCAATAACTTTATCTTCAGAAAGAGATTGTGTATGATTTGTGTAAAGCCAACACAGCATCAAGCAAAGGATTGCAAGAGTAAAGTAACATGTAAATTGTGTGAAGAAAGTCATCCTACTTGTCTACATGAAGAAAAGCCCAAGGAAGCTGTTGCAAGCCGTACCAGAGTGTACAACATTGATGGTCAAGTAGGACCTGACAACGCCATAATTGTTCCAGTGTGGGTGAGATTAGAAGGCGAAGAAAGTAATAAGATTCTACAGTATGCAGTATCGGAAGAGCAAGCAAATGTAAGCCAATCAGAGACACTCTGTAACAAACTCAATGTTACAGGGCCAGAAACAAAGCTGAAGTTGACAACTGTACAGGAAGGAAACGTGCTTATACAGAGTAGGAAGATACGTGGACTTGAGATCTTAGACCACAACAAAGATAACCTTGTGAAGTTGCCTACAGCCTTTCGGCGACCAACGATACCAGCTAATAGGCCTCAGATACCTAAACCTGAAGCAGTTAGTCAATGGAAACACCTGCAACAAGTTTCAAAAGAATTGATGCCATACCGCGCAGATATTGAAGTGTCCCTATTGATTGGAAGTAACTGTACTAGAGCTATTAGACCTAGGCAAATCATCGCAGGAGGAGAAGAAGAGCCCTGTGGCCAGAAGACCATCCATGGATGGGGAGTCATCGGAAGAATCTGTAAGTCAACAAGTGAAGATAATCATCTCGAAGCGAACTGTCATCTAACTAATGTGAATGAGAACAATCACTTTGTATTCCATTCTAAAGCCAAGGAAATCTTCAGCACAGAAGCAGTGATTAAGGTTTTAGCTACAGATTTTAATGAATATCCGAACCAAGAAAAGCCATACTCTGTGCAAGATAAAAGATCCATCAAAGCCAAAGAAGTATACTCAAAAAAGTGGCGGAGAAGAGTACTACAGTACATGGCCAATCAGGTTTGGCTGAGGATGGCTGATAAGACTTTGGACAAGAATGAGAAACGTCGCCAACCTGCTACACTATTGGATCGTCCTATTCACAAGCTTGTTTTGTTGATGTCTACAGAAGACCAGAGCCTGGATTCCTCTACGAGGAGCCATATCAAATGAACATTGTTGAACATTTGGAACAGCTTGGATTCCCCTACGAGGAGCCATATCAAAAGAACATTGTTGAACATTTGGAACAGCTTGGATTCCCCTACGAGGAGCCATATCAAAAGAACATTGTTGAACATTTAGATTTTCAAACAGTTTTTGCTTTATTGTTAGCAACTACAGAACATTATAATACTTGTTATAGTTTTGTTTTGATTGTAACTGCATGCGCAGTTAGAGGAGCCATGTTGCTGAGGTCAGCGGTTTTTACCATTAGTATTAGAAGTCAGCGGTTTTACACATGAGTCTAGTCGACCTCGTGCTCTTGTTCTAGTCATGGATTAGTATCATGTAGCTTAGTTTATAGTTCGTTTTTCGTCAGTTTGTGGGCCTCTAAGACTCACACATTTTCCATCTCACATCTGTGGATTGTACTGTTTAACTTCATGGATTTGCGAATAAACTACAGTCGGGTTGAATATCATAAATCATAGAAGCTGAGACCGCAAGGATGGATGGGAAATCAGTTCATGAGCTACATTACATACAGATATATTCAATGTTCTCGTAGTTTTGAAGGTATATCAGCTATTTAACTAAGATCCTACAAGTCTGCATAAAAAGGTTGATCATTTGACGGTGTTATTTGAGAGTTTTATTTTCCCAGAATTCCTTTTTGGTCATAGCTAGCTTTCAAGATTTTCACCACCCCGACAACGATTATGCAATTACAACTAGACCCTGTCGGCAGGGTTCACTCGTGCCCTTGTGGGAATGCTTTGGATCACCCAAGTTAGTTGAATTGGAATCCCTGTGGGAGCAGTGTGGATTTCGAAGGCCGCGGCCGGTGTTATTTCCAGTCTGTATTGGCCTAATAACAGTGAATGCTGCAAAGCCCTCATTTGATTCTGTAATACGGATGGTAAGATTCATATAGCATCTGCAACTGCTTGTATGATTAGTGCATCACACCATGTACCTTGTCGAGACATATTAGATAGATACTTTACCCATGAGTAAGCTGTATTACTCTCAATAAACCTTTCTGGGTTATTTGTCATGTATTGAACACCAGCAGTACGTACATCCATGTGATAGTTGGTTTCACCATATGTTACTGCCGCAGACAGGCCTGGGCATGATCCGGCCGAGAGGGCCTAGGTTAGAGCACGAGAGAGCACGAGAGAGTCGGCCATGGTTGAAGACAGTTGAGTCGAGGTTTAAGGAATGTAGGACGTAAGCCAGGAGAATATAATGTAAGTCCTTTCTATTTTCAGATGCTTCAAACGTTTAGTGAATGTCATCTTATATTTACCATTACAGTTTGTAAACCGCTTCGCGACCGATAACATGTATTAAAAGAACACAAAGAATGTATACATCAGAAAGAGCGAGTATTCAAGTTATAGTATATCCCAAAGAACGCCTCATGCACCTACATTAGTTTACAAAATTATATGACCTCGTTAATCTGCTATGGATCAACCGAGAGAAAGAATTCTGACCGAGAAGGCAAAGGAAGAAAGAATTCGCCGTCTAAAGAACGATAGAAAAACAGCCTTGTCGACAGTGGCGCGACAAAAGACTAGACTAACGGCGCTTTTGATCGACGAAGAAAACTTACACCTAGTGAAAACAAGTCTCTTCGAATTAGACGAATTACTTGAGTATGCCCAACGATCTCATGAATTGTTTATCAGAGAACTGACGTCGGATGTGGATAAGGAAAATGAAAACGATCATTTTGTGTCAAAGCAATGTGGGTCTTTAGAATACAGACAACGAGTACTGCAGTGGATATCACTGGCAGAGCAACGACTCACAGAAGGAGCTGATCGACTGATGGAGAAACGATCCATCTTATCAACAACATCACGTTCGTCACGTCGTTCGAGTAAGCAATCTAGTAACTCAGGAACTTCGGCCAGAGAAAGAGAGCGCCTTAAACTGGCTGAAATGATTGCGGAAAAGTCACTGTTAAAGAAAAAACTCGAGCTTCAAGCTGCTGCAGAAGAGCTTAAAGCTGCTGCAGAAGAGCTTAGACTAGAGACTGAGATTGCTAAGTCACGTGCAAGGGAAGAAGTCTACGCGACGATCGACGCCGAAGAGACGAGTCTACTCTCAGGCACCCCCCTCATGAAGTCCACGCCCCTATCGCTGTACATTATGCAAGCTTCAGGTGGCATCACATCCAACGTCGATGATACAAAGGAATGCAACGAAACGAAGCATCATGAAGCTACAACGAAGGATTACGAAACGAAGCATCATGAAGCTACAGCGGAACGCAACGAAACGAAGCATCATGAAGCTACAACGAAGGATTACGAAACGAAGCATCATGAAGCTACAGCGAAACGCAACGAAACGAAGCATCATGAAGCTACAGCGGAACGCAACGAAACGAAGCATCATGAAGCTACAACGAAGGATTACGAAACGAAGCATCATGAAGCTACAGCGGAACGCAACGAAACGAAGCATCATGAAGCTACAACGGAACGGAACGAAGCGAAGCATCATGAAGCTACAACGAAGGACTACGAAACGAAATGTCACGACACAATAACGGAACAACTCAAATCACCTCCTGACAATGTCTCAACGAACCACAACGATGGAAATCAAGACGACGCAACAACGAAAGTCAACGAAAGGCGTCGTGGCGAGAAGGTAGCTGAAGCAACTGGAGGACAACTCGTTAACCTAAAGACACAAGAAACCCATTGTCATTCAACTAACGTAGCGAAAGAACTTACCGCACCATATTACGAAAGCGAAATAACGAAATACGACGAAATGGTCGGTGCCAATGTAAAGGATCATAGACAGACAGACTTGTCTGATGTGCAAAGTGCTATAGATAATGGAACATTAACGAAAAAACTTAACGAAACACAGAAACCGAACGTAGACAAAGAAACGAAATTCAACGAAACATTTACAACGCCAGGCGTACATCACATGCACACGTCCTCACCTTTAGGATCTGCAACATTTACAGAACAAGCCTTCGCTAGCATGATGACTACACAGCTTGAACAACACAAGCAAATGATCTCCTCTCATCAAGAGATGGCGGCAGCCATGACGTTACCACAACCAAAGATTCCTACGTTTAAAGGAGCAGTAATCGAATATAAAGCATTCATGATGGCCTTTGACTCACGCATCAAACCCAAGACAACAAACAATGCTGATCGTCTGTACTATCTACAACAACACCTCGAAGGCGAGGCCAAGGACTTAATCGAAGGCTGTCTGCACCTCGACCCAGACGAGGGCTACAACGAGGCCAGGAAGCTTCTTGACAAGGAGTACGGGGACCCATACAAGATCTCTGTAGCTTACATCAATCGACTTCTAAAGTGGCCTTCTGTAAAGTATGACGACGCAACTGGTCTGAAACGCTTATCCTTGTTCCTCGTAAAATGTATGAACGCTATGAAAACGATCAATTACATGGAAACTCTGAATCACTCGCCAAATATGCAAGCCATCGTTCATAAATTGCCTTCTTATCTGCAAAGTAAATGGCGAGAGCAAGTCCTTAATATTAAAGCCAAGGAGCAAAGGATTGCCAAATTCAAAGACATTGTCAAATTCATAGAACGTGCAGCGGAAACCAGCAACGACCCAATCTACAGCAAAGAAGCACTGAGCAAACTCGATGACAGACCTAAGAACACTAAGAGTGCAGAGATGAAAGTAAGAGACAACTCTATCCAAGACAGAGAACAGGTAGCCTCGCGACAAGTATGAACCATCCCCATATTGGAAAACCCCTTGACGGGGCCGGGTCAGCACAGCAACCAAGGAGAGCAACAAGCGTACGACCGTGTCCTCTCTGTGAAAGGTCACATGACTTGGAGGAATGTAAAGAATTTACAAAGAAATCTCTCGAAGAAAAGAAAGGGTTCATCACTCAGAAGGGTCTTTGTTTTGCTTGCTATGGATCTAATCACCGATCCAAGGGATGCACCAACAGGAGACTGTGTAAAAAGTGTAACAAGTCACACCCTACAGCGCTACATATAGACAACTTCAACGTAATGGGTCAAGCGAAAGACAACAAGCAAGTCGCTTCAACGAGTGTAAGCAGTGCGTGTACAGACGTCGATAAAGATTCGCGTTGTGCACGAAAGACGAACAACAACGTCATATTACACGCCATCCTACCAGTTAAGGTCAAGATCAAGAATGGGACTGATACTGTCACGACGTACGCCCTCTATGATAACGGAAGTTCAGGCTGTTTTATAACTGAAGGCCTGAAGGAACAGTTAGCAGTCGAAGGAATAAAGACTACCCTGCAGCTGGGAACCATGCATGGCCAAAGTTCTGTAGAAAGCTCTATTGTAGAAGGATTAATCATCACAGACTTGAACAATGATAATCCTGTAGAAGTAGCTCGTTGCTACACACGTCATGAAATACCTGTCAGTCAGGAACAGATACCCACTCCCAAAGTGGTAAGCAAATTTGACAACCTTCGCACCATCTCCAAGAAGATCCCTGAGCTTATACCAGACGTTGACGTGGGTGTGCTCATCGGTAGTAACTGCCCCCTCGCGCTTGAGCCATTGGAAGTACTTCCCAGCGGAGGTAAAGGACCCTTTGCAATGCGTCTAAGACATGGGTGGACGGTTAGTGGACCACTACACATACAACCACAAGCTACATCACAGGGTTGCAACGCCACTAGTCACAGAATAACAGTTCAAGAACTAGAGTCTATCAAAGAGGTCATAACCCCGCAGTCAGTTATGACTATGTTCGAGCTCGACTTCAACGACCACTCCTCGACATCCGACGATAGCAGTTTATCACAGGAAGATAAAGAGTTCCTGAGCATCGCCGATCAAGGCACTCGTCGCGTCGATGGACACTATGAGCTTCCATTGCCCTTCAGAGACCCTAACGTAGTCATGCCCAATAACCGAGTACAAGCGGAGAAACGAGCTGGCTGGCAGAGGAAGAAGATGTTACGCAATGATGAGTACCATCGAGACTATACCAACTTCATTAACACCACTATCGCAAAGGGATACACAAGAAAGGTACCCAAAGAGTCAACTGATGCAAAGCCAGGCAAGGTGTGGTACCTGCCACATCATGGCGTGTACCACCCCCAAAAACCCAATAAAATCCGGGTAGTGTTTGACTGTAGTGCAAAGCACAACGGAGTGTCACTAAACGACAAACTGATACAAGGGCCGAACCTCACCAATTCATTGGTGGGTGTTCTCACTCGTTTCAGGCAAAACCCCATCGCCTTCATGGCCGATATAGAGGCTATGTTTCATCAAGTGCGCATACCAGAGAACCAGTACGACTTCCTTAGATTCCTTTGGTGGCCAGATGGTAACTTAGATGCAGAGTTGCAAGAATATCAAATGACTGTCCATCTCTTTGGGGCGGTCTCGTCACCAAGTTCTGCTAACTATGCACTAAGGAAGATATGCGACGATAACGAATCGGAGTACGACTCTGAAGTCACAGATACAATAAAGAGGAATTTTTATGTAGATGACTGTCTACGATCAGTCAAAACCAAAGCAACAGCTATTGAACTTGTAAATGACATTCGTCAAGCTTGTGCACAAGGAGGCTTCAACCTCACCAAGTTCATCTGTAACGACCGTGACGTCCTGGAATCAATCCCACTGGAACACCGCTCTAAAGAAGTAAAGTCTCTGGATTTAGAGTGCGATGATTTGCCAATAGAGCGCGCGTTGGGGGTACAATGGTGCGTGGAGACAGACATATTCCAGTTCAAATTCCGCATAACAGTCAGCAATAAGTCATTAACGAGAAGAGGTATCTTATCCACAGTATCGTCGATCTATGACCCCCTCGGTATCTTGTCACCATTCACATTGGTGGCAAAGAAACTGCTTCAAGAACTTTGCTGTGAAAAGGCTGTCGGTTGGGATGCTGAAATACCTGAACACTACCTAGTAAGATGGGACAAGTGGCAAAGAGAACTCCCTTTGTTGGAGCAACTAATTCTCAACCGCTGCCTCACACCCTCAGAGTTTGGAGAGATCATCTCCCAGCAAGTACATGTCTTTTCAGATGCCAGTTCAACCGGATACGGAGCCGTCGCCTACTTGCGCCAGTGCGATAATGAAAACCGCACTCACTGCGCATTTCTGATGGGAAAGGCTCGTCTGGCGCCGATCAAGACCATGACGATACCACGCCTAGAGCTTACTGCAGCCACAGTATCTACCCGTATGGGACATTTGCTGAAGTCGGAGTTAGACGAAAACCCAAGTTTCACGTACCACACAGATTCTACCACGGTACTCCGCTATATTGCAAATCAACAAACAAGATTCAAGGTCTTCGTCTCGAACCGTGTCCAAACAATTCGAGATTTGACAGACGTCGGTCAATGGAGGTATGTTGACACAAAGGAAAACCCTGCCGACGACGCGTCACGCGGATTGGGCGCCCAGTCTCTTCTTGACAACAAACGATGGCTCAACGGACCAAAGTTTCTATTGTTGACAGAGCACGAATGGCCTGAGCAACCGTTCAGCATGGGTGAAGTGGAAAAGGACGACCCAGAGGTTAAAGGAGCCACATGCGCAGCATCTAGTCACGCTACCTTAGTTGACCATTCAGCTGCTTCAGTGGACAAACTAATAAGGCACTACTCAGATTGGTATCGTTTAAAGAAAGCTGTGGCCGTTTTCCTACGAGTACGAAAGATTCTGCGAGAACGAGCACAGAAAAGGATCAAGGTCGCAACCAACGCTAGCGAAGAAACGAAACTCCAAACTGCCACCGATGACCAATCCTCGCAACTCACAGTTCAAGACCTCCAAGAAGCTGAACTTGCCATTGTTCAATATGTCCAATCACAGGCGTATGGCCGTGAAATACAAGTCCTGGACCGAATCAACGAAGTGGAAGAATTGCACGACAGAACGAAACGAAAGATGATCAAAACAGAAATCAAGAAAACCAGCTCTATCTACTGCCTGGATCCGTATCTAGACCAGGGAACGCTACGCGTTGGAGGCCGGCTGAGCAGAGCGAACCTGCCTCCACACAGCGTGCACCCAATCATCTTACCCAGAGAGAACCACGTGACTGCACTCATCATCAAAGAGGCTCACAAGATCCTGGGTCACACCGGTCGTGGTCACGTCCTTTCTAGACTACGAGAGAGGTACTGGATCATCAGTGCTAACGCTGCTGTGCGCCACGTACTTTCAAAGTGCGTAATTTGTCGACGAAGTCGTGGCAAGCCAAATCAACAGAAGATGGCCGATTTACCAAAGGAACGAGTCACACCAGCCCCACCGTTTACGTTTACCGGTGTGGACTACTTCGGACCATACATCATCAAGACCGGTCGAAAGGAAGTAAAGCGTTATGGTGCCCTTTTCACCTGCTTGGCGAGTAGAGCAGTCCATATCGAGATCGCAAACTCCCTTGAGACTGACTCCTTCATACAAGCACTCAGGAGGTTCATTGCTCGCCGTGGTCCAGTGCGGACGATCAGAAGCGACAACGGGACCAACTTTGTTGGTGCTCAGGCTGAACTCCGTCAAGCCATAAAAGAGATGGACCATGGTCAGATAAGAGACAAACTACGCAAGCAAGAGATCGACTGGATATTTAATCCACCTGCCGCGAGCCACATGGGTGGCGTATGGGAAAGGCAAATCCAAACCACAAGGAAGGTGCTCGCTGGTCTTCTGCAGGAGCATGGGAATCGCCTTGACGACGAGTCCCTGCGTACCTTAATGTGTGAAGTAGAAGCTGTCATTAACTCCAGACCACTAACCTTCATCTCTAACGACATCGACGACTTAGAACCATTAACCCCAAGTCACCTCTTGACGACAAAGTCAGCTGTTATCGTACCTCCCCCTGGGAACTTCCAGAAAGGTGATGTCTACATGAAACGCAGATGGAGGAGAGTGCAATATTTGACAAACCTCTTCTGGACACGATGGAAAAAGGAGTACTTGGTAACGCTGCAACAACGTCACAAATGGCAAAACCCTGGACGTAACTTGACAGTCGGAGACGTCGTGATAATCAAGGATGAGAATGCTTCGCGCAACTCGTGGTCAATGGGAGTCATCGTACAAGTTGAACCAGACGCACAAGGCTTAGTCCGATCTGCAGTCGTGAGGACCCAGAAGACCGAGTTAAGACGCCCAGCCAACAAACTTGTGGTGTTAATTGGCAAAGGAAGAACAATATACATTATAGACATTGTTGAGTTTAAAGGTTATAGTAGTTTATTTTAAGGGTAAACCATTGTCAGGTTTAGGGACCGGGAATGTTACTGCCGCAGACAGGCCTGGGCATGATCCGGCCGAGAGGGCCTAGGTTAGAGCACGAGAGAGCACGAGAGAGTCGGCCATGGTTGAAGACAGTTGAGTCGAGGTTTAAGGAATGTAGGACGTAAGCCAGGAGAATATAATGTAAGTCCTTTCTATTTTCAGATGCTTCAAACGTTTAGTGAATGTCATCTTATATTTACCATTACAGTTTGTAAACCGCTTCGCGACCGATAACATGTATTAAAAGAACACAAAGAATGTATACATCAGAAAGAGCGAGTATTCAAGTTATAGTATATCCCAAAGAACGCCTCATGCACCTACACCATATAATTGATGTGATACTGTTCTAAAACAAACAATCACCTGCACCGCCAACATCTAATGATGTTAAACCTTGATCGGTTAATCTAGACTGTAATAACACCATTGGGGGAATTCTTGACACTGTATTATTTGCATTGGAATCTGGGCCTGGGTTTACTTCAATGTCACCTGAAATCAGTAACTTTCTCCTTGAAACACAATACCTCTGATGCTGTATAAGCTATATACAATTGAAAGGGCGTGAAGGTGTTAGAATACACTATCCTTAACACACAGCATTAAAAAACTTCAGGCTAATTAAAACTGGACATACGTACACAAATAAATGGAAACTCAACAAGTCACGTAACGCCCAGAACATGGACAAAAGAATTGAAAATCCTCTTATAGAAAAGTGAAACTAGAGAGCTCAGTGATGAATTGAAAGTATAGTTTCGAGCTATCACAGAATCAGTACGTATTAAAAACGTTTGTTCGCCCTGAATGACAAACGAAATTCCTATCTCTTACTTATGAAAGAAGAACCGAAAAAAAATAATCCAACAGTAGATGGATTGCTATCACGAATAAACGTTGGTTAGAAGTTTATTTCTCTCCTGTTCTCAACTCCAAGATGACCATACTGCTTTCTATGCTGGTGTCCTTCAGTTTGTTCATCAATGGCTGCATCTCAGGTGAGTACGCCTTTGCAGGGCAAAACTTCCCCTGACCTTTGTCATTCTTTGAAACCGCAAACAACCATCGAAACCTGACTGAATAGATTTGTCTCGACGACAAAGTTGACTTTTGGTGGACGTCAATCAAACAGTTTTCACGACAATAGACAGAATCGGCTAACGCAATGTTTATAGTTCTTTACACTCTGTAACCTAATTCAAAACCTTTGGGAATAAGAGCTTTTTGTTCCAAACATTTCCATTTCATTATCATGTCAATGTTCTACTGAAATCGAAATACAACAGAGAAAGAATCGTATTCCCAAAAGGTTTGCAATGGGTCAAAGAATGTAAACAGTGCGTTAGCCGATTTGGTCTATCACAGCACATCTTCCCGGAGTAGTCAGTAATTCAAGCGGGAGTTTCAAGCCTTTTTCGAATTCGTTTCGATGGCGAGTTATAATGTTAAAGCAAGGCATGTCTACAAAAGGTATTGCTATACTTTGCGTGAGCGAAACATTCGTAAAAAAAGTAATTCGAATGTACGAAAACACACTACACAGCCGACGTAAAAGATCCTCCGCGGAGAAAGTCCAAGGCACGAACGATTACAGGTAAAGAAAATGCCATTTTCTAAATGTGAACTGCTTCTGTTTATCTGTCTACATGCAGCTTTGATTGTTCCTCATTTAGCAACCGAAATTCGACTCATTCGCCGGGTGATTGAGGACAATCGGGAACTTTATTTTACGTCAAATGGATATATGCACATGGCAATGTGCTGTGATTGTCATGGAAACTGTTTGATTGACGTCCACCAAAAGTCAACTTTGTCGTCGAGACAAATCATAGCTTTGGGCGCGTGTTACTGAGAACGAGTGTAATCTAAAAAATATATTAAAATATCGAAAAATATAGCTAATTACTTAATTCAAAATACTTAAGATTTACATTAAATACAGTTACCATCATTGCTAATCAAATGTCCTAGTTCTAGTTTTCCAACTGTTCTATTGAAAGCTTCTAATGTTGATGAGTTTCTTATATTAGTTTCTAATCAGGACCTGAAAGTAGTGGCCCCAAATATCTAACGAGTATTTCCCTTAACTTACAGTACTAAGCCTATTAATCAAGCAATCTTTAACCCTTTTAAGACCCCCTTATGTTATACTTGACCAAGTCAGTTATTGGTTTGAAAAAATATATTATACTATTATATATTATATTATATTATATTATTATTATATTATATTATTATATATTATACTCTATATCGAAGTCGTCTGAAAATAAATGCAAATTTATTACTCATTCAGACGAAGGATTTCAAAAAGGGTTGGGCTTTACTTTCGAAGCCTGCGTTACAGCGTAAGAGATCCATTTTAAAATTCATTGTACATTTGTACAACATCAACAACAATTGAACATGATTTCACTTCGGAAACTGGATAAGGTCGCAGCTCTTCAGAAGATCTAGTCCAATTGGTTCAATACTATTAGAGTAAAACAATAGAACCAAAACCATAGAACGAGTAGATAATGAATTCTTCTTTCTTTTTTTTTTTCTTTTTTTCTTTTATTTTTTATTTATTTTCCAAATTACAATGGTTTTACAAAGAATTACACATACGTAAAGCAATTTATAACAACAAAACTGATAAGTTACCTCATAACTAGATTACTTTGCTACGCTAGTACATTAAATATACGTTACAAAAAAAAACAAAAAAAGGATAGGCATAATAGTACTATTGACATTTATCTACTACCTATTTACAAGTGTTCATGCTATATTGAAGAGAGACTTAAGATATACTATACTAAATAGTATAGTGTTAACAGTCTGTGGCTATAGCTTTCTTAAATTTTTCAAATTTTTGAAGATGCGAAGCTAATTTAAATTTCCTTATTGCTATATTATATTCAATATTTTCAAATAGTTTGATTGAGTTCTGAAATACTTTAAAATGAGGACGTTTTTCTTGTGATCTTGCTTTATATAGATGGACTTTATAAAGTAGTATTATGAAATTTACTAAGCTACTATTACCTGAGCAGAGGATTATGTTGGATAAGTTTAGTTCTGGCAAGATAACCTCATAATTACTCAACCAGTTCTTAATACTAAGGTAAAAATTCCTGGATTCTATACAGTTAACAAAGAAGTGTTCTACAGATTCAAGGAAGATAAAACAAAAGGAACATCTTGGAGAGTATAAGTTTAAATTTGTACAACTGCTTATTTAAATAGAGACAGTTATTTAAAAGTTTATACTGGAACCAGCGCAACCCAGTATCTATAGTAGTTTTATAAATATGAGAATAGACTTCCTTCCACTCAATGTCCGGGCTTGAAAGTTTTTCACTTAACTTTTTTTGTGCTGTAGGGGCCATGAATTTCCTACTTATCAATTTCGAATAGATTTGTTTTGACTTGACTTTATCTAGTCCTATAGGTTTCCCTTCTAGGAGAATGTACTTCCCCCCTGGCAGATCAAAAACTTTTAGTTCCTTATCTTTCAGAATAGATATCCATTTTTGTGGAAGGGCATGTATAATACCCATCCATTAGCAAAAAATCCCTGTTCTCCATTCCTTTTGCTTGAACGTAATCCCAGTTAAAACCTGAATTATTTTCCCAAATATGGTGAACCCTTAAAAAGCCCTTATCTACCATTCTTAAAATGTTACGAGAGTCTATATATTTAATACGTATGTAAGAATTATTCCATAAGGGTTGTCTTAATACATCCTCTGGCTCATTAATCACCGACTGACTAACCGATCCCCAAGCGTTTAGAACGTCATCATAAAACCTTGGTATATTTTTGGGATTTTTTTTGCAGTCAAAATTTTCATCGATACATGATGTACCGCCTATTTCTTCTATGTATTTACGAGGTATGACCTTCCAATAATTTTCCCCTTCGTCCAAAAATTTTTGGGCCATTTAATCCGTTGAGTGATAATCAAACTCTCAAAATCCGGCAATTTGAGACCTCCCTGATCATATTCTCCAATTATGGTTCTATATTTTACTTTGGCTTTTTTTCCATTCCAAAAAACCTTAATAATTCTGTTTTTACTTTCTTAACAAAGGTTGTAGGAACATATATTTTTGAAACAAACGTACAGAAGCTTAGGAAGAGCTAGAGATCGAATCACTTGAATCTTTCCAAAAGCTGTAAGACTTCTACTTCTCCAGATGCAAAGGATCGTCTTAAAATTTTCAAAAATCCGATCCAGATTTTGAATTTGAAGATAATCGTCATTGTGCGAGACGTAAATGCCCAATATCTTGATTCCTTTTTCATGAAAATTCACCGTTTTTATGGCACCGTGTCCTAGATTATCTGCGTTTTTTTGTACCCCTATCCAACCTATTTCCGATTTTTGTAAATTTATTTGAAGAGATGAGTATTTATGAAAAAGGTCCAAGTTATCTAAAACATGGATTAATGAGTTGTTGTCTCTAAGAAAAAATGTGGAATCATCCGCAAAAACAGCCAATTTTTTTCCTTCATTTGAATTTAACGTAACTCCTTGGATCTTATTGTCAGAACGAATCATTACTGCCATAATTTCGATTACCATTATGAAGAGGTAGGGCGATATTGGATCTCCCTGTTTGGTTCCTCTATTTATTCCGAAAAAACCTGTTGCTGTTCCGTTGTTTACGACACAGCTTTTTGTGTCTTTGAGCATAACACCAATCCACTTAATCAACTGATCACCAAAGCCAAAATGTTTTAATACTGCGAAAATAAAATTATGCTCTATACTGTCAAACGCCTTTTCAAAATCTGCGGCAAATAATAACGCCGAATTATTTTCCTTCCTTAAATATTCCATAAGATCAGCAATAACTCTGATTGGGTCCTCTATAGTCCTGCCTTTTACATAATGAATTCTATTGTTTGTATTATCCAATCACAACAGATCTTGTAAGCAGCTGCGTGACACTTGCGGAAACTTCACGATATAATTACAATAAGACGACATTTCAGTTATTTTCCGTCGATATCTGAAAGGTTGTAAACTATCCCAGTTCCTTTCTTCAGCCTTGGATTTCTCTTTGCCTTGGCTTTGCTATTTTGTTTCCTATTAGTTGACTCTGAATTAGATATACATGTACACAAATGTTGTCCTAGAAAAATATCAGTCTTGAGAATCAAGACAAGAAAGTGAAAGACACGATCACTGTAAAGGCAATCATTCATTTGTAGGGTCGGACTATAGCGGTAAACCTTTGAATGCCAACACTATTTCTTCTGAGCGACTGGCGGCCATTTTGTTTTTTTCTTAAAACCTACTATTTTAAGTCAACTACTTAAAAACTTTATACCATGGATTTTTATCACTCTCAATTGCCTTTCAAAGCCAGTTTCACCATTTGGAGCATTTTCAGTGATTTCTGGTTGCAATAAGGGGTTGTAAATAATACCTATCGATTATTAGAGAACCATCGGCCATGTTGTTTTGATCACGCGATAAACAATACAGAAATCACAATTATATTTATAAAATAACTATGATATAACGCACGCTCTGATTGGCTGAAAACCCATGTTCTATGAGAGCACAGAATCATGGTTTCGATGACCTTGAACAACCTTGAAGCGATGCAGTGGATTTGATAGACCACAAATATATATTTTCTGTTGTCAAACAGGTTTTATTTACTAAACAAAAGCCATAGAATTACAGTTTTTCTTGTTTAGTTAAGTTCAAGTTCTATCTAGATGTGATTTTGCTTATTTTAAATCGAAAATTTGCAAGAATTGAGCTTCAATTTCAAACACACCTGACTCGACGAATCGTCCAATTATTTTTGTTCACAAAAACGATGAAAGCTAAATATAAAGGCTCAGTTTTCTCAATCACATACTAACCATTTTGTAAGTTCTGTAGCTATACATATTTTCTCAAGTGTACGACTGAAAATATCAAGAAAAGATAGCCGTATTCTGCGTATTTAAGCTTATACTCCCAAAAGAGTGAAAACAGAGCGATTCTTGTAGCTACACGGCGGGTTCGCCAAAGACATTCATATCTCTAGTAAAATATGTCAAAGAGAAAAAATATCTTCAAATGTCTCAGAAACGTCCATCGTTTATACATTCTTGTCGAGAAAAGCGATGAAAAGATTCAAAAATATGACAAAAACTGTGGATATTTGGCTACCTGACTTCGTGCTCCATTCATCAAGTTGTCAAATATTTCAGAAAGTTTGACGATTCGTCTTCATTGAATCGGCTCAGCTTTTCTCACTTTTCTTCGTGTTTCGTGTTCACAGGATACAAAACGAAGGGTAACCAGCATTCTTCTGTAATTTTCTGACAGAAAATAGCATTCTTCAAAACGTTTTTCCTGTCAAAACACTAAACCGAAAACAACACTGATAACTGAAAGTTGTCGAGTCGCTTTGCCATTTGATTTCTTTCGTGAGATTTGATTGGATGATGGGCGATTTCTGACGTTTTTCAGGAGAATTGCAAATTTGATCAGTAAAATCTCGCGTAAATAAAGGATTTTTACGAAAGAAATCCTTGTAGTTATTTTATAAAAGCATTAGTAGATAGCAGTGGCCGATTCGAGCTCACTTTTGCGTAATCTACGACTAAATGATCCATCATATTTTGAATAAAAGTATATGATGTCCTTATTTCAACAATAGTGGATTTTAATTTAGTATAACCTATCTCGAAAAATCCGTTATGTTAAACCAAATATGTTAAACCCAAAAACTATGGTATAAAGTAGGTGCGTTTATTTTTTATTGTTCAGAAATAGTACTTTACATAGTAAACATCTCATAATACCATAAAATATGTTAAACTCGAAAACTGTGGTATAAAGTAGGTGCGTTTATTTTTTATTGTTCAGAAAATAGTGGATTCATCTAATATTATTATCAAATTAATCCCTGGGGGTGCGTTTATTATTAAAAAAAAATTATAGTATAGAATAGTATATAATGAGCTCGACATTGAAAAAGAAGATAAACCCAATTAAAAAACCTATTAAAAAACAACCAAAAACATTTTTTATGTCTAGTAATCTTTTAGATCAAGTAGTACCTGAAATAAAACAACCAATTCTAAAACCAACTAAGAGGTTTCAACCATCATCATTGAAACATATGGCTAAAAAGATTGCTAGCTTAGTTAAAAATCAGTTGAATAAATTTGCTGATTGGATTATATCGTATGTACCGAAAGATATTAAAAAAAAAGTTAATACAAGGGTTGAAGCTTTGAAAAAGGAAGTCAATAATATCTATGAAAATCTCAAAGTACCTGCGACTAAAGCTAAGCAGAAAAATTCTGCATTAAAAGGATTTCTGAAATCTTACAGAATAAAAGGAGAGGTAAAAACAGACTCGAAAACCTTTCTAGAAAACAGCAAACAGGATGTTATCAACCTTCTAAAACATCATGAAAAGCCTATCAAGATGAAGTTTCTCTTAGAGTGTGAATTTTATAAGATGGACAAAAAGGAGAAGGTTTACACATATGGATATTTTCATTCAACGATCGAGATAGTTACAGAGTCGACCAATCTGGATGAGGTTTACAATCGTTTTAAGGATCAGATCTTAGAAAAGGTTGATAACTTCCAAAATCAAGGTTCTGGATGGATTTTTAAGAAAGTTGTTAACTTAGATATAAATATTGATAAATATAAACCAATTTCTGGAAAATCTTATATAGAGCTCCCTAGAATATTAAAAAGGAAAGAAGCGATAGTTAATACAAAAAATGAAGATAATCAATGTTTTAAATGGGCTATGACTAATGCTATATTTCCAATAAAAAAAAATTCAGAAAGAATCTCAAAAGTTTTGAAAGCAAACGCAGAGAAATTAAACTGGAATGGTCTTGATTTCCCAGTACAAGTTGATAAAATATGTATTTTTGAGAAGAATAATACCAAGTATAGAGTCAATGTCTATGGTTATCAAGATGATGAAGTATATCCACTTCGGATTAGTAAAAAAAATATTAGAGAACAAACAATAAATCTGCTTCTAATTTCAAACGATAAGACCAACCATTACTGTTGGATTAAGAGTATGTCAAGACTGTGTTCAGCACAGATTAATAAAAACGGTCATGGATTATATTTCTGTGAAAGATGCCTCAATAGTTTCAAAACAGATAAGTCCCTTAAAAAGCATTCTGAATACTGTAAAAACCAAGATGCTATTAAAATAAAATTACCAAAGAAAGGTACCATGCTAAAGTTTAAGAATTATAACAACAGTATGAGAGTACCATTTGTGATTTATGCAGATTTCGAATGCTTCACAGAAAATATATCTTCATGCCAACCTGATGAAGGTAGATCGTATACCGAGAAGTATCAAAAACATAAACCTTCAGGCTACTGTTTCATGATAAAATGTTATGATGATAAGCTGTATAAACCAGAGATGGTAAGGTATACTGCTAAGAGTGATGGTGATGATATAGGTCAACATTTTGTGAACTCAATAGAAAAGTCTGTTAGAGGATTATATTCAAAGTTCAACTACAATAAGAAGGTAAAAATGACAGCAAAGGATAATAGAAACTATAAGAAAGCAACTGAGTGCCACATTTGTGAAAAAGAGTTAGGAAAAGATAAGGTATTAGACCACGACCACCTTACAGGAAGGTATCGTGGAGCGGCTCATAATGATTGCAATCTAAATTATAAAATACCTAAACACATCCCAGTGATATTTCATAATCTTTCTGGGTACGACGCTCATCTATTCATAAAAAACCTAGGAGTTACAGATGGTAAAGTGGATTGTATACCAAACAATGAGGAAAAGTATATATCTTTCAAAAAAGAGATAATAGTGGATACATTCATAAACAAGGATGGAAAAACATGTAACATAAAACGTGAAATACGATTCATAGATAGTTTCAAGTTCATGTCAATGGGTCTTGATTCGTTAGTTGGGAATCTTAAGAAAGAACAATTCAGAAATATGGGTATGTTCTATTACGGAGAGAAGCTTGATCTATTACTGATGAAAGGGGTGTATCCATATGACTATGTCAATCGGTTGGAGAAGCTAAATGAAACATGTCTTCCACCAAAAGATGCATTCTATTCAAAGTTGAATGATAGCGATATTTCAGACGATTCCTATAGACACGCACAGAAAGTATGGAAAACATTCATAATAAAAAATATGAGAGAATACCACAATCTCTATCTGATATCTGATGTTGTCCTACTAGCCGACGTATTTGAGAATTTTAGAGATGTCTGTATGAAAAACTATAAATTAGATCCTGCATGGTACTACACCTGTCCTGGTTTAAGTTGGGATTCTATGCTTAAGATGACTAAGATTAACCTTGAATTGTTAAGTGATGCTGACATGGTTCTTATGATTGAAAAAAGGATTCGTGGTGGTGTTTCTATGATTTCAAAAAGATATGCTAAAGCTAATAACAAGTATATGAAAAATTATGATAAAACTCAAAAATCAACATTCATAAAATATCTAGATGCCAACAACCTCTATGGATGGGCCATGAGTGAAAAATTACCCACACATGGGTTTAGATGGATGAATAAATTAGAGATTAAGAGCTGGAAGAAACACCCATGCATCCTAGAAGTAGATCTAGAGTATCCAGTCGAATTACACAACTTGCATAACGGATACCCACTAGCTCCAGAAAGGTTAATGATTAACAAAGTTGAAAAACTAGTTCCAAATCTTGGTGATAAGAAAAATTATGTAATTCACCATCAAACATTAAAACTATATGAGAGCCTCGGATTGAAGATAACAAAAATTCATAGAGGTGTAACATTCCAGGAATCAGACTGGTTGAAAAAGTATATCAGTCTTAACACAGATCTTAGAACAAAAGCAACAAACGATTTTGAAAAGATTTCTTCAAATTAATGAACAACAGTGTATTTGGAAAAACGATGGAAAACATTAGAAACAGACAAGATATAAAACTAGTAACAAATGAAAAGCAGGCAAGCAAATTAATTAACCAACCAAACTATAAAAAACGAACCATATTCTCAGAAAACCTAGTTGCCATCCATATGACAAAAACAGAATTAGTATTCAATAAACCAATCTATCTTGGAATGAGCATCTTAGATCTATCAAAGACGTTGATGTATGACTTCCATTATAACTATATCAAAAATAAGTATCAAGAGAAAGCACAACTATTATTTACTGATACAGACAGTCTGATGTATGAAATAGAAACAAAAGATTTTTATAAAGACATTGAAAAAGATATTGAAACAAAGTTTGACACATCCAACTATCCAGAAAACCATAGTGGAATCAAAGAAAGAGTAAATAAAAAAGTAATAGGGATGATGAAAGACGAGACATGTGGAGAAGAAGTAACTGAATTTGTAGGTCTTAGAGCTAAGTTATACGCATATAAAACAGATGATGAAAAAATTGGAAAACGTTGTAAGGGTGTTAAAAGGTCAGTAGTAAAAAATGAGATCACATTTGACGACTATAAAAAATGTCTATTCGAAGGTCAAAAAGTCATGAGAAAGATGAATGTAATCAGAAGTCACAAACATACTATTTATACTGAAACGGTTAATAAAATAGCATTATCTAGAGATGATGACAAACGAAATATTCAAGCGGATGGTATTCATACCCTAGCTATTGGTTTCAAACAATAGAATCATACAGTATCAGGTGGTAGCTGAGTATCTTCAGGAACAACTTGTAACTCCTCTCTAACAAAATTACGTTTTGGGGCCCCATCAGAGAGGTAATATAATACAGGTTGATCAGATGATACTACAGTTCGTGATATATCATATATACCCATTGACCATATAGGATCAGTGGCACGATGTTTATCACCACCTTCCAGCTCACCAGGAGCATAGAGATATCTAACTTTCACACCTGCTGGGAGTCTATCTTCTTTTAATCCAACAGGTCTTTTATAATTCACATAGGTTTCATCAACCTCTTTTAATTTTATAGCATCAATCGGTGTTTTACCAGTAATTCTTTTAACACCACTGTTTATACTTTGTATGACAGCTGGCATTCTTTTAACCCATTCACGGAATCTTTCATTATTTTCCATTATCATTTCTTTAGCATACTGGTGGCTAAATAGTTTCTCAGCAATGGTTCGATTAGCGCGCTCAACTAGTGATTGTGCTCTATGATTTCCAGCTTCAGATCTTTGTATTTTTATTTTATGTTTTTTCATAATCGATGTAACTTCTCCCATAAATTCTTTACCAGGATCAACCATCATTGTTTCAGGCCATGTTAAACGTCGAGAATATATTTTATTGAAAGCTGTAGATACTTCTGTTGAAAACTTAGACGTCAAGGGTTCAGCATCTGTATACCTACTTGCTATATCAACTACTACAAGAGCATATTTGTATGTCTTTCTTTTAACAGTGTCATGTGGTAGAAATAATAAATCTGCCTGATGTATTTTATTTGGTTTTGAAATAGACCAATGATATCGTGGGATATAGTTTGGAGGTGATAAATATATCTGCCATAATACTTGTTTTTCTAACCACCTCTTTGTGATATCTTTATCAATTTTGGTAGCATCAGAGAGTTTATTTATAGCATCATAACCTTTCCAATAGCCTTTAGGACTATAGTATATTTTTGATAACTTCTTTTCCATAATATTAATATATAAGAATATTATCTTTATACAATATATATGAGTCATACAATATCAGATATTCTTGATATTAATCGAGAGACAAAAAAGGTATATGCTTTAAAAGCCGAAAGAGTATTAAACAGGGTGACATTTTCACCTTCGTCAGCGAATCCAGGTGAAAATTTATACATTAGTATACCAAAATTATCTAATGGATATGTATTCGTACCAGGTAGTATAGCTTTAATATTTAATTTAACGCTACAGATGGGTCAAGTTAATAATACAGTTGTTAACAACCTCAGTCGATCTCTGGTTGAGAGGATGCGTATCGTTTATAGTGGAGAAGTAGTTCAAGATCTAAATAGAGCAGACTTATATCATACATATATAGACCTCTATAAACTTGTTAGGGAACGGGATGATATGCTTCGTGAAGGTGTTTCAAGTGTGAATATGAGGAAATTGCGAACTGGTTCAGCTGATAAAACATCTACAGATGCATCTGAGGTTACTCTTAGTAATATTCATGGAACGAAGTACAGAATTCCAATATCACATAGTATTATTGATAACCACGGTGTTCTCAACATGCGTGCTCTAAGTGACACATTCATATTCGAGGTAACTTTACCACAGAGCAGTGCTATTGGTGTTACTAGCGATAATACAAAAAATTATGGATATAATCTTTCTAATATTGAATTAGAGTATGAGACGATTCACTCCGAAACTCTTTTTCTCAAGATGCTGCTATTAGCTATCAGGTTGGGAAAGGTTTCTATTTTGAAAATGTGCTTCTTCATAAGTCATTCGTTATCAACAAAGCTACAGACACCACGATAAATCAGCACGTCAACGTTCCACGACGTAGTCTTACAGGAATCCTAATGCTATTCGTAGATCCATACACACCCGGTGCCCGGGATTCTGAGAAGTTTGTTAATCCAAGTATCATAAAAATAGAAATCAACGTCGATGGCATGCCTAACCGCCTCTTCTCGAAAGGAATGACACAGACTGACATATGGGATAGTGTTATAAAACGATTTGGTATAAGCGATAACGTAACACAAAAACGATTCTTTACAGATAAATATGCTGTGTGGATTGATCTGAGAACATTTCCCGACAACGAGTTACACGGAGCTGGACTCCATTTGAATAACACTAAAGATGGCATACGTCTTACTATTACTCGAACAGCGGTAGGGACTGGAACCACCAATTGTTATATGTATGTTGTGGGAGATGCTGTTTTTGAGATTGAAAATTCAAATCTGAAGGCAATATTATATTAAGTTATATAACCTAAATTAATTATATATGGAATGCATGAAAGATCAATTACCATTCAACTGTATTATATCGGGTGTGACTTGCAGCGGAAAATCGGCTTTCCTGGTTTATTTACTTAGAAATCATTTTAGAAATATATTTGAATATATCGTTTTGGTTTGTCCTACTTATGCTTTAAATAAGAGTTATCAAGGATTTGCTCAAAACGATCCTAGATTTATAGTTATTCAACCAGATGCTAGTAATGTTGATGAGATTGATATGATATTATCCAGTTGTAAAGAGGTTTTTTCTGGTTATAAAACATTGATCATCCTAGACGATTGTGCTGCTAGCAAAGATTTGAAGCGACGATCTAACACGTTTATTAATTTAGCCTTCTCTGGTAGACATGAAAACATTTCATTATGGGTGCTTACTCAATGCCTTACAGCTGTAAGTAAATCATTTCGTGAAAACGTTGGTTGTGTCGTTTCGTTTTATAATCCTAGTAAGATTTCAAATCAAGTTTTATTTGACGAGTATGCAGGAAATATGCCGCTTGAAGAACGTAATGAATTCATGAAAATTCTCAAATCTGAAAAATATACAAGGATTGTTTTTTGTTTGAGACATCCATTTGATATATTTTTAGAAATTCCGAGTGTTAACATTTAAAAATAAAAATATACTACTATTATTATAAGATGACATCAGTACTTGATCAATTCATGGATGGTGATATGGAAACGATTCCAGAGGAAATTATAGAAGATACAAAAATACTAAAGAGGGAACGCAAAAAGAAACTAGCTGTTAATAAGGGTGATGACATGGGTATAGAACAAAAACGTGAGGAATTATCGATATTGGCTCTACTTAATACAATCGATCAATACATAGGGGTTAAGATGACTTTGCTTGATGTTAAAAAATTATCGAAATCAGATATAGAACTTTATTATAATAGATATCAGATAATTCTCGGAAACAAATTAACAAATTCTCTAATAATTTCTGGTATTGAAGCTTCTGTTGGATTATTGAGTTATGTTTTTCCAATTGATAGTAGAGAGGCCTTAGTTCAGGATCTACAAAAAAATGAGATGCTTATGCAAGAGTTAAAATTAATTAGTGGTTATGCTGTTTTAAAAGGGGGTCGACTCCTCGCATTGAGTAGCTGTCTGGTTCAATTCGCTACACATGTTAAGATTAGCAATTCCAATGATACATGGCTCGCTCCGCCAATCATCACTCAGGATATTGAACAGAATTTTGATGACAATGAGAAGATTAACAATATTATTGATAAAACTCTTGATTTGTCTTAAGAATCTCTTGGAACCTCTTGGAACTTCTTGGAACTATGTTGGAACCTCTTGTAACTCTGTTGAGCATACTGTTGGAACCTCTTGGGAGTCTGTTGAGGTGTTGTTGGAACCTCTTGGGACTCTGTTGAGCATCACTCTTGAGCATACTGTTGGAATATCTTGGAACTCTGTTGAGGTGTTGTTGGAACCTCTTGGGACTCTGTTGAGGTGTTGTTGGAACCTCTTGTAACTCTGTTGAGCAGTTGTTGAGCAGTTGTTGAGCATCTGTTGAGCACTCTTGAGCATCTGTTGGAACCTCTTGTAACTCTGTTGAGCAGTTGTTGAGCAGTTGTTGAGCATCTGTTGAGCACTCTTGAGCATCTGTTGGAACCTCTTGTAACTCTGTTGAGCAGTTGTTGAGCATCTGTTGAGCATCTGTTGAGTAGATATTTTGTAAATATATATAAAAAAATAAATATGTTTATAGACTATATGACTGAAGATAATAAAACAGAGATTATTACCAAAGAGCCTGAACAAAAGATAGACCGTATTAAGGATCCTAAAAAGGTAGCTGCTGGTAAACGCTTAGCCTTATACCATAGGAAAGCTAAGGAGGCTCTTAAACAAGAAGAGAGCCGTGATGTTACTGATAATGATAATGATATTGAAGAGAGCCGTGATGTTACTAATGATGATATTGAAGAAGTTTCTAGTTCAAACTGGATGCCTAGTATGACAATAGTGCTGACGGTCGTTGGTATCAGTTTGACTGCTTTAGATATTTATCTGAGGTGGAAAAAAAGTGATCAATCAAATATAAAACCTATAACACAACCAAAAAAAGATCACAATGATGTAAAAGATGATAAACCAGGTAGAACATCAATGATCCCAACACCTAGAATTGGGATGGAATGATAACTATATAAAAATATAATAACTTTCATATTATATATAGAAGATGGAAAACAAATTAATTAAGACAACGATGGATGCCGCCATTGTCGTGGGAATCGCTAGTGGTATCGGCTACCTTGGTAAGAAAGTCGTGAAGGAAGATTTTTTAGGTAACCCTAGCAGCTCCATTACCAACTATGGAAAATGGGTGCTCGTCCTTGCCGGGTCTATGTATGTAAAACAATATCTAGAGGATCAGAAGATTATACCAAAATCGATATAAAAGATAATAGCATTGTATAATATATAGATGGCTAGTGCTGTTGTAATGATGGTAGCAGGAGCTGTGTTAAATGCAACAGCCTTCACCGGTTCGATGTATTTAGCTAAAACCCTCAGCTCAGATCCTAAACATACTGATGGGGAGAAGCTTCGACACGATAAAGCACTTGAAAAATACCAACAAGATATGGGAGAATTTGAGAAGAGTCGACAACTATATCAAGACTGGTTGACTACTCAGTATGAAAGAAAGAATATAGCTGATAATAATCTAAGGAATACGGATCATAATTTTAAATTATATAGGAATGTACACCCCGAATCAAATTTTAATAAGCAAGAACCACAATTCTCAGACTATTATAAACCGAGTAGTAAACAAAAAAACAATATGAAATTCTATATGTTGGTGGTGGTATGTTGACTGCTGGTTATTTAGCATCAAAAATTATATAAAAAAATTTTTACTAATTTATATATATAGTAGATGGAAGGTGAAATATTTCCTGATACAGATTTTCATCCTCTTGAAGGAGGGTCTGAAGATGTAAACATCCCTATCACAGATGATGAACTAGCGGAATTATTACCACAACAAAAAGAACCTAGACACACTTGGTGGGAACGGACTAAAGAATGGTTTCGTAGGAGGGGGATATCAAGAGAACGAGGATATAAATTATTTAAGACCTCTGATGAAAGCAATGAAGATTGGGTAATAAGGGCAAGAGAAGACATAGAAATGGTAGACCTTGCTAAAACATAGTGAAGAAAGAGTTGAAGAAGCTTGGGATAGAATCAAAACCAAGTATCCTAATGTAAATCCTAAAAACTCTCCATTCGTCACTACAATTGATGAATATGATAGAGTGATAGTAAGAATTAATAGACTGGGCAGCAAACATCATGTTCTGTTTAATGCTGAGGGTGAATTAAATGGTAAGTTACCTAAAACAATTGTAAACTATCTTGGTGATCCTGCTGAAAAAGTTGTTGAGAATAATAAAAGAACTATATTTTCACATCGAGAAAAATTACAAACATTAGAAGAAGAATTGGATAATATATCTCAAGCTGGCTCTAATGATGTTAGAGAAAGATTGAATATATCACTCCGTGAACAGATTGAGGAAACTAGAAATGAGATTGAACAATTAGAAGAACAAAATGAAGTAATAGAAGGGCGAATGTCTCTGAGAGATCGTATAAAAGCTGTTTTTAAAAAGTATGGTTTTACTGTTTTTTCTGTTGTATCTGCAGTTGGTATTATTATTAGTGTTATTATTTCTAGTCTAAAAAGCGGATTATCCGGTGTTGCAAAAGGTTTAGGAAATGGTTTGAAAGCTATTGGTAAGAAGCTAGCCCAGATACTCCCCGGCATGCTAGGTAGTATAGCTTCTTTTATTTTCAGAACCGCGGGTGAGGTTATTAGTTTCTTAGCTAAAAACGCTTGGTTATTGATGATAGTTGTTGTTGTTTTGTATTTTGTTGAAAGATATAAAAATAAAAGATGATTATATAGTATAAATGGTAATATTGTATATTGAAAAAACAAAAGCAGATGAAACTATTTGGTTTAAAAATCCTATTAAAAAGAGTACACGTATATCACTTGTAAGTTGTAGTTTTTATAATGAAATATATAATCTTGTAGGTGTTGGATTGATTTACTATGATGAAAAGAAGTTTGTTATTATTATTCCGCCGGGGTATTACACACAGAATATATTTAAACGTGTTATAGATGCGTTGAAAGTTAGTGACAAAGTCTCCATCGAACTATTGAATACCGGAAAAATGATGCTCATAGCCAATCAGGCTGTAACACTAAACCCGGGTTTAGCTAAATTATTAAACATCTCAATAAACCTTGAACAAAATTCAAGAAATGTTATAAATATTATTAAACCTACTCAGTATGCACTATATTTGTATTGTGATCTTATTGATTCTACACAGGTTTTATTAAATAATAAATATTCACAAATATTAGCATGTGTTGAATTAAACAAGGTTGGAGAAAAACTAACCTATCATCCTAATAATACCCTGTACACACCTATTAAAAATGATGATTATATTAATAGTATTAGGGTTTGGGTTACAGATTCTAGTGGTAAGAGCATTGATGCTGGAATATATCCAATGATGATGGTGATTGAAATCATATAAAATAATAATATGTAGTATTATATATATGGTTGATTATGATATGATTTATCCGGAAGTACCAGAAGTACAACAAACTGGTGAAAACTTCAGATTACACAAAATAAATATGGTTATATCTCAATTAGTAACGGAGATAAAACATTACGAAAATGTTAGGAAAAAATATAGTAAGATACGTGGTATACTTCATAAAACTGCAGTTGCAACAGGAGTCTTATCTGTCATTTTAACCGGTTCTGGTGTAACTACTAGTTTAACAGGACCTGGGATCATTATCGGTGTTCCTTTATCGGCTGTTGGCGGGTTGTTAGGTTTAATATCAGCTAGTTGTACAATTTTCACGAAAAAACTTACTAAAAAGGTAACAAAACATGAAAATACTATTCAGCTTGCAAAATCAAAAGAAGATAGTATATGTGATCTTGTATCAAAAGCCTTGAGCGATAACAAGATTGATGAGAAAGAATTTGAACACATTATGACTGAACTCAAAAAATATGAAAAACTAAAGAGTAGTATTAGGGTGAAACGGAATAAGGCTTTTTTAAAAAACGATGTTCCAGATGTTCAAAAGATGAGGGAGGAACTGAGAAAGGAGATTGTAGACCAGCTCGTAAATCCAAAGAAATAACTTTATCCTTTGATACAACACCTTACGGAGGGTATATATACAAGTTGCGATATGATAAGAATTAAATATATATAAATATTATCTCATATTATAATAATATAATATGAAATTTACTGAATTCATTAAAAAGTATCCAAATTATGATAAATTTCGTTTTTCAGAGGATAGTAGTAGTAATGTTCAATTTCTTAGTAATGGTGTTGATTACAATCCGTTTGATGAGAATGGTAATCTAGTTAAAACAGTATATCCATTTCCTCTCTGGCATGGTAAAGTTGAAGAAGGCCCTGAAAATATTCGTGACTTCCTTAGAACCACATCTAATAACACATTTCCAAAAGAGCTAACTATGACAAAAACACTATACCCAATCACTTGTACATCATTTGATAAACCACCTCCAAAGTATGATTCCACATCACTCGATATTTATGTAACACCAAGTAAAAAGTTTACAATAAAGCCACGAGATATGTTAACAGATATAGTATTAAATCATGTTACTTCGAAAGAAGCTTACATATGGTTGAATAGTCCTAATATGTCTTACTACCCTCAACAATTAAGTTTCGCTTGTTGGTGTGCAACTTCTGGATGTGGAATCGGTGTCGACCTAATAACAAAAATCAATAATCCTATGATCAACTCATTACTCAAATTTCATATACTGTTTACGAGTAGGCGAGTTTTATCACAGATGAATGTTCAACTACCTGGAGATCGATCTTTTACTAATATTAATAACAAATTTGATAAGAGTGGTTATAATAAGATATGTCGAGAGTTTGATATATCACCAAATAGTAACTTTCGATTTACTGGTGATGAAAACAATGGTCTTGGTCGAATCTATAAGAAAATATTTGATGAGGTTGATGATGTAACTGAATCCTATGATAAAAAGATGGATGGATTGTTTACAAATAAATGGCCTGGTGGTAAATTCAAATTTGGTGATGAGACTGGACAATACGGTGGAAATAAACTTGATCATATCTCACCACTACAAGAGCATCCATATTTATATTTTATGCTGAATAAATCAAAAGGTTTAACCAGAGCTGGACTCTCACGACTGAACCAGTCAATCGAGGCTTATGTGTATTGTATCCTAGGATCTCAAGTAAATACACGATCATCTATTGTTGACAACTCGGGTTCTTCACAAGAAACACAACTTGAATTTTTAAGACTATTCGAAAGCAGTATAATTGAGGTAGATATTTCTAAAAGTATACAGAGATACCAATTAGCGGTACAAGAATCGAAACAAAAATTAGATCTTGCTGTGGCTATTGGTTGCTGGTTACTACCATCGAATCTAATAATCAATAATAATACTGTTATCGGTTATAATAATAAGTTGTTAAAAGCTTCAGCAGATATGACCTTTGGTGTTAATAATATTAATTATGAAACGAAATCTGTTGGTATAAAACATAATAACATGGGTCATTCAAAGGTTAAACTACCACATCAGATTGATAAACCAGATATTTCAAATAAGTCAGATAAACCATATGTAAACCCTTCACCACCATCTAAAACACATGAAAATAATTTAGCTGCTATAACAGTTGGGGCTGCTGGCCTTGCTTGGTATATGTTTCGATAGATGTATACAATCATCAATTTCCAACAATGACATTTTTAATTATTAATTAGAAATGTAACAAAAAAATAAAACATCAATCAATTATAACTATTTTAATTCACGTAATTTACTGCGATTCTCTAACAAGTTAGGTAAATCCCCCGGTTTTAACCCATACACATAAGGATTGAATCCCTGGATATGGTTCCATACTGCCTTATTAATTTTTCTTCTTATAGCAGTATTGGTTAAAGCTTCTTGGACTGTAGTATTAAAATAATATTCTAACTTAATTTTATCATTTTTAAATGTTAATAGATTTCTTCTAATACTAATTAATTTAAGATTATAACTTAAAGCTGAATTTGATAAAGTTTCTAGGAATACTTTAATATTCTTACTTTTCTCATAACCTGAATCACCCTCATTATAATAGCTTAAATTTGGTAAACTATCTATGAAAATAAAATGATTAAACTTACTAAATAATGGGTTATTGACTGGTTTAAAATCCCAACCAGCACCGAAATATACTAGTGTATACCCATCTTTATTTGTTTTTTTGATTTGAGACCTTTATTTCAAGTACAGCCTGATCTAAAAGATTACTCGACATGAAAAAGGATTTTGGTTGTTTTTTAATTGGGGTTATTTTCTTTTTCATACTTGTTTTTTCAGGTACTGCTTTTACAGATTTTTTAGTTGGGTTTATATTCTTTTTCAATGTCGAGCTCATTATATACTATTCTATACTATAATTTTTTTTAATAATAAAAACGCACCCCCAGGGATTAATTTGATAATAATATTAGATGAATCCACTATTTTCTGAACAATAAAAAATAAACGCACCTACTTTATACCACAGTTTTCGAGTTTAACATATTTTATGGTATTATGAGATGTTTACTATGTAAAGTACTATTTCTGAACAATAAAAAATAAACGCACCTACTTTATACCATAGTTTTTGGGTTTAACATATTTGGTTTAACATAACGGATTTTTCGAGATAGGTTATACTAAATTAAAATCCACTATTGTTGAAATAAGGACATCATATACTTTTATTCAAAATATGATGGATCATTTAGTCGTAGATTACGCAAAAGTGAGCTCGAATCGGCCACTGCTATCTACTGCATTAGAAAACGTTTTTTTTCATGTTCTATGCTCTGATAGAAACACTTGGGATGTTGTGAGAATACTCGTAAAGCTTTAGAATCACTCGCGTAGAAGTGCTGCGGAATAAGACGTATATAAATATTTAAAAAAAACGTTGGCATCTGAAATCTGAATCTGCGACCTAAAATCACTCGCAACCACACTATTCACCAACGCAGATCTTCGCCTATAGGTCGTGGCATATTCCATGCAGTAATTACAAGATAGATCACAACTCATGCCCACAATAATAATAAAGCCCTTACAATCCCTCTCGGTCTAAGATTTCAGATTCAGATTTCAGATGCCAACGTTTAATGAAATAGGTGTATACGTCCTAAGTAGCTCACACACGTGTTTGAGAACAAATATATACGTCCTAAGTAGCTCACACACACGTGTTTGAGGACGTATATATACGTCCTAATTAGCTCACACGTGTTTGAGGACATATATATACGTCCTAAGTAGCTCATACACGTGCTTGAGGACGTATATATACGTCCTAAGTAGCTCATACACGTGCTTGAGGACGTATATATACGTCAAGCTATGACACTAATGCCGATCGTCTTTTCGAGGAACTTGGCTGGCAAAAACTTGAAACACAACGCCAAGTTCACAAAGCTGTCATGGTTTACAAATCGGTTAATGGGCTCGCCCCCGACTACCTTTGCACAAAATTTATTGACCGTAGCAGCGTTTCAAATTATTCTCTAAGAGACACCGAGAGCAAACTCGCTATTCCATTTCCTCGCACTAACTTCCTAAAAAATAGCTTTAGTTATAGTGGTGCGGTGTTATGGAATAGCCTCCCTGTGGAGTTGCGGCAGGCCAGAACTCTAAGCAATTTTCGCTCAGGCTGCAGCAGTTTCTTCTCTACCAATTACTGCCATATTAAGTAGAAGCACGGCATTCATGTAAAGCAGGTTCTTTTGTTTTTAATATTTTTTTTATAGTTATAGAATTTGTTATTGTAGTTATTATATTAGTTATTTTTATTATCTAAAAGTTGTAAATCCTGATGATTTTACCGTGAATAAATAAAGTTATACTACTACTACTACTACTACTACTACTAAGTAGCTCATACACGTGCTTGAGGACGTATATATACGTCCTAAGTAGCTCACACACGTGTTTGAGGACGTATATATACGTCCTAAGTAGCTCACACACGTGTTTGAGGACGTATATATACGTCCTAAGTAGCTCACACACGTGCTTGAGGACGTATATATACGTCCTAAGTAGCTCACACACGGTGTTTTGAGGACGTATATATACGTCCTAAGTAGCTCACACACGTGTTTGAGGACGTATATATACGTCCTAAGTAGCTCACACACGTGTTTGAGGACGTATATATACGTCATAAGTAGCTCACACACGTGTTTGAGGATGTATATATACGTCCTAAGTAGCTCACACACGTGTTTGAGGACGTATATATACGTCCTAAGTAGCTCACACACGTGTTTGAGGACGTATATATACGTCCTAAGTAGCTCACACGCGTGTTTGAGGACGTATATATACGTCCTAAGTAGCTCACACACGTGTTTGAGGACGTATATATACGTCCTAAGTAGGTCACACACGGTGATTCAGGACGTATATAAACGTCCTAAGTAGCTGACACACGTGTTTGAGGACGTATACGTCCTAAGTAGCTCACACACGTGTTTGATGACGTATATATACGTCCTAAGTAGCTCACACACGTGTTTGAGGACGTATATATACGTCCTAAGTAGCTCACACACGTGTTTGAGGACGTATATATACGTCCTAAGTAGCTCACACACGTGTTTGAGGGCGTATATATACGTCCTAAGTAGCTCACACACGTGTTTTGAGGACGTATATATACGTCCTAAGTAGCTCACACACGTGTTTGATGACGTATATATACGTCCTAAGTAGCTCACACACGTGTTTGAGGACGTATATATACGTCCTAAGTAGCTCACACACGTGTTTGAGGACGTATATATACGTCCTAAGTAGCTCACACACGTGTTTTGAGGACGTATATATACGTCCTAAGTAGCTCACACACGTGTTTGAGGACGTATATATACGTCCTAAGTAGCTCAAACACGTGTTTGAGGACGTATATATACGTCCTCAGTAGCTCACACACGTGTTTGAGGACGTATATAGACGTCCTAAGTAGCTCACATACGTGTTTGAGGACGTATATAAACGTCCTAAGTAGCTCACACACGTGTTTGAGGACGTATATATACGTCCTAAGTAGCTCATACACGTGTTTGAGGACGTATATATACGTCCTAAGTAGCTCACACACGTGCTTGAGGACGTATATATGTAATGGTAATAGAACTGAGTGGAGTGCAATTTGGTCTGAAATCATACGAGTGATTACAAAATTGCACGACCGCGTAGCGGGAGTGCAATTTGTTATCACGAGTATGATTTCAGACCAAAATTGCACGACACGAAGTTCAATTACCTATTAATCATATTCATTTTGAAATCTTTTCAAATACACTCGTTATATTTAGGTGGTAAGTTGCAATAATAAGAATAATTTTGATGCCTAAAATACAACTCTTTCATTCTAAATTACAAATTACTTTTTATGAAGAATCGTTTGAATTTAATAAAATTAGAGTTTCTGTGCGAAAATTTAAAAAAAAAAAAAATTGGTGCAATTAATGATCCAAAATAGTGCAATTAATGATTTAATCGCACCATTTTTAGCCAATCAGATTGCAGGATTTACTAGTGATTTCAAAATGAATATGATTAACGTCCTAAGTAGCTCATACACGTGCTTGAGGACGTATATATACGTCAAGCTATGACACTAATGCCGATCGTCTTTTCGAGGAACTTGACTGGCAAAACTTGAAACACAACGCCAAGTTCACAAAGCTGTCATGGTTTACAAATCGGTTAATGGGCTCGCCCCCGACTACCTTTGCACAAAATGTATTGACCGTAGCAGCGTTTCAAATTATTCAGTCTAAGAGACACACGAGAGCAAACTCGCTATTCCATTTCCTCGCACTAACTTCCTAAAAAATAGCTTTAGTTATAGTGGTGCGGTGTTATGGAATAGCCTCCCTGTGGAGTTGCGGCAGGCCAGAACTCTAAGCAATTTTCGCTCAGGCTGCAGCAGTTTCTTCTCTACCAATTAGCCATATTAAGTAGAAGCACGGCATTCATGTAAAGCAGGTTCTTTTGTTTTTAATATTTTATAGTTATAGAATTTGTTATTGTAGTTATTATATTAGTTATTTTTATTATCTAAAAGTTGTAAATCCTGATGATTTTACCGTGAATAAATAAAGTTATACTACTACTACTACTACTACTAAGTAGCTCATACACGTGCTTGAGGACGTATATATACGTCCTAAGTAGCTCACACACGTGTTTGAGGACGTATATATACGTCCTAAGTAGCTCACACACGTGTTTGAGGACGTATATATACGTCCTAAGTAGCTCACACACGTGCTTGAGGACGTATATATACGTCCTAAGTAGCTCACACACGGTGTTTGAGGACGTATATATACGTCCTAAGTAGCTCACACACGTGTTTGAGGACGTATATATACGTCCTAAGTAGCTCACACACGTGTTTGAGGACGTATATATACGTCATAAGTAGCTCACACACGTGTTTTGAGGATGTATATATACGTCCTAAGTAGCTCACACACGTGTTTGAGGACGTATATATACGTCCTAATTAGCTCACACACGTGTTTGAGGACGTATATATACGTCCTAAGTAGCTCACACACGTGTTTGAGGACGTATATATACGTCCTAAGTAGCTCACACACGTGTTTGAGGACGTATATATACGTCCTAAGTAGGTCACACACGGTGATTCAGGACGTATATAAACGTCCTAAGTAGCTGACACACGTGTTTGAGGACGTATACGTCCTAAGTAGCTCACACACGTGTTTGATGACGTATATATACGTCCTAAGTAGCTCACACACGTGTTTGAGGACGACGTATATATACGTCCTAAGTAGCTCACACACGTGTTTGAGGACGTATATATACGTCCTAAGTAGCTCACACACGTGTTTGAGGACGTATATATACGTCCTAAGTAGCTCACACACGTGTTTGAGGGCGTATATATACGTCCTAAGTAGCTCACACACGTGTTTGAGGACGTATATATACGTCCTAAGTAGCTCACACACGTGTTTGAGGACGTATATATACGTCCTAAGTAGCTCAAACACGTGTTTGAGGACGTATATATACGTCCTCAGTAGCTCACACACGTGTTTGAGGACGTATATAGACGTCCTAAGTAGCTCACATACGTGTTTGAGGACGTATATAAACGTCCTAAGTAGCTCACACACGTGTTTGAGGACGTATATATACGTCCTAAGTAGCTCATACACGTGTTTGAGGACGTATATATACGTCCTAAGTAGCTCACACACGTGCTTGAGGACGTATATATACGTCCTAAGTAGCTCATACACGTGCTTGAGGACGTATATATACGTCAAGCTATGACACTAATGCCGATCGTCTTTTCGAGGAACTTGACTGGCAAAACTTGAAACACAACGCCAAGTTCACAAAGCTGTCATGGTTTACAAATCGGTTAATGGGCTCGCCCCCGACTACCTTTGCACAAAATGTATTGACCGTAGCAGCGTTTCAAATTATTCAGTCTAAGAGACACCGAGAGCAAACTCGCTATTCCATTTCCTCGCACTAACTTCCTAAAAAATAGCTTTAGTTATAGTGGTGCGGTGTTATGGAATAGCCTCCCTGTGGAGTTGCGGCAGGCCAGAACTCTAAGCAATTTTCGCTCAGGCTGCAGCAGTTTCTTCTCTACCAATTAGCCATATTAAGTAGAAGCACGGCATTCATGTAAAGCAGGTTCTTTTGTTTTTAATATTTTATAGTTATAGAATTTGTTATTGTAGTTATTATATTAGTTATTTTTATTATCTAAAAGTTGTAAATCCTGATGATTTTACCGTGAATAAATAAAGTTATACTACTACTACTACTACTAAGTAGCTCATACACGTGCTTGAGGACGTATATATACGTCCTAAGTAGCTCACACACATGTTTGAGGACGTATATATACGTCCTAATTAGCTCACACACGTGTTAACGTTTGAGGACGTAGATACGTCCTAAGTAGCTCACACACGTGTTTGAGGACGTATATATACGTCCTAAGTAGCTCACACACGTGTTTGAGGACGTATATATACGTCCTAAGTAGCTCAAACACGTGTTTGAGGACGTATATATACGTCCTCAGTAGCTCACACACGTGTTTGAGGACGTATATAGACGTCCTAAGTAGCTCACACACGTGTTTGAGGACGTATATAAACGTCCTAAGTAGCTCACACACGTGTTTGAGGACGTATATATACGTCCTAAGTAGCTCATACACGTGTTTGAGGACGTATATATACGTCCTAAGTAGCTCACACACGTGCTTGAGGACGTATATATACGTCCTAAGTAGCTCATACACGTGCTTGAGGACGTATATATACGTCAAGCTATGACACTAATGTCGATCGTCTTTTCGAGGAACTTGACTGGCAAAACTTGAAACACAACGCCAAGTTCACAAAGCTGTCATGGTTTACAAATCGGTTAATGGGCTCGCCCCCGACTACCTTTGCACAAAATGTATTGACCGTAGCAGCGTTTCAAATTATTCTCTAAGAGACACCGAGAGCAAACTCGCTATTCCATTTCCTCGCACTAACTTCCTAAAAAATAGCTTTAGTTATAGTGGTGCGGTGTTGTGGAATAGCCTCCCTGTGGAGTTGCGGCAGGCCAGAACTCTAAGCAATTTTCGCTCAGGCTGCAGCAGTTTCTTCTCTACCAATTAGCCATATTAAGTAGAAGCACGGCATTCATGTAAAGCAGGTTCTTTTGTTTTTAATATTTTATAGTTATAGAATTTGTTATTGTAGTTATTATATTAGTTATTTTTATTATCTAAAAGTTGTAAATCCTGATGATTTTACCGTGAATAAATAAAGTTATACTACTACTACTACTACTAAGTAGCTCATACACGTGCTTGAGGACGTATATATACGTCCTAAGTAGCTCACACACATGTTTGAGGACGTATATATACGTCCTAATTAGCTCACACACGTGTTAACGTTTGAGGACGTAGATACGTCCTAAGTAGCTCACACACGTGTTTGAGGACGTATATATACGTCCTAAGTAGCTCACACACGTGTTTGAGGACGTATATATACGTCCTAAGTAGCTCACACACGTGTTTGAGGACGTAGATACGTCCTAAGTAGCTCACACACGTGTTTGAGGACGTATATATACGTCCTAAGTAGCTCACACACGTGTTTGAGGACGTATATATACGTCCTAAGTAGCTCACACACGTGTTTGAGGACGTATATATACGTCCTAAGTAGGTCACAAACGCGTACGTGTTTAAGAACGTATATATACGTCCTAAGTAGCTCACACACGTGTTTGACGAGGACGTATACAGTCCTAAGTAGCTCACACACGTGTTTGAGGACGTATATATATATACGTCCTTGGCATTCAAAAGGTTATGAAGTTTGCCGAGCTTCATAACCATTTCAGTTGCTATTATTTACTAACTATGGTGGTATATATCCCAAATATCACACATTTTTCGCCGTGGATTTTGCAGCCATGCACAAGCAACTTTTTCTACATGGCTTATACATGGCTAAAAGCTATTGCAAGTGAATCTGATAATTATATTCTTTCTGGAAAAATATATAATAATATAGTCAAACTTTAACACTCTTCCCGGCAGACATTATTGACGCGGCTTCTTGGATGATGATGATTATTATTATTATTATTATTATTACTTTAAAACGAACACGAATTCCTCCCTCCCAAACCCCTGATATAGCGTAGCAGTGAAGTTCCAAGATCAACAAATCTAACATCTGACGAATGTCTTTTTTTAGTTACAGAGCACAACGCCACCATTTTTGTCTCCAAGATTCGAGGAAATATTACAAACACATGTGGCACAAAGCAATCGCCGTGTAAGACCTTAGAAAATGGTTTGGCGAAACTTTCTTGGGGAGGCCACCTGTACATCGATGGCGAAGGAACAGAGCAAAGGCCTTATTCCTGTGAGTCCAATAGAAAGGAATTAATAGTTCAGAAAAGCTTTTTCCTACAAAGCTACAATGAGAAACCTGCTCACTTTTCGTGTCCGGATGGAATAACATTCAAAGCCCTTGAGACCACTCACATCAACGTCACCATCAACGAAATAACGTTTAAGAAAACCGTGATTACTTTGGAAGACACACTCGCTGTATTCAACAACTGTACGTTTCTGGAATCATCACCATCCATCGATATAAAGATATCAAAGCGCGTCCTGTTGTATCTCTTGAATGTGATCAACTCTGCGTTCAAAAGAAATACGGGCTGTGTGCACATAAATGCTGACAATGGACGAACATGTAACTCCGTAGTTGTGAACCTACAAAACGTATCCTTCCAAGAGAACTATATTTTAGCCGGTGGATTGGTTAATATACAAGGCTCAAGATCCATTCGTTGTACGCCTATTTCGGTATTGTCGACATGGAGAAATGTTACAGCTATCAACAACACTAAATCAGCAGGATATATTGACACGCGCTTTGAAGGAACAAAAACAGCTTATCCCATCAGAAACAGTATTCTAATGGTGAGCGCTCACAGAATCCAGCTCACGTTTGCTCATGTAAAAAGTGAACATAACACAAACATGAGATTTCTAGGAATCGTCTGTCGTCATAGCAACACATACGTGTACAAATCAAGTTTCCATGGACACCGTGTAAATATAGAAGGAGGTGTGATGTACATGGCAGCATCGAAGAAAGGAGAAACCGTAATTAATGTTACATTAATTGACTCGAACTTTTCCAGGAATGTGGCCACCAAAGGTGCTGTATTGCACATCGTCAAAGGGTATCGAAGAATCGTGAACTTGAGGCTCGTCAATGTTACTATCAAGAACTCACGTGGCAGCAAAAGTGGGTGTGTCCTCTCTGTCGAGAAAGTGTCCAACCTTCATGCTACGATCGATGGTTTAGCTGTGGAACACTGCGATGATCCGTGTGAAAGAAAGAGTGAACGTTGTAAGAAAAGGCATGCTGGCATTTGCCTCAAATCAGTCAAAGACATTCGCGTTGATATCCAGAATTCTCTTTTTTCTCGAAATTCTAACGGATCTGTCGTTTTCATTGAACACAAAATCAAAGCACTGCCAATTGTAGGAACTCTAGATGTAACAATCAGAAACTCAAAGTTTACCAGTAACGTTTCTCCACAGTCTTCTGAAATTGCAGCTTTTACAATTGCGGTCATTATTCCACAAGTGATGAGAAAATCAAGTTTAAACATCTTCAATTCAAGATTTGATGACAACAAAGGTGCCATGGCAATAAACAATGTAAAGGTGATCAACATCCAAAATCTCACTTGTGATAATAACAGAGAATTCTGCGTTAATGCTTGGTACTTTATAACAAACAGGACCACAAAATTCCAGAATACGTCGCTCTTCATTCGCGACTCAACGTTTACGCGCAACGAGATGTCAGTAGCTCTCTACAACACGCACCCCGAGATCCTAAACATGCGTGTGAGCAACACTACATTCAGTAATAACAACTTTGACAAAATCATTTCAATAACCCTTAAGTCCGTGAAGAAAAAAGGAATATTTACGTCTGGGAAAGTCGTGCTTGATGGAGTTCGTTTCTTGTCTAATTCACTGAGAAATTCTCGCAGCTTTCTTTTGGGGATTTATGCTTCTCATCGAGGCCGCATTAGTGTCCAAATACGCCGATCTGTTTTTAAGGACAACTATCAAAAACCTGGTATAAGCCGAAGTATCAATAGTTTATTATTATTCTACATGCCAGAAGATGTTGAGAAGAATCCTCAAGGTTGTACGACATTTCCTGTATATCAATATAACAATACAATCTCTTTTGAAGAGGTTACCTTTGAGAACAACACTGGCTCCTTGTCCTTACTATACCTATCCAGTGGCAACACCTCGTTTAGTAGGTGTAAGTTCAGAAACAACTTCTCCCGTCATCCCATGATTGGTGGTCATATCTACGTGGAAGATCAAGGAACAGCTAGCTTGAAGATTCAAAACTCTATATTCATTCAAACCCAAAGACAAGTTTCAGGAATTCGAGACGGAGAAAAACTCATGCAGTTTGTATATGCAGGAGCTAAAGGCCCATTGGTGCTGATAAATTCCAGTTTTGTATCCAACGTCTCGACGAGAGTGAAGAGTCCACTCTTCACAATTCAGAATGGCGGTTTTGTGTATTTTGACCACAAGACCGACTTGTTGTGCCCAGTGGGAAGCTCTATGATATTTGAGAACCTTTCACGCGTCCATCAGCCAAACCTTACACGGGACCACTGCACTTCGAATATCACTCGGCTGAAATTTACTTGCATCATGTGTGCAGAGGGTTCGTACAGTCTTCAAAGAGGATCATTCCACGGCTCTACGTTGAAAGCAACACCAACAACATGTTTTCGGTGCCCTTTTGGAGCCAACTGCACTTGGAAAATAGAAACCAGTCGAGACTATTGGGGCTACTTGGCTTCCAATGGCCAAGATCCTCCAGAACTCAATTTTACAAGATGCCCTGAAAAGTACTGTCGAGTACCTAAATCGAGCGCAAACTCTGGAATATACAACAGTTGCTATGGAAATCGATCTGGAATCATGTGTGGATCATGTAAGGAAGGGTTTACAGAAAGCATGTTCAACCGTAACTGTCGTTCCATAAATGAGTGTAACCAAGGGTGGTTCTGGGTGATTGTTGGTGTTTATTCGACTATTATGGCAATTTATGTTATTTTTAGACCTTCAATTAGCCAAATTTTCATGGATAAAGTACTTTGGTTTAAGAAGAAAAGGTCCGTACTGAACAATAGAGGTTTACCAATGACCAATAAACACGGTGGTGGTAGCGGTTACTCTAAGATCATATTTTACTTCTATCAAATAGCCGAGCTCCTAACCCTGCAGCCTTGCTACAAAATCGTACACGACAGCTTGGTTATTTCATCTATAATATCGTTTTTTAACTTTGAGATTGAACAAATAGACACTTCCTCAGGGTGTCCGTTTCCCGGTTTGAATGCCGTTACAAAAGAGCTGTTTCGTTCCATACAAGTTTTTGCAGCCATGGTGGTTGTGTTGGCATTCTATTTTCTACACTGCCTCGTATGTTTGACCACAAAGAAAACCAGACCACTCTTTGCTCCGTACATTGCATCCATCATCGAGATTCTACTACTTGGATACGAACGACTTGGGCACACCTCATTGGAACTATTAAATTGCACACCTCTGAGAATCAATGGTCGCACAAAGTGGCGTCTGTTTCTGGATGGTAACGTCACGTGTTGGGTCCATTGGTGGCAGTACTCCTTGATCGCCTACAACATCATTTTTGTGGTTCCATTTCTTGTTGTTCTGTTGATAGGCACATCGAAGTTACGACGTCAAGAGATCAGCGCCTGGCACTTTGTTGGAGCTTGCTTTGTGCCTCTTCCATTTTTATTGCATTGGCTTCGCAAACGATGCTCGCAAAAGAATGGCCAACACCGAATGACAGTAGGATATACAAGTTACCGGGATCAAGAAACAACGGAATCCCTAGTACAAGTTATTGAGGGTCCTTTTAGATCAGCAAATAGCCAGTCCAATGGCGCCTTGTACTGGGACAGCATTCTGATAGGTCGTCGCCTTGTGCTTCTGTGCCTGTACTCCTTTGTGGCAATGCCTGTGCTTCGTCTTTTCTTAATGACCATAATATGCGTCGTAATACTTATGCACAATGTCCTCATCATGCCTTATAGGGACAACAAAGCAAATGTTCTCGCTCTGACATTTTTGTTTATACATGTTGTTATAGCAACCACCAATTTGTGTAAATCTGTACTCATCACTGAAGGTATTGTTTCTAAAAGTCCAATGAAGACACTAATCAGCGGGCTTGAGGTGATGAATTATTTACTCCTTGCTGCCCCGCCCTGTGCTTTAGTGATACTGGTTGTTGCAGCTGTAATCTCTCAAGTAGTGCGGTTGCTGATTAAACTTAATCGATGTATTTTCCCTAAAAGGTCAAGCAATGATCCACCTCTGGAATTCATTAGCGAAGATGACGGCTATCAACCTTTGCTAAATTCCTTTGACGAAGAGAACTGCACCATGCAGCGTTGACCGTACCCTTTTGCCAGACAATAAAGTCAACCTCTTCGGCATTGCCTATCATCGATCTCATCATAGAGATAACGAACGATTGCATTCTATTACACGAAAGCTGGACATAACCTCTAAATCTCATTATGGAAGACACCTCATTTTAATTGTGGAAGATGGAACATCTCATATAATGGAAGATGGATCATATCGTTATGGAAGATGGAACATCTCATTATAATAAATGAAGATTGAACATCTCATTATGGAAGACAGAACTTCTAATCATGGAAGATGGAACACCTCATCATGGAAGATGGAACATCTCATCATGGAAGATGGAACACCACATCATGGAAGATGGAACATCTCATTATGGAAGATGGAACATCTCATCATGGAAGATGGAACATCTTATAATGGAAGACATCTCATCATGGAAGATGGAACATCTTATAATGGAAGACATCTCGCATCATGGAAGATGGAACATCTAGCCTCATCATGGAAGATGGAACATCTCATCATGGAAGATATGGAACATCTCATCATGGAAGATATGGAAGTTCTCATCATGGAAGATATGGAACATCTCATCATGGAAGATGGAACATCTCATCATGGAAGATATGGAACATCTCATCATGGAAGATGGAACATCTCATTATGGAAGATATGGAACTTCTCATCATGGAAGATGGAACATCTCATCACGAAAGCTCAGTGGAACTCAACTAGAATACAACGCACGCTAAATTCAGTGCAAACTCGTGTAAATTGTGTGTAAATGTGCAAAGCCATATAACCATATATAATTTACACTAAATTTACACAGAATTTAAATACAATTTACACGAAATTGACACAGGCCAAGAGCGTATGTTTTCCCCAGTGTATTAGTATTTTAGAGAACTTATTAACTTTAAATAATTCATGATTTCATCGTTAATTTTTTATTATTCAGTCATTGCCTCTCTTCTTGACTCACGAAGAGTACCGATGATGTATACTAATTTTTTTCTAGAAAGGTCTTCGATATACTGACTATTTTTGATATATTGACGGATATTGAAAGTACTCATGCAAGCAATTGCCTTCGGGCAAAGTAATAAGAAGAGAACAATATATAGACTCCGTAAGTTACTTTGATTGCTTGGATTCAATCAGCTGTTAAAACTCTTTGAATCTCATTATTTATCTTCGACTGAGTGGCAAACACTGCCCTCCATGTATTATCAATCAGAGAGTATTCTATCGGAAAAGATGCAATTCTGCTGATGAATATTCCTCACGATCGAGGCCGGAAATGACGTCTAAAGAAATCAAGCGATACTGTCGGCCTTCCTTTGTTCTTCAAGTGATCCAGACCTAATGTCTACCTATTGTCTAAAGCTCTTGATCTATATTCGTTCTTAATTAAAAAATCAGTTGGATGCTCACATCATGTACTTCATCTTCCGTCGCGTTGATGTAGCCATAAAAGTTGCTTGTATCTATTTATTAGTATAAGCTATATAGATACACCTTTACGTCGATATATATCGAAATCATAGAGCTCAATTACGAAGAACTTGTTACTGGATTTTAAGCTACGGTGAGTTGTTTTTAATAGGGACAATTAAGAGAATAAGTACTTATAGATGATATACATATGATACACCTATTTCAAAAAACGTTGGCATCTGAAATCTGAATCTGAAATCTGAATCTGTGACCTAAAAACACTCGTAGCCACACTATTCGCCAACGCAGGTCTTCGTCTAAAGGTCGTGTAGGCATATTCCAGTAATTACCAGATACATGTACATGTAATACCCTCATGCCCACAATAATAATAAGATTTCAGATTCAGATTTCAGATTCAGATTATTCAGATTTCAGATGCCAACGTTTTTTGAAATAGGTGTATATATTTTATACATACTTTTATAGTACATTGCTAAGCAAACTATATGTATTAGATAAAGCAGGCTCACACTAGTACTAAAGGTTTCTTGTGTGTTGTTTTGATATCTATAAATGATTTACATGTGTAGTTATTGTGACTTTAATGAAACAGTCTAATAAAACACTATAACATCGTATTATTTATACGGGAATAGCCAGACAAGACAGTGTTACTAATTATAGGATTATCTGCTTGACTGTACACTGTTGAATAAACTGTTATTATTATTATTATTATATTATATTATTATTATTATTATTATTATTATTATTATTATTATTATTATTATTATTATTATTATTATTATTATTATTATTTATTATTATTATTATTATTATCATCATCATCATGCTGGGCTATTATTATTATTATTATTATTATTATTATTATTATTATTATTATTATTATTATTATTATTATTATTATTGTAGCCCAATGCTGGGCTATTATTAAATCAAGATGGAGGATGGTAAAGACATATTTCGGTCACTGAATTAACCTCGCGCATATATATTGGGTCTTACCGAAGCAGAACATAAAGATATTGTAAATTCTACATTACTACTCTTATGCGCGGAATCCCTATCTTCTTCGTCTTTAAAAGAAGCTTTGAGCGAAATCCGCTCGACTAGCTTGTTAAACTCTTATCGACATGGCGGATTCAAGCCAAAGAAAACATAACAGATGTAAATGGACCGACCAAATGAACAGTGATATTTTAGAATGTAAGAGGAAAGCGCTCGCTATGATTTCATCAGAATATCCACCGCTTGACGACAATGTTTGTTCGGGGTTTCGTACATTAGAGATTTAGTCCAAGTCTAAGCCTGTGAGGTTACTTTATCCACAGGGAATACCAACTATGAAGGTATGAAACTCCGAACAGAAGTTATTTGTACTTCCGGTTCAAGTCGCCGTCTTAGATTTTGTAAATGTTAAACTCCCTAAAAGTATACGTCATGTCCTCTCCCTAATACTCGCACCACATCTTCAAGATGTTAAGTTATAAGTTATCAATAATAAAACTGTGAAACTAATTGCTATACGGCTATAGCTTTCATTATTTCAAGCCATCTGGTTTTAGTCACGTGACAATTGTTTCAGTGTTTTAAAATAAGTATACACATGTTACTTATACATGGCAGGGCAACGTACTCTCGACGAGAATTAATGATTGTATTTTTCATCAAAACAGGCCTGCAGTTTCGTTGACTTGTTTCAGAGCTTTCGTGGTATTTTTAAGTTGAGTAATTATTCTTCGTTTTCAATTGACGTCACATACCACAAAATTTTAAAACTAAAATTTAGTTATGAATCCTATCAACTTGATTCTTTGCAGTGTTTTAGAGAATTGTGCTATGAATTATTGTAGAAAGTTTCAGATCGGCTCGATGTTTTGTGCGCGAGTTGTACAAGTTTGAATTGTGTCACGCAACTCTTATTAAACGCTAGTCACGTCTCTGAAAAGTCGTGGAAAACAACAAATTTGTACCAAATGAAATGTTTTTAGTTTTCTACATGTTTAGAAGTTCTATTTATAGTGAAAGTAAGTGATGTATATCAATTCTAAGCTTGAAATTAATTTTTGAAATCTTGGCTGATAACACTTATCCTCCAACATGGCGCCACCATACATTTACACCAAATATTTGGAAACTTCGTTCGTCCATAACTCGGTAAATAAATGCTCTTCTGCTCCAAAATTTGGTTCAGAGGTGTTCTTTTGATTGCTCTACAAGCTCATAAGTTTTTATTTTTATTTGGTAAAGGAAATAATATTTCACCACGTGATTGCAAACGAAGATTACAGAGTTATTTGCCGTGATATTGGCTATCTTCTGTAGCTAGATTGTTCGCCGTCTGCATATAGGAACCTAGTGCACCGAGCCAATTAATAATAAATATAAATATATAAAAAAATGACTGCGGACGAACTTGTACGAGTATGATTGTATTTTCAATACACAGAAGACCAGCATTTTCGTTGGCTTCAGTTCCAGAGCATTCGTGGCCATCTTCGTGGCTTTTGTATTCTCTCAGACTATATACACCTAATTGCAGAAAGGTTGTCCACCTCGGAAAAGCACATTTACACATTTGCACATTTGCACATTTGCACATTCGCAACAACACGTGTATATTTGTTTTGCGCAAGTGGAATCCAGAGTCAATAGATTCAGTAGAAGTATACTGCCATAAGAATGCCGCGGCCTTATACAGAAGATTTCAGGTGGATAGTTGTATTTCAGCGCTTGTAAAAGTTCAAATGTGTAAATGTGTAAATGTGCAAATGTGTAAATGTGCAAATGTGTAAATGTGTAAATGTGCTTTTCCGAGGTGGACAACATTTCTGCAATTAGGTGTACACCTATTTCAAAAATCGTTGTCGCAGTCGAAGCAACAGTCAACACTCCAATGCAAGACTGCAAAGGATTTTGGTATTGCTATTTGCTGTTTAAGTTGATAGCAGTACTGCTAGTGGGGACACGACTCTCACACTCACTTCTTCGTAATTTTCCTCGTGATTACTAATTTATATTGTTGCGACCATTTATAATCAGTTGTGGTCATTGTAAATAGTTATCATGAATGTAGTTTTTTTCAGCTCATTAACTGTTTGGAAGCGTACGTTGCACATTTTTTAAATGAGAATGCTTGATGCCTGCTCTGTGTTCAGTCTTTCAGCGGGTTTCGCTGCACTGAGTACCCGCACATATAACGACGTTTGTAGTACTAGTATTTTCCTAAATATTGGATTTAACACCTGAGCTACTACTCTTCAGCTTGCCATAATTATTCTCTGAATAAATTAATTACGAGAAAAATTACCGAAATCCCTTTCAGTCTTGGAGTGTCCCCCGGGGGGGGGGGGGGGGGGGGGGGGGAGGGACAAGAAACGATCGCGAAATCAAAACATTTTTACGTACATGGAGGATTGTCAATTTGTCTTGGTTTTCGAATTCGGAGGTCGCAATTTTTGACCTATGGTTAGCCTAGTAAATAGTTATCATGAATGTAGTTTTTCAGCTCATTAACTGTTTGGAAGCGTACGTTGCACATTTTTTAAATGAGAATGCTTGATGCCTGCTCTTGTTCAACGGGTTTAGTACCCGCACCAACACGTTTGTAGTACTAGTATTTTCCTAAATATTGGATTTAACACCTGAGCTACTACTCTTCAGCTTGCCATAATTATTCTCTGAATAAATTAATTACGAGAAAAATTACCGAAATCCCTTTCAGTCTTGGAGTGTCCCCCGGAGGGGGGGGGGGGTACTTGACCCATGTTTGGGTATAGGGGTGCCGCTGAGGGTTTGAAAACCTGACCCTGTTTAGGACAAAAAAATCTAAAATACCTACCCTGTTTAGGACAAAACAAATCTAAAATACCTACCCTGTCTAGGACAAAAAAAGTCTAAAATACCTACCCTGTCTAGGACAACACACTCTATTTTAAGACCCTGTTTAGGACAAAGGACAACATACACATGTAGTCTTCTTTTACACTATTTTAACGCGTTTTATGTTGATCGATGAGTGCTAAAGACAGGCGAAGCTCGGATCTCAGATATATGGCTAAATACCGGATAAAACCATATTTAAGGACGACAATCGTACATTTCCATACCCTGTTTAGGACAGATTCACATAAAATTATATACCCTGTTCAGGACAAAGAGGCCAAAAACCATACCCTGTCCAGCGGAACGTCCCCGTATAGTCCATATATGGGAGTACCCCCCCCCCCCCCCCCCCCCCCCCCCCCCCGGAGTGTCGACTGTCGCTTGGGCTGCGACAACGATTTTTGAAATAGGTGTATATGCAGACTGTTCTGCATATAGGAACCTAGTGCACCGAGCCAAATAAATAGAAAATAATAATAATTGACTTCGGACGAACTTGCAAACTTGATTTCGATACATTCGAAAGCACTTTTTAATTCAAAATAACTCTCGCTTCGTGATTTATGATGTATTAGAACCAAACAATCACTGACATTCATTTTTACTCCTAAAATAATCCAAAAATATCACTTACGTGTTTATATAATTATGTGTGCTTTAAAAACCTGAGGCTGCTTGGAAGTTTTCGGTTGTCCTGCACGCTGTGCTGGTATTGGACAATGACAATTTTTATTTGGCACCATTAGGATTCATTATAACAATAAAAGAGATACTGATTCTAATTAACACGTAATACTCCATGCAGTTTCGAGTTGTTTACGCACCGCTGTCACTGTACTACTTGACAAAAGACGCATTTGCTCAGGCTTAGCCTCAATTCAGTGTAAATTATTCACAAATACCGACGAGAACGCGAAAAAGTGTTGACATTCAACAATAGAAACCATTTTTAATTGCACGGGTTATAGTCTCTGGATTGAGGCTAAGCCTGAGCAAACGCGTCTTTTCTCAAGCCAGTACAGCGTAGCGGTGTCTAAACAACTCGAAACTGGAGTATTACAGGGCCCGCGGAGCAAGCTTAAAAGTGGTCGGGCTAAGATGTTTCTTCCGTACAAGGATCGCAATGATGATATACCATTTTTTAAATTTCCTTAAACATTTTACTACCTGTGGACAAAATGGTGGGGCTATAGCCCTACCAGCCCCTCCCGGTCATCGAAGCAAAAGGTCTATACAGTAACGCCTATAGATGAAGTATCGATCCCCAGTGTCCATGTATTTTGCACCTTGAAAAGGCTTACTACTTCGAATTCATGATGGTTTCATATTAATTAATGCAATTTTGGGGTATGTTAATTACTAATCTGTGGATGGTCTTTTAAGTAATATACCAAACACGAGATCTAGAAAGAGTTCTTCCTCCGATTTCAAAACACCGAGAAATTGGTTGGAAAAAAACCCAGGTGCAGCCGAGGAGCTCTTTCTCGTGCTTGATCACAGGCAACCCAACCATTGCTTTTGAGGCTAATAAAAATATATTTGCGTCGTTTTTTGATGGGTTTCCTGTGGTAGAGAGCGCGCGTGCGCAATACGTAAGGTTGGGTTCCCTATGCATAAAAATGCATTATGTTGGGCTACCTGTGCGCGTCATTGTATGCTAATTAAGCGGACCACATTTTCAGACAGTTTGAGAAATGTTATTTTACCTTTACTTCACTCACTATTCTTTCAGTTTATACAAACTTATGCAAATTACAGAAATCGATTATGCATAGGGTTTATGCAGTATTTAATGTTCGTGTGGTAACCTTTTTATTATTTAAATAGCTGTATTTCTAAAGCTATATGTTCTGCTCACTGATTGGCTACTCAGCTTTATCAAAGAAAAAGGACAAGATAAATACAAGACACAAGATACAAAACGGTCGCAAATGTCTTAGTTTCTACTAGACCTCTGAAGTTAGTTCGATTACAATGGCCGAAGAAGACAGAACCCTAGCCCTTCTTCAGTCTTGACCCCACGAACTCTTCTCGATTAATTGCCTCAGTGAGTCAGAGGTAACCAAATAACCTTGGGGCGACAGGTAGAAATCAAGGTTACAACAGTTCATTACGTTACTCTTTCCTTTTGGGAGGGCAAGAGTTTGCTTTAAAGGACCATGAATTTATACCAGTCATTTTCCTCTAGTATTTTATTGTAAAATTTCACACTTCTTATGTTATACAGTAGGAATGGCTGGCAGTATTTCCCTTGTGCTTCTCGTCATTACAATCGCACAACGAGCTCACGCGAGGGCGAACCCTCCACACATCGTCTTTGTAATGGCGGATGATCTTGGGTGGAGCGACGTTGGATATCACAACATTTCAGCGGTGAAAACCCCAAATATCGACAGTCTAGCGAACGATGGAGTGAAGTTAATGAGCTATTACGTACAGCCCATGTGTACACCAACTCGAGGTGCCCTTATGACTGGGAAATACCCGATACATACAGGTCAGCGGCGACATTAGTTTAATAATAATAATAATAATAAACATTTAAATAGCGCCATTTATGGGAGCTTATAGTGTGACTACACCAACCAAGGCCACCGAAACAAATTTTCAAATTTTCACTTTAAAAGCATATATTTTACTTTACAGTCATTTGCAAAAATTCTGGCCATCACGATATATCAATATATCAATATATCGGGTGCATTATGGGTAATTAAATAATACTATTTTGAGTTTCCTAACTTATTAAATGAAGCAAAATACAAACGTAAGATAAAGATAAACATTATACTAATTATTTCTACCAACTTTGCTGGCGTTAACCCGCTTTAAGGGGAATTTTCGATTATTTAATTACCCATAATGCATCCGATATATTGATATATTGATATTTCTTAGCGGCCAGAATTTTTGCAAATGACTGTATATGTGTATGTATATGATCAAGAGTGAACAAGAAACAGTTTAAATTGTAGAATTCGACATCATTCTGTTATTCAGCGTCACAAATGTACGTGATTAGAAAATTTGATTTAAAATTTGTTTGGGTGGCCTTGGTTGGTGTAGTCGCACTGTAATGGCGCTTTACAAAAGATTAAAAAATATCTAAGAACTATACTATATTAACATGAAAGAGATGGCCTGGCGACTGTACATTTAACCACAATCCCTTGCGAACCTAGATCAGTACTACTCTACTACTCACACTCTACACAAACTGTCTGACACGTTTTCAAAAATATCAAATTCGTGTTTACAATCACTGTGATGACAGTTCACTTTTCAACCCTCAGCATTTTCTGGGACGAGTTGCTTATAAAGGAATGTTTGAACGAGAATAATACATGTAGTTATGACTTTAGTTTATATGCTAACCACTATGCTTTAATTTGCAGGGATGCAACATTTTGTTATCAACGCTACCTCTCCATGGGGAATACCAAGGAATGTATCAACTTTACCCGAAAAGCTTCGCAAGCTCGGTAAGCAAACTGTGACGTATGCATTCAGTATTGCTCAGTCCTAGAAGCCATGGTTTTAAGAGCATAGAAGAGCGCGGTTAAGAATGGACTTACAGTAGCCAAATATGGAGTCGGGTAACCAAATATGAATCCTCGGGAACCCAGGGGTATATTCTGTCGCTCGTTACTCGATCCCAGAGAAATACCCATGGGAACGAAGTCTGTTGGAACATGTTCTGGAAGTCAAAATTCAAAATGGCGGCTGTCCTACTCAAACCAGAATATACTTGATACTGATTGGTCGACCTTCCTAGGTCGACCAATCAGAAACGAGAGTAATTTTGACATCCAGAACAAGTTCCAACAGACTTCGTTCCCAAGCTATTTCTGGGAGCCAGTAACGATTAACGAGCGACAGAATATACCCCTGGGGCCGGTTGTTCAAAAGGCGATTAGTGCTAATCCTGGATTAGCGTCAATAGTTTTCTTAAGATTTAATCCTGGATTAGCACTAATCGCCTTTTGAACAACCGGGCCCTGGGTTCCCGAGGATGCCAAATATGGAGTTTGGTAACCAGAGATGGAGCTTGGTAACCAAATATGGAGTTTGGTAACCAGATATATGGAGTTTGGTAACCAAATATGGAGTTTGTTAACCAGATATGGAGCTTGGTAACCAAATATGGAGTTTGGTAACCAGATATGGAGCTTGGTAACCAAATATGGAGTTTGGTAACCAGAGATGGAGCTTGGTAACCAAATATGGAGATTGGTAACCAGATATAGAGCTTGGTAACCACATATAGAGCTTGGTAACCAAATATGGAGATTGGTAACCAGTTATGGAGTTTGCTGAAATTGGTAACCAAATATGGAATGGACTTACAGTAGCCTCGCTTTCGAGGTAGCATTCGGGACTCATGCACTGCACCGACTTATTATTTAGAATTAACACTTGAAACTATATACTCTTCCAATAAATGGGAAAGCAATGAAGATCTTTTGAACTGACATTGTAAAACCACACAGAGATATCTGTGCATTTTTGAAGAGCTCTTCCGTGAAAAGAGTATCGCACAGATCGCTTGAATACTGTAGCAATAAAGAGCTGATCTGTGCGTTTCTCTTTTTTGAAGAGCTCCAAAAAATAACGCACAGAACATTAATTGTCATTGAACATTGTTTCGCAAAACAGATATATCTGTTCGTTTCTCTTCTTGAAGAGAGTATTTTTCACTCACACAGGATACAGCACTAACCTTGTGGGCAAGTGGCATCTGGGATATTTTGACTGGGACTACGTACCGACAGAACGTGGCTTCGATACATTTCTCGGTATTTTTCTGGGTGAAGGAGACTTTTGGAACCATACCAAGTTGGGATACCTAGACATGAGAAGCGGGAAAAAGCCAGTGTGGAATTACACTGGACAACATTCTACTGATGTTTTTACACAAGTAAATAACTTCTGATCTGTAAAGTTATTTTCAGATTAAGAGAAAATATTGTCTTAAAGCGGCATATGATTTATGATTATGATTTTCAAAATTACTTCAATGAGGTGAACATTGGGGTGGTTCAGTGTCATGTGATTTGAGACTCGCTTTACTGAGTTATAGAGGTTTTAAATCATGATATCCTAATTTGGTGACTTCAAGGGAGCCATTTGCTTCAAGCAGTGCTTTGAACTAAAATAGCCAAAAGGGGGATTTGTTAATGTTTATTACCGCAGGAAGCAAAATATTCTTGATAGAAGTATTTTAAAAATCAGTAAACATACATATTCATAGCCACCAAAAGACCATAGTCTAATGCTTATCATTACTTTTATTTTATTGATTGATTGATTGATTGATTGATTGATTTGATTGATTAATTGATTGATTGATTGATTGATTGATTGATTGATTGATCACAGGAAGCAATCAAAATCGTAACTCGTCACGACAAGGACAAACCCTTGTTCTTGCTGGTTTCCTACACTGCTCCACACACTCCTCTCCAGGCCCATCAGAGAGATATCGACAAATATCAAAATGTACGTGACATCAACAGGAGGAAACACCTAGCGATGATTGATGGTGTTGACCAAGGGATTGGAAAACTAGTGGATGCTTGTAAACACTCAGGGTAAACAATCTATTCATGAATTTACATTAGAGCGTTGAGCCCGGGGGGGGGGGGGGGGGGGGTACTCGCAATAATTACATGATATATATGTGCGGCGGTACAAGATCCAGGTTTTCGGCCATTTTATTCTCTAATCCAGGTTAAATGAACGCATAAAAATCATTAATCCAGGTTATAGCCTAAAAACATATTTTATTTTATTTTTTATTATTAAAATAATTTGTATAATGTGGTATCGACGTTTCAGTAAAACTCCGCATGAACAATAATAATGGCGTCAGTCAGATGTAAAGGTGTTAGAGTGTTAGTCTGGCAAAATATCCTGAAGACTGCATCGTATCAGATCGTCAATAAAAATTCGTAAATCCAGGGTTTTTTATTTGGGAAATTCGTAAATCCAGGTTTTCGAGTGACAAATTCCAAAAACAGGGTCCAGGTCTGAACATCTCGCCGCACATACTTAACCATTTTTTCCATTTTTTAACCAAATACCCCCCTCCCTTCCGGGGGGGGGGGGGGGGGGGCGTTGAGCAGACAAAAAGAATAAAAAAGTAGCTAGCCAGCTAGCAAATATGGAATTTAGTGACCAAATATGGAATTTTGTGACCAAATATGGAATTTGGTAACTAAATATGGAGTTTAATTAATTTGGTAGCTATGAAGTTTGGGAACCAAATATGAAATTTGGTAACTAAATATGGAAATGGAGTTTGGGAACCAAATATGGAGTTTGGTAGCTAAATATGGAGTTTGGGAACCAAATATGGAATTTAGTAACTAAATATGGAAATGGAGTTTGGGAACCAAATATGGAGTTTGGTAGCTAAATATGGAGTTTGGGAACCAAATATGGAATTTGGGAAATGGAGTTTGGGAACTAAATATGGAATTTAGTAACTAAATATGAAAATGGAGTTTGGGAACCAAATATGGAATTTGGTAGCTAAATATGGAGTTTGGGAACCAAATATGGAATTTGGTAACTAAATATGGAAATGGAGTTTGGGAACCAAATATGGAATTTGGTAACTAAATATGGAGTTTGATTTGGTAACCAAATATGGAATTTGGTAACTAAATATGGAGTTTGATTTGGTAACCAAATATGGAATTTAGTAACCAAAAAATAAAGAATTGACCAGACTCATCATCTACTGACGACTAAACTGATTGTTCTCGTAGGTTATGGAATGACACGCTATTCATTTTCCTTTCTGATAACGGAGGTCATCCAGGCTCTGCGGGTGGCTACAATTGGCCGTTACGTGGTTTAAAGTCAAACTTATGGGAGGGAGGGGTCAGGGTTCCTGGTTTTGTTCATGGTAACATGCTAGAAAAACGTGGTGTGGTACGAAATGACCTTATTCACGTCACAGACTGGTATCCCACTTTGATCAAACTAGCAGGTGTGAAATTTATTTTAACTACTCTAGTAACTGACCGGCCTGTGGTAATCAATTATTTACAAGTGTTTGCTAAACTGGCCAGTAGTGGAAATATCACTTGAATGAACGTTCTTTCTCCAGCACATTGGATAGACTATACAGTTATTAAATTGGAAATAATTTAAGAATTGCTATCTCAATGGTTACTCGTACCCAGTCTTCCAATGTATTTGCCACAGACCGGTAGTAAGCGCAAATATTTCAGAACACATTGTTTGCTCAGCCCCAAGGGGAGAGGTGAGGGGATAGGCACTTGCCAATCCGTTCTCCTCTCTTTCCTTCTTAGTTTGCCACGTACTGCAACAAAAACGTACGTTTATAATGCCGCGTACTCATGGAGATTTTGATAAACATATTGGTAATGTACACATATGTGACAAAGTATATGTTATGAAATTTAGAAATTTTAAAAAGTATAATATTTTTTAACTATTCATCATCTTCTGTATGTTAATTTGTTTAACATCAGCTACTTTTTACTATGTTCTACCTGTTTTTTTACTGAATTCTTTTATGTCCAAATTCAGGTGCTAAATAAGATTATTGTTGTTGTTGTTGTTGTTGTTGTTGTTATAGATTACGCAGTAACTTGAAAACGATCTTTCGACAGGAGGATCAACAGCCGATGACGACATTGACGGCGTGGATCAATGGGGCGTTTTGTCTCAAGGCCGACCATCGAATCGTACAGAAGTCCTACTAAACATCGACTATGCACCTGATTCGCAAGGGGAGCAGTTTAGTCCTAGAGGTCTGAGCTATTACAATGGAGCAGCCATACGAATTGGTGACATGAAACTATTGCACAGGTTTCCCAATAGCAGCTGGTACCAACTCCCCGAGAAAGGGGCAGAGCCGCCGTCCTTGGCACAGGTAACGTATCATGCACGTGACATTATCAACGATTACGTACATATATATTGTTGGCGGCCATGTTTTGTACCACCAACCACGTGACGTCATGGCGGCCATGTTGGATCCCGATAACAAAGCGGCATTCCTCATTAGTTGCTCTTGTTTGTACCACCAACCACGTGACGTCATGGCGGCCATGTTGGATCCCGATAACAAAGCGGTATTCCTAATTAGCTGCTCTTGTTTGTACCACCAACCACGTGACGTCATGGCGGCCATGTTGGATCCCGATAACAAAGCGGCATTCCTCATTAGTTGCTCTTGTTTGTACCACCAACCACGTGAGGTCATGGCGGTCATGTTGGATCCCGATAACAAAGCGGCATTCCTCATTAGTTGCTCTTGTTTGTACCACCAACCACGTGACGTCATGGCGGCCATGTTGGACTTCGATAACAAAGTACTTATTGTCTTGTTTGTGCCTCCAACGTGGCCGCTGCGTCTTTGCAAGTACTTTAATTCAATCTCCAGGGATTGATTGCAAGCCAGCAATAGGACACTGACACTGATGACCCGGATGTTGTTAATTTCAATGTGTAAGATATTCAGATTCACTTTGTGTCGCGGGTACGTACGGTAGTTTTTAGCCTACAGGTACACTATTTGTCACGGCCTCTGTTAGTGTTAGTTATTGTGTACAATATAGGTAGATTCCCAACCAATACGATTACCGCCCAGTGGCTCAGTTGATTGAGTGCCTATTTTTCAATCTCGTCCCCATGCAGGGCCTACGTTACTTTCGGCCATTCGCCGCTGGCCGAAAGTAACGCAGGCTCTGGGGACGGGAATTGCCTATTTTTGTGCTTGTCAGTCACATTCATCGAGCTTACTCTTTAAAACATAACCGCTGACCCAGTGTGCTTGTCAGTCACATCCACGAGTTAACCTCTACTTCCGTTCTTTTTCATTCATTCTCTTAAAGCTTCGGAAAGATAGACTTCCCTTCATCGAGCTTGCTCTTTACAACATAACCGCTGACCCACATGAAAGATACGACTTGTCAGCCAAGTACCCGGATGTGGTACAGAAAATGCTTGCCAGACTGAAGCATCACGGCTCAACTGCTGTGAAGAGTCGATTGCAACCAGAAGATCCTGAATGCTTGAGGGTTGCAGCAAAACTGAAAAGATGGGAACCGTGGAAAGACGAAGATAAGATATCGTCCGCTGGCTCGTTTGATTGCTGGCTCACATGTAGTGTGTTCAGCGGCTGGTTGTTGTGGACAGTTTTAAAATCTATCGTGGATCTCTAACCTGAGGAAATAGCGTAGGACATAATTAATCTTTAAAGTAATTTTGTCCAGGAATACAGCGTTGAAATAATGACAACACGAACTGGAGTATTTGATAATAGTAATAACAACAATAATAACAACAATAACAATAAATAATAATAATAATAATAATAATAATAATAATAATAATAATAATAATAATAATAATAATAATAATAATAATAATAATAATAATAATAATAATAATAATAATAATTAGTCGGGCTTCCTGTGGAAGGCCCGACTCTAGAAATGAGAAGCGTTCGTCGTCGTCGTCGTCGACCCCAAAAAGCACGCATGCGCCCTGTCGGCCGCTAAGATAATCACCGACCAACAACATGATCTTATATATCAACACGAGACATCGCACATCGTCCTCTTTCTTCAGAAACCTTGTCGAAGGAAGGTTAATATGTCGTCTTGTTTAAGCTTATATTTGTATTTGGTATGGATATATTTATGGCACCAAATAAACTATTGTCATTTCTATGATTCGCTGAGTTTGTGAAATCGATTTTACAAAGAAAGCATGTTCTACCGAGTCATGCATAATCACCCAAGGCTCTAACAACATGGTTTCTTCACAAACCTTGTCAGTTGGAGGAAGGTTACTAGTATGTCGTCTTGTTTTTTTATTATTTTTCTCCGTACGCGTCAACGTCGAGCTAAAGCCGAAGGAGACATGAAGTCTGGCCAAGAAAGATTAGAAAGCACAAACCAATCAGGGAAAGCACCGGAGGTCAAGGGGCCAAAATATAAGTCTTTTCTCGTCTAAATCTAAATTTAGATTGAAACAGGACGCTCTAGTAGCCTGAAGTATATACTGTAAAGTTCGCAGTACTGAAATTGCAAGGAAAGCATGTTCTATCGAGCTCGAGTCACGCAACGACGAGCAACCAAAAACTGTTTCAATCGCACTATAAGATATCTATATTTAGTTCAAATAGGTTACATTTCATTTAGAAGCCCGACTTCACGCTAGAAGAGCGTCTAGTTATAATTATAATAATAATAATAATAACTACCCTCGAACTGATTATTATTCATAATGGACTCTATATAAACTCTATACATTGACTAACACTTATCCTTGAAAATGGCGTTAGCAACGCCGAAACGTCGGAACTTCATAATCTTAAACTTTATCGTAAAATAATAATAATAATAATAATAATAATAATAATAATAATAATAATAATAATAATAATAATAATAATAATAATAATAATAATAATAATTCAGTATGTTTTCAATTTCTGCGCGCGGAACTGCGAGTTGATACCAGCGCCATTACATTCAGTTCTCACAATGCCGTGTACTTTTGCATCTCAAATTGAAATTCCACGCGAGGAAATTGAATACATAATGAATCAAGTGACTTTATTGTAGTATTGTAGTCTTTTCATCTATACCTATATTATAAATGAAAACAATAAAATAATGATATGAAGGGCCTGCAGTATACTTGTTCAAAAGTATTGGTACGTGGGTAAACAACTTATACTTATAACTGTTCAATTTAAAAATTGTAAGTTTTCCTTGACAAGTGTCTTTGACAAGTTTCATTGACGTGTAGATGATCAACAAGTTTTCTTTGACAATTTTCTATTGACAAGGTTTCCTTGCTCGTGTAGATGATAAACAAGTTTTCCTTGACAAGTTTTGGTTGTGCCAGCAATGCCTTTCAATCAGCGGAGTAACAAAAACTATTGATTCCAGTCTCCTGTCGAGCAAAAACAAAATGGCGTCTGTAAGTAAAATGAGCGTGCGAAAAGACTGGGAACTTAACTCATTAATATTCCTTGCCACATTTTCCTTGTTGTCGGTTACACGAGCAAATTTCGAGCTTGACAATTTTTCCTTGTCAAGGAAAAGCTAGCATACCAGCTTTTCCTTGTCAAGGAAAAATTGACCATTTTTCTCCATCTACACGAACAAGTCTTCCTTGTCAAGGAAAATTTGTCAAGGAAAATTGTGTAGATTCGGCTTTATAATATGGTTTGCTTGTCAAAATCCAACCAATCAAAACGGCAAGATTTGTCAGTATTTACAAATTCCACCAACCAATGAAAAGGCGATAAAACTATATACCATGATTGCGCAATCTGCTATGTTTTTGAGCAAAAGAAAGTTCAGAGAGGGTCGTTATTTCCCGCTCTTTCCGTAGGTAATTTACGCGATTTATTCTGTTTTTGCATTTAAAGAAAATTACGATAGTCAACCGTGGTATGTAGTCTTATTCATCACATGGTCCATATTTGTCGTGGTTTCACTTTCTCTCAATAACTATATAAATACTGGGCGCGAACGAAAATAAAGACTACGAGAAGCGCGCACTGTAATCTAAGGAAAATTCGCTTACTTTATGAAAGTTGGTCAAGTTCTATCATTTTCTCTTGGTTCTATACGCCTCGTGATTCCACAGGCAGCCCAACTATTCCTTTTGAGGCTACTAAATGCACTCTCTGCGGGCGCGTCTTACGGAACGCACACAGGAATTTTAAAGTCCAACATAGGACGTTACTCAGCACAGGGAACCCCAATCTCGTCCCCAGAGCCTGCGTTACTTTCGGCCAGCGGCGAGAACGTAGGCTCTGGCATAATCCATTTTTTGGGAACAGGACATTCTCGTACCCAGAGCCCGCTCGTCATTTGGTTTGTCGCTGGCTCTGGGAAACCCTGTTGCTCGGTCGTCAAATTTTGACGACCAAGTCGTCAGAGCGCATGCTCATACTAAAGACCGCTGAGAGCGGGTACTGTGGAAGAGTCTACTGGCTACGTAGTATTTACGTTGGTTTGAATATTCAAACTAACAAGTACACAAGTTTGTACATTTATCTTCGTGTAGCCGTTTAAAATCCCTTCGACGTTCATCACCGGTTCTTCTCTGGCTCTGTTGCGGTAAAGGCTGGACGATAAATACATGTTCTAATATAATCTTGCATGTGAACCTTCCTGTCTTCCGCTTTGTTATTGTTTCTCTTGAATTATAAAAATATTCCTTTGAATACTCAAAGCGAGTACGATCGATTGTGTCTGTAGCCGTTACTTTACTTTTATAATTTATGTATTGTTAGATCTTCCTTTACGAATTCAGATCAATTTATGTCTACACAGTCACTCTCATTTCCATAGCTTTATAATTCAATAACGGAATACCATTGTATGAAAATACAACCGTCGCTGTCATTCCTTTCGATTCGTTCGCCCTTTGTTGATCTCATGAACCAATCAAATACGATCAGTCATTGTTGATTTCATCAGCCAATGAAATTCGCTAAAATTTCAGGGATTCCCAGAGCCAGCGACAAACCAAATGACGAGCGGGCTCTGGGTACGAGAATGGATTTCCATTCTCGTACCCAGAGCACCTCGGTCGGTCGTTCCTTCTCCCGTCAGTGGCTCTGGTAACAGCCATTTCTAGGCCGATGCTGATTGGTCCAAATGTCCGCGCATGCGCGACTTTCATTTGAAACTGCTCAATCGTGATTGGTCAATCTATAACGATGCTCGGAGCTTTTTAGAAGAGAATCCTCTGCGCATAGGTATAACACACAAAGCTGACTCTTTTTCTAACGGGCTCAGATGGATTTTCAAAATGGCGGACGGTCTGAATGGTGGTCATTGCTACTATTTTCTGCTAAGAAACTGCAATGATTTTACTGGTCACAAAGAAAAACACGCAAGTTTGGTTCTGTACTTGTTTTCGCTTCTCTTCTGTCGAGGCAAGTGATTAATTTACGCTATAAATTACCTCCTTCAACAACGGACTACGATACCGTTGAGACAGAACAAAATCAGTTGGCTTCGTTTCGGGTTCCTTTGCAAAAAAATAAGCATCCATATAAAATGTCGTGTTTTTGTGAATGTTAAAAGAGTACAGAACAAGATTGGTGGGGTGTATTTTCTTCCCTTCTCAGTAAATGTGCAGATAAAAGTACAATCTTGTAAAGACTAATACATTACTTGCCATATCATGTTGTTGTATTTGAGTAATACCCTGTGTATCATTTGCCCTATTTTCCCCCAAGGTAGACTCAGTGAAGTCTATTGATGAGAAATATTTCAGCATATTTCGTGTATCAGTAGTATTCTACATATATAATACATATATTTTAACATATTTTAGCTTTCTTTCTTTCTTTCCTAATATATTAAGTTAGCCTGTTTTGAAGATGTAGAAATGCTTCATTAAACCGTTATTATTATTTTGTTATTATTAATTATTATTAAAAGGCTGTATGCATTCTTATTTTTGAGACGGGAAGTACACTATGCTGTTGTTATCCCCTTGATTATATTTTATAAATAGAGGTTATTAGTCGGCTAAGCATTGAATACGTCTATAACACTGTGTAGTAAAAATTCACAGCCATATTAGATGCTTAGCCGGTTAATAAATTGTTTATTATATATTTTGTCAAAGAAACTAGCTATTCTGGTGAAAGAAAAACAACAAATTACAGTGAAAACTTGGAAATCTCTGTACGAGCGCACGCTAGCCAAAACTGTAGAATTTCTCACGCTAATTGGTTAATTTTCATCACACGATTGTGCATGATTAAGTAACCACACAAAATACGGTCCCATATTTCGTGTGCTCTCGTGCATATTTCGTGCATTCTTTGACACAAAATACAATAAAGTAAAATATTTAACTTCACCTAGTGGGTACTGATCAGCATTACATGCAAAAATATAAAAGGACCTGTGAAGCACATTTTGGTCTAGGCCAGCCTGTGTTCTCTAAGGTTACTACAAATAAGAAGTCAACCTGGCCTCGGGACAATTCAATGAAACTTTTACAACTGTAATTTACAAGTGTAGCCATTGTTCTTGTAAAAGTTTTATTGAAAAGTGTCTGATTGGGAGGGTGGAGTAAATTTCAGCCTGCAGTTTCTAAATATACTTGCTTTTGCATAGCACGCTCAATTCTGGGTGTCCTCTTGTTTTATCCAAGAATGTCATAAACATCTACATGTAATAAAAATAAATACTTCAATTTCCTTAATTTGCATACTCTTTCTGCAATCCTGCACCTTTGTGTCACTGTCTACCCTACTACATGTAGCAGAGTTTTTTCTACTCACCAGGAAAGAGGCGCAGGGTAGCCATGCACTGTCATGCACATTATTGAAAAATCTCCAAATAAGTCTTAGGCATAATGACCCTCTCTTTCCCTCTTTCCTTTCCCTCTGATTAAAGTGAAATACAAATGTTTATCTTAGCTACAATATCTAACCATGCAACTAGGAAAGGCTTTCTCAGTGAAATGTCTTTGAAAATACGGGCTCTGGTTGCATGGTTAAATAATAGTAATACATCCATCAATAGTTTGTATCATCAACCTGTGATATTTTATTTTAACCGAGCTTTCGAGCAACTTGCTCATCTTCAGGGTTACAGATGTTTCAAGTGTAATTCCAAAAATATTTTTGTAAAAGTATTTTTGGAATTACACTTGAAACATCTGTAACCCTGAAGATGAGCAAGTTGCTCGAAAGCTCGGTTAAAATAAAATATCACAGGTTGATGATACAAACTATTGATAAATCTTCACACAACCTACAAGAATCTTCTTGAAATAGTAATACATTGTCAAAATGGATTTCTTGCAATAGTCCCTTTTCGCGTTCACAGATCCCCCAGAAACCGCTGTACTTATTGATATCAGACGCATTTGTACAGAGTTAGCCTCGAGTCAGTGAAAATTATCAAATACAATGTATCAACAAGAACACGAAAAAAATGTTTACATGAAACAATAGAAACATTTTTGAATTGCACGGACTGTTCTCTGAATCGAGGCTAACCCTGTAGAAAATGCGTCTTTTGTCAAGGACAGCGATCATCTCTAAACAACGCGAAACTGGAGTATTTGAAACTACAACAATAATATTATTATTGTCAAAAGTTGGAATCTACAATGTAGAATAAATCTGAATAAATTATGAAATCTACAACAGTCTATTTTATTTTGTAGATTTCATAATTTATACAGATTTATTATTTATTATTTTTACTGCACTTGCAGTCACATAATGGATGGTGAAATATTTTGAGACAATTATATCACATCCATCATTCCCTAATCTGCCAAAGAGCATGTTAGACACACTAAACATTGACATGTGAGAATGGAACAGTGGATGAAAAGATGCAAGACAAACTGACAAATAACCTAATGTTCCTTGGGATGCTACCTCTGACGATCAATCTAAGCCTGGATGATTATGCATGTACCGTGTTAAGTTGGTCTTCTCTGAGGATAGTTATGATAATTAAAAAGTTGAATTAAATAACACAGAAAACAATGTCAAATATTACACATCTTCTCTGATAGAGTCTATGTGTACCGGAAGTATGTTTCCATTGGCATCCACCACTTCTGGTGTTTCTAAAAATAGATTTAGTGAAATTAAGATATCCCAAGGGCAATACAGCGAGACTCCCTTGGCTCTGTCCCTTATGCCCTCTTGGAGTATTGAATTAAATTGATGAACAGGGCCCAGGGTTAAAATAGCTAACCTAGGGTAAAATATTAAGAATTTTAAACACTAGGTTAGCGAATTTATCCCTGGGTTAGCGTTAACACGCTTTCGAACAACCGGGCCCAGATATCAAGCTACAGGATATCAATAATTATATAAGTATATATAATGTACAAGAAATACTATTTAAAAATAGTATTACATACATGTACATTTTATGTACTTATTATAGTAGCTGAGTTTAATTATTGAAATCTGTAGGATTTTTTCTGTAAATGGCTGCAAGAAAAGCAAGAGTGTTACAAGAAATCCAGTGATTATTACTCAACATTCAACAGAATCCTGAGCCATTTCATAAATTAATGAAAGTATTAGCTTGGTATTACCTTACAAGTACATTGTAAGTTTTGGCATTAAAAAAATATATAAATCATATTTTTTAGAGTTTTTATTTGGTTCTGCACATATATTACAGGAAATGAAAACAAACTAAGCTAAATGAATGTCACTGTTTTACTATATTAGCAAATATGAAAAGAAAGTGCATAAACTCTATATGTAATTAACTGTAGGGTGTGTACCAGTGGTGGTTAAAGTAGTAACAACCTCCCAGATCTGTGAAGCATGGCTGCATGGTGCAAAAAATATAAATTTATGTTTCGATCAACATCTGTCAGAGAGTTCAGAACATCAAATCTCCACTACTGGGTCAATTAAGACTGATTACACTAGGGGTATATCCTTAGTTATAGCCTGCGTAGGCAGGCTCTAGGAAAAAGGGTGGTTCAATTAAGCTACCTTAGTTCCAAAATGTCAGATCTTATTTGTTCCTAAGGATATAAGCAACCATGAGTGTCTTGAGTCAGAATTATCATCTGATATTATGATGCAAAAATCATCACATGAGCAACATAGCACAATTATCACACAATTTATGTGGTGGTGGCAGCACATAATTTTTACGCCTAAAAGGTACCAACTCTAAAGTGACAAAAGCTACAACTGTCATTCCGGCTGTCATTATCTTATCTCGGGTCATTGATCTTGGGTATCTTATTTACTGACAAACACCCTAAATGGTACCGGCTTAGTCTCTTGTGGTCCTTTTAGATTTGTGTTACCCTAAGAGGGTGGTTCACCTTTTATATGGATCCTTTTGTTCCACACGACCCCACAAGCTTTAGCCAAAATAAGTAATATCGTGTTTAAATAAAAGTTATTGTATTGTATTGTAATTTCTGAAGACAAAGGGACTGCTGAAATTAAAATGCTTTAAAATAACTACTCTTCTACATGAGATAGTGTACTAGCTAGCTTCTCTCTCAAAAAAAGAAGAATGTAAACAGCCTAATAATATTTCTCATCAATAGACTTCACTGAGTCTACCTTGGGGGGAAATAGGGCAAATGATACACAGGGTATTACTCAAATACAACAACATGATATGGCAAGTAATGTATTAGTCTTTACAAGATTGTACTTTTATCTGCACATTTACTGAGAAGGGAAGAAAATACACCCCACCAATCTTGTTCTGTACTCTTTTAACATTCACAAAAACACGACATTTTATATGGATGCTTATTTTTTTGCAAAGGAACCCGAAACGAAGCCAACTGATTTTGTTCTGTCTCAACGGTATCGTAGTCCGTTGTTGAAGGAGGTAATTTATAGCGTAAATTAATCACTTGCCTCGACAGAAGAGAAGCGAAAACAAGTACAGAACCAAACTTGCGTGTTTTTCTTTGTGACCAGTAAAATCATTGCAGTTTCTTAGCAGAAAATAGTAGCAATGACCACCATTCAGACCGTCCGCCATTTTGAAAATCCATCTGAGCCCGTTAGAAAAAGAGTCAGCTTTGTGTGTTATACCTATGCGCAGAGGATTCTCTTCTAAAAAGCTCCGAGCATCGTTATAGATTGACCAATCACGATTGAGCAGTTTCAAATGAAAGTCGCGCATGCGCGGACATTTGGACCAATCAGCATCGGCCTAGAAATGGCTGTTACCAGAGCCATAGACTCTTCCACAGTCCCCGCTCGGCCGTTGCACTCTCTCGCCGGACTGTAATGGTACAATGGTAGCGTTATTCTGATTGGCTGGTAGATCTGATCTACTTATCAAGGTTCTTATTGGTTGATTAGGACGACGATTAGGACGATTGGTTTCAGTACCGCCAGCTCAACCTCGTCCCCAGGGCCCTCTCTTCTCGCTATTTTCAAAATGGCGGACGCTCGAGAGAAGACCCTGGTGTAGGCTGGTCACGTGTCTCCAAGAATCTTGGAGGTTCGTACCCAGGCTGCCATTTTCCCAATGGTCGAAAGTAATCGAAAGGGCCTTGTGAAGAGTTACTGAAGAAAATACGTTCGTTGATGTTGCGATTGTTTTGCCTCAAATAATAAATAAAATCACTTTCTGAGCTGGAGCAATTCTGGCCATTTGAAAAGCAGGGGTTCGGAAGTGTAATTAATGAGACACATTAACAACTGAACAGGTCAGATCGACAGTTTATTCGCTGTAAACAAGTGCTGCTATTTGTATACAAACACCTTTCATCTCTAACGGCTAAAGTACAAAACGTGTCACATACTGCAAAACATACTGCAAATTATGTAAACAGAACGACAATAATATATCAGTTTGCCGTGTCACCGTCAGTAGTCTTGCTCGTTTAAATTGATACCTTGCTTTACGGTAAATGATCTCGATCGGTGGACTTTTTCATGTTCCTAAAGACATTTCAATGCTTCGATAACACTCACACATCACTTGCAGCGGCTTCGATCTTCCTAATTCGATACATTTGGGACCAGAAAAGAACTATCCGTTGAAACTATAAATTCACTCGATGCGATTCGAATTTTAATTTATGCTATATTTAGCAACCTTCGATATGGACCAATTAGAAGGCTTGTTGTGTTATCCAATCAAAATGAGTTTTAGTTCAGCCTACACCAGGGTCTTCTCTCGAGCGTCCGCCATTTTGAAAATAGCGAGAAGAGAGGGCCCTGGGGACGAGGTTGCCGCCAGCTAGTACCGCCAAGATCGACGTCACGTACGGATTACGGCGACTCGACGGCGATTTGGGTAGAATTATGTTGGATTATCGCGAATTTCTCGCTTGCATCGAGACAAATTAGGTATGGATGGAGAGCAAATTTATCGATCTAGCCGTCTTTGGGGATGATAGGTCTTCGGATGAATTTTCTACGGAGATAAAAGCATTTGAGTGAGCGACACTCGCCATGGAGCTTATTTTAATTTCCTGCCCTGTCATTTTTCTTACGGGGACGGGTCAGATGGCTAAATGACTCGTAAAAAGACCACAAAATAAGTGTAAATAAAGGTGAGTTTATTTATGTATATATTTGTTATATTTTAGTTACTTATTTTATCAGTTGTTGGTTCGTGTTGATGTCTCATACCGTAATAAATGCATTTCTGTTTTGGGTTGCCTGTGGAAACCTCAACCGTGTTGATCGTCGTTGGGATCCCTGTTTTTCGTTTCGCAAGGCATCATGGGTCCAAGATTCTTGGACCCAGAATCCCTTTCGGCATTGTACCATTACAGTCCCTATGCGAGAGAGTGCAACGGCCGAGCGGGGACTGTGGAAGAGTCTACCAGAGCCACTGACGGGAGAAGGAACGACCGACCGAGGTGCTCTGGGTACGAGAATGCAGGATTTCTTGTTCTTCCGGTTTTAGAGCGCACGCGCAAGTTACTGAGCTGGGCAGTTGGTTTTGTCGATTCAGGTTTCAGTGGAATTCTTCGAAAGGTTTCATTAGGGAATAGAGTACGCTTTAAAAGCACTTGGTAAAGAAGATATAACAGTGAAAGAAGCGCAGTATCTGAAGTCTTTATTAAAAGCAGTGGTTTTACAGCAGAAGGATACGGCGAACAGTTCTTCCTACGGGTTTATATTTACTCGTGTCTACTTTACATATCAGTTAATTATTTGAATCTATCATCTTCATCTTCTCTGGTTATTGTTGTCTCTCCTTCAAATGTATTTCTTTTGAATCTTTCGCCTTCGTAAGCACCTCGATTGGCACCGCCTTTCAGTTGCTAGCCTAAAGAATATTGATTATCGACATGTTCTTTGGTCTTCTTTAATAACCATCACACTTCGTGTAAATTTTGAGCTTCGTTTGAAAACTTCTCAAGGCACTTCGAGATACATATAAGCTTAGATAAACTGGATTTTTCTCTGTGTTTAGATATTTTAATATTGCAGATCGAGGCGACATGTTTAAAATAACATGTCAATGAAACCGTTGAAAAATGTTAATTTTTGTTTTGAACGGAAGTTGGGACATTGGGTTGTTTTGACAACTCAATTTTCATTGGATATATTTCATTTCCGGAATCTTGCGCGTGCGTAGTTTCTAAAATGGAATAGCCAATCAAATTGTCTCAAAAATGGATTATGCCAGAGCCTACGTTCTTCGCCGCTGGTCGAAAGTAACGCAGGCTCTGGGGACGAGATTGAGGGAACCCGACATAATACGCATTGCGCGCGCTCTACCAAAGGAAACCCATCAAATTATTTAGTAGCCTCAAAAGGAATGGTTGGGCTGCCTGTGGTGATTCCACAACATTTTGACCATGAATAAGAGTACATATCACGGTCGATTATCGTAAATTTGTTTTTAAAGTAGTATAACTAGCCTCAGAAGAAATGGTTGGGCTGCCTGTGTGTGTGACCACGCCCTTCCATACACATGGCATTTTATTAGGTCAGCGGCATCTGCATTGGTCGAGAGGAGTCTCGGCGGGACACCTTGAATACTGACGTGTTGGTTCTAAGAATCGAACAAGAAATCAGAAAAACACCTCCAAAACAGCTTCAATAAAGCCTTGTAGGCTGGTAAAATTAGCACCATGTATACAGGTGTTATAGCACTGGCTATTTTCAGCCTTATTTCTGTAGCTTTTTGCGAGGAAAAGGCAGCAGATGAGACCAAAAAAGTCCCTATCGTCCGTGCAAGGCTCGAGGTAAGCTTAGTAAACTTTTGTGTTGATCCACATGGTCATAGAGCAATGGTGTGTTTGAGGTCAAATCAGGTGTTGTGTGGTGTGTCTTGATACTTATGTTCCATTTTGCCAGGCAATTGATTTAAACACGTCTGTACATCTTTTCTAAGGACGTTTCGAAGTTTGTCTGTCGCAGGATCGTCTTTTCTGAAATAATGTACATTAAAAGTTGATCAACTCATCATCTTTTGGCCTTTGGCTTTTGGGATCTTAAAGTTGCTTTCGAATAGGAAAACGTATTTATTATTTTAACTTTCCTTCCATTTCTATCTGTTCTACATTGTATTTCCTTTACGGCGCTTGTTGGATCAATTCCAATCAATGACCCATTCAAACATCAATGACCCATTCAAACATCAATGACCCATTCAAACAGTTAGAATGAAATAATGGTCAGTATTTGTACAAGATAATACAACTTCGACAAGACAAACTTGTACATAGATATGTAACTAACTGACTAAATATGCTTCCTTCTATTAGAGGAAATCTACTCCTTTTCTTAGAATATATTTATGTAAAGATTTATGACAGAACACCTAATATTTAAATTCCACTTGAATTATTAATCAATATTTTGGTACATGTCACTGGTTTCAAAAGATATAGTGAAACCAATAACATGTATTTGAGCAAGGACTTACACTATATTCAGCTGAAAGGATCCTAAATGCTACTTTTGCTCTACATTGTTTCTAAATTGATCATGTAATAATATAAAGTTGTCCTTCAGTAGCATGTACTAAGTTAAGCTTGAGTCCAAGTGGGACCTACTGCTGTGAATATACTGTAGGTGTATAGTCGTCTAAGCTTTCGCTGACTGATGATGATGTAGACAGCGAATGCTTAGACAATTCTCAATTGATTATATATATATCACAGTACATTTGATTCAAGGTGAATTTGTGTGTTATTTGATGTCCACAATGCATATAACCAAGCTTATATGGCTTGCTTCTGTTTATGTTTTAGACATGCGGTGGATGACGACTGAACAGCCTTCCTGAAGTAAGACATTTTCCTATTGATTGGGTTTTGAAACTGAAACTGCGTCGTATACATTGTAATAGTGAATGCCAAAGCATGACACCTTCTACCAGACAGCTTCATACATGTTTTATAGGTACATTGTAGTTATTGTAATCCTAATGTTTGAATTTGAATTGTATTTTTATTGTCTTGCAGGTGAAGTCATTCCTGTTTGAGGATCTTGGTTACTAGTATCCTAAAATAGAACTTGTAAATCTTTGACCACAACTGCAATTTTTGCAGCCATCTTTCAGAAAGTACAGTCATAAAAAATAAAATAAAAAATAAAAAAATAGATATGAATACGAATATGGTACACAGGGTGAGGCTCTGTTAAAAATTCATACAGTGTACATGTAACACTCTATGAAATTGTTGATTGTATCATACATTGTTAACATTGTTAACTATGTGGAAAAAGTACCAGCTAGTGACATTGAAATTTTGAAGAGGCTACTGAAAAATTTGAACTTGTTTTAAATTTGGATCCATCTTTCTTACAGTTATGAGCACAATGTCCGTGAAACATGTTTCTTCATTTATGGATATTTTATGCAATTTTACACCTTCTCCAGATGTTTTTGTGGATAAGCCACACACCTCAACTTTGAATGGCAGTTTTAGAGAAAAATGTGTGGCTTATCTACCAGTGCTTATAGTATTGAAGTTCATGCATACACTCCCTTAGTCTTACTCTGATGAAGGGCTAAGGCTCGAAACGTCAGTTTAGTACTCTTTTTCATGGTGTTATAGATTTCCTTTTACCTATGGGAGAATTCCTTGACAGTAATGTTAGTCATGACGCCAGAGTCAAGTATGTACCTGGGGCAGATCCTGTCATGCATCTTTATGATGCGCTAGGAAATGAAATCAAGGTAAACAAAGATAAAATACTGCCACCATTGAAAAGCTACAAATATAGCTAATTGCATAATCGTTGTCGGGTTGAAAATCATAAATCATAGAAGCTGAGACCGCAAGGATGGATGGGAAATCAGTTCATGAGCCACATTCCATGCAGATATATTCAATGTTCTCATAGTTTTGAAGGTATATTTAACTAAGATCCTACAAGTCTGGTTAAAAAGGTCGATGATTTGACGGTGTTATTTGAGAGTTTAAATTTCCCAGAATTCCTTTTGGTCATAGCTTTCATGATTTTCCACCCGACAACGATTATGCAATTAGCTATATGTAGAAGGGATACATGTACTTACATGTAGGAAAACACAATACTGTTTGCAATTTAATTAATTTATTCTCCACAAATCCAACCCAACCACTTACTGTACCCTAAACAACCTCTTGTTCAATGGAACAAACCCTGATTTCTTAGTCAAAAACTACTATTAATAATAATTGCGACCAGTGAGCGAGCCTCAGCGAGCGAACTGGGAGCAACACTAATCTTTGGTTGGGCTTCCTGTGTTTCAAATGCCAGCTCGATTCTCGATTTGTGTTTTTCAGTGTGGAAATATTTTTTTCACGTGACTTTTGCCCTGACGTCATATATCGAACGTTCCCGTCGTTCATTTGTGACTCGTGTTTAGAGTGGATTCGAAGCCTTTTTGCTGGCGTACTTTATATCCGATTCTTCGATGGAATTATGTAAAGATCTTCATTTATTGTTGACGATCGCTTCAGTTAGCAACATATCGAGGGGAAGGCAATGTTATTTTATTAGTCTTTCAGCTCTGTTGTGTGCTAAGTCGCTGCACTGATTGCCACTGTGGACAACATAAGTAGTCGATCGAATCCTAGCACTGTATAAATGCTCTTGGAAACCAAGTCATCCCAGATGCAGAGACATTGTCACTGAATTATCTGCCTAACAGCTCGTTTGTTTATCGTGCCGCCAACCGTACCAAACTTTATTCTAAATTCAAGGTGTTCATAAGAGACCGTTCATAAGTGTAGCAAAATGAATACTGAAAAATCGATAAAGTACGTACATTGATAAAGAAAAAAAGTGTATGTTGATTTTTATTGATTGATACTAATGTCTTTCTTTAGTGATAATAATTGCCATCGGAGCAAAGTGTAGATGGCTGATAAATTCCATGTCAATAGATTTCTAAAACTGTTCAGGTGGCTACAGTGTATGTACTAGTACACGGGCTTGCAATAACTAGCCTCCCATGTAACATGACAGCGGAAATCACATCTCTGTAAAAATCAACCAATCAGAATGGACCGTTCCCACGGCTGAAATGGACAAGAAACGATCGCGAAATCAAAACATTTTTACGTGCATGGAGGATTGTCAATTTGTCTTGGTTTTCGAATTCGGAGGTCGCAATTTTTGACCTATGGTTAGCCTAGTAATAACTTTTATTTAATAATACTATGAGATGCACCTCATGTACAGGTATTTATCCCACATCATAGAAAATACAGCCAATCAGAGAATAGAATTGCTGTTGCATAATTCCATGCTTGTTCTGATCTTTTCTATGTGGGATAAATAAGGTATTGGTTTTAACATTTAGAGCTATACGTAGATTGGCCCCTAAGTATATTTTGTGGTGGTACTTCATAGACCAACTTGCTCTCTGTGGTCGTCGTCTTGCAACCTGTTCCTAGATATTAACTCAAGACTTATGGTGCTAGATCATTTTCAGTTGCTTCTGTAATATTGTGGAATTCTCTTCCACAAGATACATGAACGGTGATTCTATTAGCGCTCTAATTAGTGTTTGGCTAAAAATAGCCACAAATATGTTTTGAATATATTTTAAAGTGGTTGCTTGCAAGAGCTGATTTCTTGAAACATTACACATTTAAATACCTCATTCTGACATGTAGCTGAGGTCTCACTGTGATGGTGATGATGATCATCATCATCATCATGATGATGATGATGATGCACATGTGTGTGTTAACCTAATTCCCTTGTACCTACAGAAGGAAGATGTTGCAGAGATGAGCCGAGGTGATATTAGGCAACTCTTAGAATCGCATGGCTTGACAAAGTCTGCTGAAAAGATGAAGGAGGAAGATCAGACAGAGGAAGAGGAGGAAGAACCCTTGCCTGATGATGAAACGACCCCAGAAGAATATCCTGATGAGGAAGATGAAGATTCACCTGATGAGATGCCCGAGGATCGCAGTGCCGAGAAGGAGGAGTTATAAGAATTTCATAGTATACAATGTACATGTAGTGTAGTGTAGAATCACGTACACACTATTTAAGAATGCCTAACTGCAGTTAAAGTATATACTTTAGACAGTGTTCAAATTCTCACAACAATCTGTTAAATCTTCCCCATCTTAGGATGCATTTGATTGACCTTATTCCAGAATAGGATTACACTGAATAACATCCCTAAATTGCTGTCATGCAGCTACTGTCCACTGTAAAATGAAACAATTCCTTGTTGTATCATAATAAAGTTACAAGGAACAGTTTGGAATTTTAAATGTGCTGAAATAAAAGCATCCAAGTGTTTATTCCGTGTATTCCTATTCTGGAATAGGGTCAATCGAACACATCCTTAATGTACTGTACAATGTATTATAAGGCATTCTGATGCTTGTCTTTGAAGGGAGAACTTATAGCTTGATCAGAATTTCATACTTGTAGTCTGACAGTGACTCTAAATTTCTTCCACTGATGTCCTTAGATGGGCATAATAATATACAACACAATTCACTCTAAATCATTCAGTTTTCTCAGAATTAAGGCCTAGTTCAGATGTCGTGCTAATCATGAGCCATGCTCATTTCAAACAATAGATAATGAGGCGGCTCCTTTTGAAGTACATAATTAAGAATGGCTCTTGGAAAGTACATTACAATAGTGGATCCTGTGCAGTGTACTACTATTTTTTCTCAAGTTATATTTTTTCTGATTCAAGCCACTTCAAGATCACCATAAGAATGTTCGTATTTATATATTTTCCCTCACTTTCATCATTCGTTGGTCCCAGAGGTTCCATCTCTCACATTGAGTAACAGTAGGCCACAAAGTTTCCAGAATAACCAGCTTAAAAAGCAGCTTTGTGGGTCACTGTAACCCAGTTGAGAGTGAGAAATGTGAAACCTCTGGGACTTACTTAGGGTCTATTCGGTTAAGTTTATGCCAACTTTTCTCATGTTTTTGAAAAAGGGCTCCGATTCTATTTGTCAAACTTTTGTACAAGTTTCAACTTAATTTGTACACCTTTTTCGATACAAAAAAAACCCACAAGAAATAGATATCACTACATGCTAGACATCCAGTGCGTGACATAGTTAGACATTGATAGCAATACAGCTGAGGTAATGACGTGAGAGTGGTAAATTATAAAGCCGTACTCACTGATGTGAGCTCATTTTTAGCATCATTGTCAAATGTGATCAAGGTTTTTCAAGACGGAATGACGCCACCAGTGTAAAAGTTATAAAGCAATGGTGGTTGATGGTGTCTGATACCTTTGTGAACTAGTATGTCCATGGATGAAATACAATAAAAGTACATGTATGTGTTTATTATTATTATTATTTATATTGTTTAATTAGTGCTCTTTAGTACTAGATAGTGCTAGAGTGATTTTATTTAACCCGTGAAATAGATATTAATTAGTCTAACGCTCGACCATTACACATTGACTACTAAATTTATTTAACAGCTTAAATAAAATCACTCCATTTCTATTGTTTAATTAGTGCTATTGAGTACCCCGTATTCACCGGCGTATAAGCCACACTTTTTTCCAAAAATCGCGATCCAAAGTTGGGGGTGCGGCTTATCTTGGAGAACATCGGGAATTGGTACTGGTCAGAAACTTACATACATGTATTATTAACATAAAAGTATAAAAGTACGTACATTTGCTGTTAGTTACTCCTAAAAGCATTGGCAATTGGTTAAACAGGCAAATTAATGGGTGCTAACGCCTTTTCAGACAGTTTAACATTCGTGCTAACGGTTTTACTACAAGACCTAACGGTTTCCTAAAGTGTATTTCATTGATGAGCGGGTTGGTTCACGTGCTAACACAACATGTGTCAATCAAGTGTCTCAAACATAACATTCTCACGTGCACGCTAATGAACGAACCTTAGATTTTAGAACTGATAATGCTGAAAGTTGGTGGGAAAGACATTTTTAATCAGTCATAGGATTGTATTGGATCATGATTTGTCGTAAAGAGTTCCATTGAAAAAGTGTCTTTATGATTACTGGTAGTCTATTACAAAATTAAAATTATTGGTAAGCCTTTCAAGTATTCTCTGGGAGTTTATGTCCGATAACGAAAAGCATATAGCTTTCTCAAGATTCCACTCAAATGTGTGATTTCTATTAATTTTATTCAAAAAAACTTTTTTTCCAAAATTTGCATTGTCAAACTCTGGGTGCGGCTTATCTGCGAGTGTGGCTTATACGCCAGTGAATACGGTACTATTTATTGCAAAACATAATTTGCACAGTTTTAGTGTTTGTACTCTATTGTAAAATATACACCAGTTTTTATAGATTATTTTATGCTCCAACTTTTCCATACCACAAGTCATTAAGTGTCTTCCCATTGTTATCTAAACCACCAAAGACAACAGTTTGGAATCCCTGTTTGAATCCAGACATATGTGACCTTGGCGAGGGGGCAATACCATTATTATCCAACTCCAGGAGACTCCAGCCTCCTGAAAGCACATCGTATGTGTAGCTGTCATTCTGTGGAACATTTTCTTGGCCTGCATTGCCTATATGAAATACATAGAGTCTAATTATTATGTTACAGCTGTATAAAGATACAAAGTACTGTTAATCCTCTCTATTGTGCTATTATATGACATTTGAATTCATCTTGCAATGAATTAAGGTACAATGTATTACAAAGATGAACTCCGTTGAGTTTGAATTTGCACTATTTGATGTAAGAAAATACACAACTGTACACAGTCTCATCTGTATAATGCATGCACTTACATTTGCTCTACATGTACAGGGGTGTAGGCAGAAGGGGGTCCCAGGGTGCCTGCGACCTCCCTTCCTCTGGGTCTACTCTTTAAATGTATATGTTTGAGGGGGGGATTTGTTGGTGAACGATATGGAGTGTGACCCCCCCCCCCCCCCCATGGAAAATCCTGGCTACGCCCCTGATGTACAATAGATGCACTTAGGTACTTGTCATAATGATAATTGAAGGGGTCCCTGCAAGAACGGCGTAAGTGACTTGTGATCAAAACCCAAAGTCTCCTTTTAAATTCAAAGAATCTTAAGGAGAATTTAGATTTTGATCAGAGATCACTTACGTTGTTCTTGCAGGGAGCCCTTCAATTATAATAATAATATTGACCGAATGCAATAATGGCCGAGTAATTTGCATAAACTGAGAAAAATTACGAGTTTAGGAAATATAATATCATTTTTGAAAGACCGTACATAGTCTAGTAGTAATACACCAAAAGCCCATCAATTTAAATGAAACCATCGTAAAGTTATAACCATTTGAATTCTAGCAATTGCATGGAAACGAGGCTAGTCAGTCCAAAACTCAATTTCCCATAAAAATCTTTGTGATTTCAATTCGCTATATTTTTTTACGTTTAAAGAATCACTCTAAAATTTAGTAGGTTTCTTTTATAATTTTGTTATCTTTGAAATGATCGATGTACATGTGTACTATATTACTAACTACACAATAAATGATATTTAATGATTCTGCCATTATTGCATTCGGTCTAAAATGTATTTATTAATTACAGCACTGCAGTCACAGAACCACTTCCGAGTACAACTTGTGCAGTCAAATAGTTTATAATGTTTTATGTTTATTATAATTTTAAAATGCATGATCTCTATATATTATGTAAACATACTTTGCTGTATTGTACATTAAGATCATTATGTACTTGTTATAATTATCTCACCTCCAAACATAAAAACCTTCCCAGCCAAGAGAAGGTATGACACGAAGAAACTCCGTCCACCTTGGATGCCACTGCTTCCACCTCTGCTTGGCCTGCCATACCATGCTTTGCTTATGCCACTGTATGTGAATGTATCACTCATTTGTTGTTGATTGTTAGAACCAAACATTAAACACAGCAAGTCACCATCATCATTGGTATTCCTCATCCCTAACAGTGCTGCTCCATACCTTGGACTGGGTGTCCCTCTGCTTCCCGTTGGCATCACATGCCATGTTTTAGTTTCAACATCAAACAAATGCAGATCATTTAACATTCCACTCTCATTACATCCACCAAACAGATAAATCTATGATCCAATATAAGTCATTGAATGTCCACTTCTGGGTGATGGCTTCTGTCCACTGCTGTGGACTTCAATCCACTGACCTGATTTGACATCCATTTCGTACAGAGAATTGAGATACTTGTCATCCTTGTCCTGACCTCCAAATATGTACAGAGAATCTCCAATACAAACACAGGAGTGACCGGCAATGCAACCTGTATATATGGCATACATGCAATCATCACTCATTATCATCAGAATTATTATTGAAGCTGTAATCATGTACTATACTCATCATCATCATGGTTTATATCATTAGTATTCACGGTCTGTTCACTATCACTTCCTCTACCATGTACATTAACCAGTACTCACAATAATGATAATAATAATATAAACAGAACAATAATAATAATTTAATCATAGATCATCATCATCAGAATCATCATTGCTGCATATACATGTATATATAAATCATCACACTCATCACCATCATCTTTGTCATTCAGTAATCAATATTATCATTTGTTCATCATTTTGTTCATCATCATCATTATGATATATTGTGATGGTTGAAAAACAACAAATGATTACAATACTGATATTTAGTCATCAAAATTGTAAACAGCAACATTTTACACTTCAGCATAATCACAACTGGTTGAAACAGCATCAACTGTTTCATGTAGACAAATGTACTTCAACCAAAAGGCAAAAATACCTGGCGAACTTGCCCTAGAACTTTCAATGACACTCCACTTTGCTTTGACTCCATCTGATGTCTCCTGTAGTGTCAAAGAATGCACTTGGTCGTCGAATGGCTTTCCTTCCGAGTTCTTTCCTCCAAAAACAAAACTCTGTTTCGTGCCGTAATGATAACACATCGAGAAGGAGCAACGAGCTTCGGGAGGAAGGCCTTCGAAAATGTCGATCCTCTGCCAAGAGATCGAGTTTTTTCGAGAAGAACCACCGAGCAACATACTAGTAGAGAAACTCTAAATTGAAACACAAAATATTATGAGTTTCGAAAACTTTTTCTGGGACCCAAGCCTTTCACGGTCATGTAGCTCGTCACGTTATGTCACGCAAGAAAACTTTTAAGCATTTTCCCGCCAATAAATGCGCGCGCGTCTACGGGCTGCATGGCTTGTACGACGCCGCGGCCGCCGCTTCTTTTTACTCTTTTGATTCCGAAGGGAGAAGGGTTTGCGAAGGAGAGAAGGGTTTGTTGCGAACTAAAGCGCCATGAAAAGAATGAAATGGTAGTTTTAACAGTCTACAAAGTATGTACATTCCCCGGTACATTCAAACCATTGAGTCTTGAGGGCCGACTGTTTATGTACAATTTGTGGAAGAGCTCAAGAAACGGACCAACGACAACAAACAACAACGAACACAAAACAGCAAATGAGTAAGTACACCAAGGTTATTTATGTAACTAGTAGTAGTAAAATTAAAGGCAGCTTTTAATACACTGAAAGACTATAAAGTTGAAAGACGAATTGAGTTGCTTGGGTATGAGTGATTTCACATGTTTTCATGACAGAAAGTGAGGGTAAGCTGCTGGGGCTTTGTGCAGCGAAAGTTCGAATGTTCAGTTCAGGGAAGTTAATTTTTGTCTGAAGTCCAGTGCCCAGGGGGGGGGGGGGGGGGGGGGGATCAGGGGTATCAGTGACGGGGAGGTGCGAAGGCTTTTTTTGGGTTTGAAATTCGCGGCTTGGGACTTTTTGGGGGTTTTCATTTTTCTGGTGGACTTTTTTTGATATAAAGATTTTGTCAAGGACTTTTTTTGGGGTTGATAAAAATGATATCCTACCGTTCTCGATTTTATGCGGAGAAAAACTTTTTTTGGGGTCTTGTTTTTGCGTAATGGACTTTTTTTGGGTTAAAATGTTTGGCCTCATTCGCACCTCCCCGTCACTGATACCCCTGAGTACCCCCCCCCCCTGGGAGCCAGTGAAGGGGGTTCGTTTTGCCAGTTTCAGTTTTTTAGGATTTTTCAGTTTTAAGCCAAAGGAACTCGAACGTGGAAACAGTCTATTGAATTCAATTCAATAGAGTGATGGCACTAACCCGTGAAACAGATATTAGCCAAGTATATATTACTAGACACTAATTCCATTGTTTTCTTTTGTTTTGATTTGACTAGACTATTGTTATGCAACGCTTTTCAAGCATTTTATATTTTCATTAATCAAGTAGTTTTCAGTAACATCTTGTAAAGATCTATTTTTAATATTTGTCTTACAAGCTGATCACGTTTTATAGTATGTTTCAACGACAGTTAGGAAATCGGTATACGATTACGCCTAAGTAGTTGGAGTGGGATTAGGCAGGTATCTGTAACAGGTATGACCTACGCATTGCATACGCAATCTAAATTGAAGGCTACGGGATCGTACCGTTGCAGTATGACCGATTCCCCCCACCAAGTACTTATGCAGAACAGTTATTCAAGTACATTAGTAATTGTAGGGAATAACAAAATTGAGTATTTAGAGTTTTTATGAAAAAGTTAGTTGTCACGTGGTCAGTCCGCACTTATTCTATTGGACAATAAAGTTGTAGCACTCAGTGAGCTAAAATACGATACAACCATGCAGGAACGCATTCCCTACGGCTTCCTTAAATTTAGACAAAATATGCCAGTAACGGGTCCTCCTAATGTCAGAAAAGTAACCGTGACTAAGGACCGGGGTACTGTCTGGTTGTATGGTATAAAAAGCCACGAGAAACATTGTAAAATTAGAGATAGAAGTTAGCGGTACAAATAAAGAAACCAAGTCCAGATCAACATTTGAGTAAGGTATGCTTCCACAACCTTGAGATCCTTTGAGTACGTAACACTATTAGTCACTAACTAGTAGATTTTGTTTCACGGGTTACAGTGAGGACACACTAACCGGGACCCCTTGAGCAAAACTGACCAATCAGATTACACCTGAAAATAATCACATTCCAACAAAAGTCATCTGCGCCAATCATCATTATGACTATAATGCTGATTGGCCCAGACAACTTTTGTTGCAATGTGATTATTTTCAGGTGTAATCTGATTGGTCAGTTTTGCTCAAGTGGTCCCGGTTAGTGTGTCCTCACTGTAAGTGCCATCAATCTATTATTTGACTCAATCATATAAATACAAAGAAGGTATAAAAAACAACAAGCAGGGACATTAAAGATCATTATCAACTTTAGGTTATTATTATAATTTATTAAAATGTATAATTTATTATAATTTATTACAATCATTATGACAACATGCATGGCTCATTCATGGCAATCTTTAATATTATAACCTTACAAAGTGACGTTTTTATAACAAACTACTTATCTCACAAAATATTTTCCAGACTTTTTGCATGTAGAACTCTTTTAGTATCATACCTCTAAGGTTCCATATATGCAAGAACATAATGAATGCGTGAATCTTGGCGCTAAAGCAACAGGAACACTGAAGTCTGTACATTTGTACTTTTGACACGAAAGTACACACAAAAAACTTATATATTACAAACTGCAACATGGTGCCAACCTATAAAGCTCCATATACTGCTCTGAATTACTTAATTCAGCTGTCAGTAAACCGCACACATGGGTTTGTGATAACCCAACCTTTGTTCTTGTCGAACTTGTTCAACCTGTACACAGCTCAGTCAGTCAGTATTGGTGACTCAATGTGCCATCTCACTCACACTTGTGTAACATTTTTACAAACCAAAGTGTAGTTGAAGGCTCCTGGCAGTGCAGACCATTCAGGTATGGTGTCGAGACCAAATAACTTAACGCCATACACATGAATACAGATCATGAGCACTATGATGCCAATAATATTCATTCCTAACCCAGCTTTGGCCTACAAGAATCACAGAGGAGAACAGGAGTTATGAAGCTTGTAAGCTCAACTGAGTGACACTTTTTGTTAATGCCACCTATTTTCTCCATCTATATGCCATATAGGAGTGGAGGAAAGGTAGTCTAAAAGGAGGCGGTTGATATTCAGGCTAGAGGAAAGGCACCTTGTACGCCGGCCTTCTAATGTATAAGGAAGGCAGGGGCGGTTCCAGGAATTTTTGAAAGGGGGGTCCAAACGTATACTAAGCAAAAAAAACCTGTTGGACCTTTACACGACCAACCAATTAAACCTCAGGTATGACAGGGGGGTCCGAACCCCTCGACCCTCCCCCTGGATCCGCCACTGGAAGGAGCAAGAGCTTTGTTATTCCCAACACTATCCTTTTCACAGTAAAAACTACAACATGGTAAAGTTTCCTCTGAAATGCCATTCCTTATTATCTGACTGAATTCAAAAAGAATTTGCAGGTCAGTTGAAATAGAAGATTCTTATTTGAGTGTACTATACACAACTATAATCTTACCATGTCCTTCACTTTAAGATGGCCATACGAAAACACAATGGCATTGGGTGGAGTTGCTACGGGCAACATGAAGGCAAAAGAACATGAGATCGTGGCAGGAATCATGAAATACCATGGATGAACACCAATACCTTGAGCCTATTGAAAAAAAGACAAGATAATCAGTTAAATTAATCAAAGGCACCCGTTGGCCAACTCGTGGATTACCACCCCTTCCCCAAAGCTGTGAGCCTGCGATGTCAGTTCAGTGGCAATGCAATGAAATTTTACAGTCGAGTGAGTGAGTGAGTGATCCCAAAATTGTCCCATTGTCATCCCTATAAAAACACCCTGAAGAAACTTTCAGTCAAAGCTGTACGTTTTCTAACATGTACAGCGGGGTCGAAGTTTGCAATTCTTTTAAAATTCTCTTTAATCAGCTTTAAGTGAGGAAACTTACCACTGTGCCTAGAATCGGTAGAAATATGGTTGCCGTGGCAACGTTGGACGTTATTTCAGTAAATGCGCATGTTATGAGGCATATAATAAGGACGATTCCAAAATCGGGGATTGTGTCCAAAGCTCTGAGTTGATAGCCCAACCAAACTGACAGACCAGATTTCTAAAACGAAAAAGATATAAAGAAGTAAGATTTGTATCTAAAAACACAAAATTCTGGCGTGTATAGTACATGATTATAAGAGGCCATGTGTCCAATGTCAATAAATTCAATAAGATAATAACATTAAATTATTATTTAATTATTGGGCGAGGTGAAGATTTGAAGCGATTTGGAGCAGAATTGAGCGTGCCATTTTAAAATTAGCCTTTCTCTGAGCCGAATAATAATTTTTCCCGATGCCGAGAGGCAATGTTAGGCTAAATCGCTCAATTATCTCCGAGACACTGAAATCAAAATCACGATATATTGCAAAAAGATACCGAGTTTTAATAATTGTTTTATCATTCACTTTATTTTCTCTCACCTAAAGCAACAATCTGAAAAAATCGAGCTGCATTTGTCGAGGAGAACGAAAGCACTTATTCGTAGGAAGTTATCTGCAGTGACGTAGTCGTCTCTGACCTATGAAAAACGGAGAAAATAATGTAAAAAAATGATAATGTATCTTATTTTACTTGACTTGGGCGGATCCGTGATTTGCACAAAGGAGGGTCGAACACATGGTTTAAAAACTTTATCATTTCTCAACCAGCTTTTAAATTGCGGTTTTACTGCAAATTTAGCGAAAGGGGAAAAAAATGTATTCTATCATAGACCTAGCCTCCTTTGCAGACGTCCATGGGGGCGATCCTAACTGCAAAGGGGGCTATCATAGACCAGGAGCTCCAAACACCGTAGAATTGCGAATTCACTTACCTTTGCTGCCTCCGCAAGAGCGAAACCACCGCCTAGTAAAATCACTACGTTCCAGGGCAATTTATGAGCGACAACCTTCCAGGTCAGGATTGTTGGAGGAGGCTTGGTAACTAAACCCAACAAATTAACCCAATTTAGTAAGATTTATGTTAGACTGAGCAAAGTACACGCAAATTGAAAGCACTAAAAACGGGTTCCTTAATTGATCGCACATGGCGAAAATGTGCAGAACGACCACAGCTAGGGAAGACCCTGTCTATAACAACTAGATATATGTGATTCCAATTAGGATAGGCTTAGATATAAAACGTAAACATCTCACCATAAAAGGTATCAAAAAGTATTTAGATAAGGCAGGTCGCCTTTGATTGATGCTGCATGGCTGTAAGTACCTCGATTCCAAAGGCTGTGAGCCTCAACATGTGAAGGGCATCACCATAAAAAATGGCATCGTTTTCCTTTTGCTATCCTATATACCTGCACAAATGTTACTAGCTGGTGAACCTTACCATATAGGATATCGGGAAATAACTGACTGAAGAAATAGTATAGTTTAGTCAGCAATGTACCTTTTCCTTCAGGATTCCAACAAAATATCTTTGGTTTCTCAGAAGGGAAAATGAACAAAGAAAACGCAATGAACATAGCGGCTGTAGCATCCTTGACATACCTGAAAAGAAAACAGAATTTTGCGCAATTTGCGTTTGTTTTCTTCTTTAGCTTTTACATGTATATCAAAGACGTGACAAAGTGGCGGAGGATGAAGAATAATCTTCGACCCAAATCTTCGTATACAAGCGTAATAGATCTTCCGCATTCTGCTCCATTCTGGAGCCATTGTTCTTGGTCATATAAGTGAATGCGGTTAAGGTCTAGTGACAGCTGCACTGTCTCTCCACAGCCTTGTATTGCTGGGTTGCAATCAATCCCTGGAGATTTAAAGTACAAAGACGCAGCGGCCATGTTGGTGGTACAAACAAGAGGAGCTAATGAGGAATGCTTTGTTATTGGGCACCATGCAACATGGCCGCCATGACGTCACGTGCAACTCAGCAATTGAGAAACACAATAGTTCAAATGACAATGGCACCATATTTTGTGGTACACCAAGTTTGACACTTTTCACCATCACCTATGTAGACGCCATAATGATAGTCTCTTACCCTTTTTCAAAGGCAATGGCCCATCCAGGGATAAATTTCGGATCTCTTAACAACCATAGAAATGCCAATACCACAAAGTGACACAGAACAACAATCTCTGCAAAACTGCAAGAAATATGTGTTTTATTTATGCATGTATTTACATGTCGTATTTAAATAAAGTGATCATTTTGACCTCTCCTCTTGTTGTTATTGAGCTAAGCTGGTATTAATTAGGTCCAGGCCATATATATACATAAACTTACGACATTGGTCCCATGGCATTGTACTGTTTGCGTAATGTCCTCTTGATCGCTTCACTTTGCCTCTTGTCTTGTTCCTTCTCTCCCTTACATCTTAAAAAGGGTAAAATCAACTTTATATTAGGAGATGTGATAAATCTCATGCCATTTCAACAGCACGTGATCATGACACGTGATCATGACACGTGATCGTAACACCGACAAATCGACTCGGGTTTTATCATGGCACTTACTTGCAGAAACCCAAAAAGAAAAACTGCAGCCACAACCACGACATTATCAGCAACACAACCATTTCAGGGAAAGCAAAAGCGAACCATTGAGCAAAACCTACATTCGGACTTTTGGGGAAAATACTGAAAGAGAAAAGAGATGGTTGACTAAGTAAGAGTTTGTGCAGTATTCGTACACATGCAGTAATTGTTACTAGAAGAACTGTCACGTCATCTAACTGTATCCTGTGAGGAATGTTTTTGTTTTCCAAAATAACGTGCGCACACTTCTGAGTACGTCACATCTTGACGAGACGAGCTCACTCCACTGCGTGGCTACCTCGGAGGAATTTGCGGAGGAGAGAAGGGCCGGGGAGCCGAGAGAAGGAAAGACCCCAAACCCCCTCCCCTCTCCTTACCCTCTCGTCCTCATTGATGAGGAATAGCAAGAGACCTATTAACAAACAATCAACATTTGGCGATTTTTGAGATTGGAGTATACATTACCAAATATGATGGTATTTCGTTACCAAATAAGTATTCGAAGGATATACGAACTGCATAGACATTTGTGATTTTACAGACCTCTGTAGTTGACCATTAAAGACCAGATTCGGCCCAGTCCCTGTAAGAGTCGCAGTTCCTCCCACATTAGCAGCGTAGGCAATACACAACACAAGAGCTTTGCTCATGCGTGAGAAGAAGCTGTGGTCTTCCTGAAATCAAACGAAACGGAATGACGAGAAGTAAATAAAAGACACGCTCATAAATTGTTAATAAATAAACGCAATAAAAATCTGGTCCCCAGTCTACCAGGAATGAGGTTACTCAGGATAGTGTATTTAATGACAATAAAAATCTTATTTTACCTTGTCTTCATCGTCTTCATCATCCAACAATTGTCTAGGAATAAGTTTTTCAGAATAATATTTCAGAATTTTAGAGTTTCGTTTTCTGCTAGGAGGGTGCATCTGGCAGTGTGTATTATAGTATTCAAAGTAATGCAGTTCTTATATAGCGCATTTCACAATGTCTCAATGCGCTTTATCAATTTTTGTCGGACCGCTATAAAGGCGCAATTTTTTGTAGCCACTTCATGGCAGAAGTTAGTTACTGCGGGTGGTCACGGTCAGGTTTGTTACGTCCTCAGTGGTTGCTTTACGTCCCTTCCATTTTGGTTAGTGACTTGTAGTGTGGAGAGGCGGGACCGCCATTTTACGTGGTTATGCGAGGTACGTGAAGGTGCTAACCATAGTATGAGTGAAATGATGTTTTGCGGGGCATTGGTATTGTGTGACAACATGGCTTATCCCGTATGTAACATTGCGTTGTACGCACTACTGTAAGTCAGTCAAAACAAGTATTTCAGTTTGGGTTACAAATGGTAGCTATCTTATAATTTTCAGTTTCTTTCTAAGTCCTTTCATGAGACGAAGCTAAATGGGAAACATGGACAGTGGGCTTGATAACAACGACAACACACTTCCAATTACATTTGGTTTGCGGACCCCAAAAAGAGGTCAGTGTCGTTGTATTAGCTTTGGGCAGGCATCACCTGTCTTCTTCATCAGATCTGACACGAGCGTCAGGGCGTGATCAGTGCGCTTCAGTATCTGCAATGCCAGTGCTTAGAATAGACGAATTGAAGAAATGCGCTGGTTTTCGCGGGTTTATTTTCACAACATGTACTTGCCGAGCTACTAACCCTTTTTGTGGCTCAATCCTTACGATTTCGCTTGCTTCCTGTTCCTTAACTTCCTTCGGCACACTTTTGCGGCCATCAGCTTTTGGTGCAATTCCTTCAGGGTTTAAGCTTTTGTTTCGTAGAGTAAGTTCGACCTCAACTTCGTCAACTTCATTGTTCTCTTTATCCAAATGTTCTTCTTTGAGTTCTTGAAGGACAGCTTCTGCTATTGGAACCATCATAGCTGTAGTTGCAGTGTTACTGATCCACATTGACAAAAAGGCCGTGATTGACATGAATCCAAGCATTAACCTGCAATAGAATAAAACCGGAAGAGATAGGACTGCATGGGATGCAAGTACTCCCATTGGCTTATCTGACACGATAGTCCCTTTTCGCGTTCACAGATCCCGTTGAAAAACCGCTGTACTTATTGACACCAGACGCATTTGTACAGGGTTAGCCTCGAGTTAGTGTAAATTATTCACAAATATCAACAAGAACACGAAAATATGTTGACATGAAACAATAGAAACATTTTTGAATTGCACTGACTGTTTTCTGAATCAAGGCTAAGCCTGTACAAATGCGTCTTTTGTCAAGGACAGCGGTCATCTCTAGACAACTGGAGTATTGCAGGTCATATACTTTATGGGGGGAAACGCTCTGTCCATGTGAGGCAATTAGCTAGGATGTTGGACAATGAATTTCCTTGTGTTGGATTGAAAAACGTTGGAAATGCGCAGAAGAAACTTCTACCAATTTATACATAGAGTCGTTTTCGTATGAGTGCAGGAAACCTACGGCACGGAGTTACGGTCACGGTACGGAATCGAAGACATTCTATTCAACCAATCACAGTGCGCAAAATCATTGCTCAACCAATCAGAATGCTTGGATACCGCACGATATATCATGGCACAATAGTCACGGCACGGCACGAACCGTACCGTAACTACTTCCCACTCAAACGAAAACGACTCTTACGGGATCCAGGGTGCAAAGATGTAATTAAGAGACAAGCATTCCTGTATTAAATCCTTTTAGCCTGCGTAGCCCAACGGGAAGAGAGGGGGAGGGGAGCGGAGAGGAGGGGGGAGGACCATTGCAGGCGCCCCCTCTCTTGTCTCCTCCCCAAACCCCCTCCTTCTCCCTCCTTCTCCCTTCTTCCCAGTCCCCTTCCCCTCCCCCTCTCTTCCCAGCTACGCAGGCTAAAATCCTTTTGAATAAGTCTTACCTTCTTGGTTTTGTTCCTACACACAATAAGACGCGAAGGGCAATCCTTTTGTGCAGATTCCAGTGTTCGATGGCCACAGCCACGATTAGACCTCCAATGAACAGGGCAGTGGTATCTTTGAAGTACGGTGGACTTATTTCTTTGGATTCCACCACGCCCAGCATAGGAAAGAGTACTAAGGGTAACAAAGCCGTGACTGCAAGAGGAACGACTTCTGTGACCCAGTAGATAGCCATGATTAAAATGGCATAGGCACATCGTGACTCCTGTAGCGCAATCACGAAATACAAGTTAAGGCTTTTAAATATTCTATAAGGTGTTGAATATGATATACATATATACATACCAATTATCTCCTGAACGTTATAAACAAGCTAAGAAGATGAACAATTCAAACATTTGGAAAGAGAGATTGGAAAGCTGCATTCTCTTCCGACAAAATGCTGAGATGATTGATGGAGCAACACAAGCGTGACCGGAAAGGAGTCTGCAATGGAAGCCAAATAGTTTGCCCCGATATTACCGCGTTTTAAAAAGCTGGTAAACCCAGGAGGTCGAGGGCGTGACTGATATATACAACAGCTCAAGCAACAGTATGAAGAAAGTTTTAGAGGAAATCCTGGTTGATAAAGCAAATCAGTATCCGATAGCTGTATGCAATTTGTAAACGTGACACATGTTATCCTAGTCCAAACGTCTACGGGGCTTCGGTTTGAAGTCCTTTATCACTCTGATCCGTAACTATTTAATCAGTCGCTCAGAAAGGGCGGGTTTGTCACCCAATAGTCACCCTGAGTTTCTCAAAGATCGCATCTCCATACCAGGAGTTATGGGCACCGTTGCAAAGCATGCAAGTCCAAAACTTTGTATTGATCAGGTCTGCAGACTTATTTATACAACGACAAAACTCATTTGCAAATCAAGGGGACAAACTACTGTAGCGTGACAGAGTTTTAGTAAAGTACTCCTTTCCATCACCTAATCTACTGCTCTGACCGTAAAACTGTTGGAGGGGTACATGATACATGTATTGCTAGTTTCCCGCCATCAATCCAACACGCACGCCGATATATAACAAGAACTACCTTTGTAAACAACCTGGCTAAAGTCACATTTGATCAATATAGCATTGATGATCAATTATATAGAGGCCAGTCTATATAGCATTGATCACTAAAAGTACACGATATCACGATGTCTGACTCATTACAATTTCTAAGAGCAATCACTCAATCAGCAATATTTTTACTCGAACTCTAAATTGTTTGTATTGTTGATTTGTCTGTAATGTACATACTGTAGTAGAGAGCTACTCACCTTACTTGGAAGACTCAAGGGCAACGGAGCAAGGAGCAATGGTGTCAGGAATAGAATAATGTAGCGACGCCACTTGAAAAGCTTCTTGAAGATCAGGTTAGCCATTCTAAACTGAAGCAGTAAAGTGTCGATGGGTGTCTAGTATGCTCGACTACGCGATGAATGTACGTCCAGCACTGTGTGGCCCGTCTCCTTAATTGTCGTCACGCAACACCACTGCTACTCTTTGTTTTAAAACCAATCAACTACGTGACTTATCATGTTCGCGTCTCTCAGACAACACTTTTTAAAAATCGACCATTGGCTTTCAAATCAACCAGAGTGAAGCTGGTTTCAGGTTTTTGGTGTCAGGTTTTTGACTCAGATTATTGGATCTGGTGTCAGGTTTTTTCCGGGGGGCACGACGGCAATCAGCCTTTAATTCGTTCTATCTCTTGATAAACGTTTCGAAATGCAATCACACGTAACAACACCTTAGAGACTGGGCTTTAGCCGCTCCTGAATACATTCTTAGTGTTAGACTTTCACATAAAAGTAAATAAATAGCGGTGTCAGATTTTTTGCTGTTTGATCTCTGTGTTCATACCACAAATATTTCTCTCGTATGATGTTGTAGTATCACGTTGCTCTAAATAAAACATTGTCACGCTGATCCCCAACCCTATCCAAAGAACATTACACACTTACACTATGTATTCTCTCATTTATTTATCAACTTCAAAGTCAAAACTTTTCAAAACGGACAAGTATCGCGTGGTGTCAGATTTTAGAATCAGATTTTTGCAGTCCGAGTCACGTTCAACAAAGTTGCATGGACTTTGCAGTGATACTTTTGCAGTATCTCGACTGTACTACATATAAACCGACACAAATTCTTCAATTTGGGCAGAATTTCAAAATCGCACGCTGTAATGTGAACCTTGTTGAACGTGACTCGGACTGCAAAAATCTATTCTAAAATCTGACACCAAGCGATACTTGTCCGTTTAGAAAGTTTTTCACTGCAAAGTCCATGCAACTTGAAGTATCTCGACTGTACTACATAAAAACCGATACAGGTTCTTTAATTTGAGCAGATTCTCAACTTGAATCGCACGCGGTAACGTGAACCTTGTTGAACGTGACTCGGACTGCAAAAATCTGAATCTGACACCAAGCGATACTTGTCCGTTTAGAAAGTTTTTCACTGCAAAAGTTGATAAATAAATGAGAGAATACATAGTGTAAGTGTGTAATGTTCTTTGGATAGGTCTTGTTGTTACGTGTGATTGCATTTCGAAACGTTTATCAAGAGATAGAGCGAATTAAAGGCTGATTGCCGTCGTGCCCCCGGAAAAAAACTGACACCAGATCAGGGGCGTAGCGTGCTTTTTTTCCAATGTACGCACATAGCAACGAACGCCGAAGGCGTGAACTTGTAGGGGGTAAGGGGGCATGCCCTCCCCCTGAAAATTTAGAAATCTAGAGACTCGGAAATACCATTTTCTTCGTTTTCCAGCGGACTTTCTCGCTACATAAATACATAGCTAGTAAAATGCATTTATCACTCAGTTTTTTGGGGGGATTTATGTAAAGGTTATATAAAGGATTTATGTAAAGGATGTTGAAAGGATTTATGTAAAGGTTATGTAAAGGATGTATGTAAACGGATTATATACCGCCACCACTACCGTTATCGCTAATAGCGATATAACAACCCGAGGCGAAGCCTTTGAGACTGTACTAACTACAATTATTATTATACATGCCTACAATGACTGATTGCAAGGGGAAATTTATTGGCGACACAATCTGCCTGACGAGCGGCGAAGGCGCGGGATGCGGGAGCAAGCTCCCCGAAAATTTGAGGTATAGGTTCTCCAAAATAGCATTTCCTGCCTTCTGTGAGTAGTTTCCAGCAAGTTTCCACCGAGTCAGCTGTTAAGATTTTGCCTTAGATTTCATTTGTTATAAATATTTGTATGTTTCTTATAATATATAGATTTTAAGTATTTTAAATTGTACGCACGTGCGTATATGCACGCTACGCCCCTGCAGATCTAATAATCTGAGTCAAAAACCTGACACCAAAAACCTGAAACCAGCTTCACTCTGGTTTCTCTGCCAGTTTCAAATGTTTTCCGACGGTTACCCCTACCCTTATTACCTTGAAGAACCCCACCCCTCCCCCCCCCCCCCCCCCCCAGAGAACTTTTTGCAACAAGATATTTTACCAGTGAGATGGTAGTGTCCACACTATTATAGACGTTGGGCTTTCAGCTTAGATACTCCTGTTTTCAGAAACGTTGTCCTAGTATGTGAAATAGGAAATAGTAAAATGTAAAAAGGAATAATTATCGTTATATTACTATAAAGCACATTACTCAAGCAGAAATAAATGCAGTAACTTGTAGCAACCATGCCGAAGGCATATTAGCCATTATCAAATCGAGCAGGGGACTGGGAACGAGTTTATTAGAATTAATGTAATTATGAAATTAAGTTTATGACATGAAAAAGCATGTTGAAACTAGCATCTGTGCAAAGTTTGATGTGATTTGGGCAAATTCTGTAGGAATTATGAACTTTTGAAATTGTGTTGTCCAGCCAAAATTTTACAGTGAATGTAGGGTTTGGATGGACAACGTCAAACATTTACAGAGTTTGTATGTGAAAATAGACATCTTTGATGCCCTCTAGCATCGTCAATATTAAGCCGAAGTTCACCAAACTTTCCAGACTAGCTAAGTTTGATCTGCTCTCTCAGAAAATGATGCCCAATTTTACTAGTATCAAATTGAATTAGTTTTACGGACTTGGTACCAGTCCCCTGCTCGATTTGGAAGTGACTAATTCGTAGGACCTCTGAAATAGAATAGTAGTTGCCAAGTTTCTGCTATAACAGACAAATGGTGATAATTATTCATTTTTACTATTTCGCTGAATAGATGATACAGACTGACCTGAAGACCAAAACGAATCCCCTTTTCCCTGAAGACCAACCGGAACCCTCTTTAAAACGAATCCCCTTTGAATCATACAAACTCCCTGAAGACCAAAACGAACCCCCTTTAAAACGAATCCCCTTTGAATCATACAAACTCCCTGAAGACCAAAACGAACCCCCTTTAAAACGAATCCCCTTTGAATCATACAAACTCCCTGAAGACCAAAACGAACCCCCTTTGAAACGACAATGCCTGCTGGTGCCAATGGCTGATTTGTTTATTAATATTTCTTCCTTCAAATTTACAGTATAAGTAGCTAGGTATTTTGCCCACTCAACTCTCATTTGCCTTATCTCTGCGACAGCTCGCAGACAGTATATTATCCTAAGGGTTAGCCAGAGAAAGTCGCCTGTATTTTGGATCGTACAAATGATCCTTCAGTCTCGCATAAAATGAGTCATGATATGCTAAAGGTTTTCTACATGTTCTTTGGTCATGTTGCACTTGTCAGGATCATATGGTTGCTCTTGTTGCCGAATGGCTCCCAAATATAATGATTATTGATTTGCACTGACTAACCTCGTGCCCATGTGAAATCTCTTTTGTGCAGCATCATGGACACGAGGCTAGTCAGTCCAAAACAATTGTGATCTAAATTGGCAGCCATTTTTGCATTCCGCGTATAATGAAAACAAGGCTCAAGCAACACTGATTTTATACTAGTGTTCCACTGAAGTAAACGCCAGTAGTTACTGTTTCGTTGCGTCAAAGAAATGGAAACAGCGAGTACACTACTATGGGCTACGTCGGTGTATAATGATTAATTCAATGGTTAAAGGAAATCTATAACACCGTGAAAAGAGTAACTTCGCCCTTCGTCAGAGTAAGAAGTAAGTTCAAATTAGTTTACCTTTCATGAGAAAAGATAAAACTTTAAAAAGTGACATTCGCTATAAAACTGCAAGAGTCATTTCCATGCATCAATCGAGTTACTTCTAAATCTTCATTACTGTCAGGCAGGCGAAAGTCTGAAGGCGAAGAGTTATGATTAAAAGGTTATGATCCAATAAGAAAATATAAAATCTATAAATCCATAAATCCACAGTCGAACCTCTCTGCTGAGCGATCATCTCAGTCTTTACTAAGTAATCAAGCACTTTTTTTACTCCCCATATTCCTAATGGTATCAATCAAACCATGGATGTAATTTGTAAGAGGTCGAATACTCTGATTATTGCCTCTTGTATGTGGCCACCTCCTGCAAGTGATACTTCACAACAACGATGGTCGCTTACGAGAGGTTCGACTAAATAACTAAACTTGAAGCCGGGTCCGTATACTTCTGGTATATCATTATGGTAGAGATGGTCGCTTACGAGAGGTTCGACTAAATAACTAAACTTGAATTCCGTATCCTTTTGGTATATCATTATGGCATCCCACTTCACTACACAAAGTCAACTCTGTGACATTAAACAATTTTAGTTTCAACTTCAAAGAAAAGATATTCAGTTAATAAAAGAACTAATGTCATCGTCTTCGGCAGTTCGGAAAACCGGTATAACCAGATTTACAGGCATTACAGGTGCGACCAATCACGTTATTCCTACATCTACATTGTCCACCATATGATTGACACCATTCATTCAAAGATCCTGATGTGTCACATTCACATGGTATTCCCCCTCTGTTAAACCGTGAAGTTAGTTTGAAGACAGATTTGACACAAAACGACGAAGCTGAAGGTTTGATGAAGAAGTGGTTTCTAGCGCACTGTCGCATGAATTCTATCGATAGGTCAACCGGGTCTTCTTCCAGAAGAGTCGGCATGAAGGAATGAGTAGGAACTAGAAGAATGTAGTCCTGGAAAAGAAAAGCAGAGCATTCATTGGCTAAGGTATATTAGTATTTACCAAATCAGTGGATAGCAATTTTGGCGCGTTTTGATTGGCTCCCGTAACTCGGAATATCCTTGGCTATTCACTGTTTTGGGACGAGATTCAAAATGGCGTCTCGTTTCGCTACAGTCTCCGGGAATCCGAATTTATTTGTTTAATAAAGTGCCATTTTTTATCCAACTGATTTGGTAAATACTAAAACAAATTGCTGGTTTGCAATCAATCTCTGGAGAATTAAAGTACAAAGGGGCAGCGGTCATGTTGGTGGCACAAACAAGAGAAGCTAATGAGGAATGCTTTTTCATCGGGCATCAACATGGCCGCCGTCATGTTACGTGCAAGCCAGCTATTCAGTATTCACAAGACAACCTGTCTGAAATAGATGTAATGTGTGACTCTATAACTTACAATCCAAACTGACTTGTCGTCAGGTATAGTGACAGTCACAAGAAGATCCGTTTCGAAGTTGACAAAAACGCGCTCCTTTGATCCAGTTCGAGTGGCCGATGTTCCAGCACTTCTACATCCGCTAACGTGAGGACAATGCCGGAAGTTGACACGCGACGCAACTGCAGAACCACTGTGACTCACAATGACACTCCCAGTGAACGACAGGTACTGGGGTTGAAAGTAATTGACAAATATGAAGTAGCTTCCAGGGCTTCCTCGGGTATTCAGGTAGATCGTTCTCTGATGATAGAGAAAAGAAAAATGTGGTTTTGAATGAAAAGGACCCAAATGGGACCCAATTGCAAATGTGCCGTGAAATCGAGACCGATCCATCGAGACCTGGTATCAAGGTCAGTATTATTGAGGTACCCCCGTTTGTGCGTCCTGTCCGCGTCCAAGATGGCGGCTGCTTGAGTTTTTTTAAAATCAGCGGTAAGTCCCGCCAAATGGAGCGCCCTTAGTATCTCTCAAGGAATTTGAATACCCTGCGTTCTTAGCGCTGTCTAAAGGAACGCGGGCACGGGACGAAATCGAGGAGTTGTTTTATTCGTTCCTTGCTACACTTCAAGATAAATTGAAATTATTTTGGATCAATTTGTTTACCTGCCCAGTAACATACACATAGTTTAGATTACCTGTCCAGTTGTGATGTATGCAAGGCGTATAGTGTGATCAAGTAGATACGAAGGTCTAGGACTCCCGTGACCATTTTTAATAGTATCGGTGTTATTCTCGGCTTGGATAGTCACTGCTCTTGACGGGGTGGTAAACGTCGAGGATACACAAGAGGGCCCAGACTTCACGCACTGTGACGCGGGCAGCAGATAGTCTTGTGTCCACTGAGCGTGAGGAATTGCTGTGATTGAGTCCTAGACAATATGATTTCAATAATCTTCATTTTGTATTATAACATACTTCATCTTATCGGCTTACACTTCTCTCATGCTCTCCGAACTTCCCGCGTGCATCCATAGGTCGATATAGACGCACACTAAGCATGAACCAATTCTTAAACTGATTGGTGCAGAAAGATAATCTTCCCCCCTCTTTCCCCTTTGTTTTGTGCCACTATGCAGTCTAATGTATGTCTGCCAGTAAGTGACTATCTGTCTGTCTTCCAGTGTTTACATCTGTAGTTGCTCGTTCTTCTATGCAATTGAAGGTCTATCTATGCCTCTGCTTCCTCCTGCTATACCAGCTTCTATAATAGTGCTGTCTACATTCCGTCCACTGCCTCTTCGTTTGTAGAGTTCAATGATGTTCTTTTTACTGTTTCTCTGCTTTGCTTTTGTCCATATTTATATGAATGGAATGAATGTACGTTGTCGTACTGACATTATGGAGTAAATACATACCAGTGCCACTGTGAGCAATGTGTTCAAGGTCAAAGTAGTGGCTACGTTGTCGTACTGACATTATGGAGTAAATACATACCAGTGCCACTGTGAGCAATGTGTTCAAGGTCAAAGTAGTGGCTACGTTGTCGTACTGACATTATGGAGTAAATACATACCAGTGCCACTGTGAGCAATGTGTTCAAGGTCAAAGTAGTGGCTACGTTGTCGTACTGACATTATGGAGTAAATACATACCAGTGCCACTGTGAGCAATGTGCTCATGGTCAAAGTAGTGGCTACGTTGTCGTACTGACATTATGGAGTAAATACATACCAGTGCCACTGTGAGCAATGTGCTCATGGTCAAAGTAGTGGCTACGTTGTCGTACTGACATTATGGAGTAAATACATACCAGTGCCACTGTGAGCAATGTGCTCAAGGTCAAAGTAGTGGCTACGTTGTCGTACTGACATGGAGTAAATACATAACAGTGCCACTGTGAGCAATGTGCTCATGGTCAAAGTAGTGGCTACGTTGTCGTACTGACATTATGGAGTAAATACATACCAGTGCCACTGTGAGCAATGTGCTCAAGGTCAAAGTAGTGGCTACGTTGTCGTACTGACATTATGGAGTAAATACATACCAGTGCCACTGTGAGCAATGTGCTCAAGGTCAAAGTAGTGGCTACGTTGTCGTACTGACATTATGGAGTAAATACATACCAGTGCCACTGTGAGCAATGTGCTCAAGGTCAAAGTAGTGGCTACATTGTCGTACTGACATTATGGAGTAAATACATACCAGTGCCACTGTGAGCAATGTGCTCATGGTCAAAGTAGTGGCTACGTTGTCGTACTGACATTATGGAGTAAATACATACCAGTGCCACTGTGAGCAATGTGCTCAAGGTCAAAGTAGTGGCTACGTTGCCGGAAACTTTAAACAATCGAACTTGTTGGTCTGTGTCAATGGCGACCTGCCTACATGCAGACGTGTACCTAGGAAGTAATGGCGATGATATTAGAAGAACATGGACAGATAATAATAATAGTAGTGGTTAATAGTAAATATAATGGCAAATATTTAATCAAGGGTTAGTGATTATTCATGGACTGATGATCGTAATTGGCCATGATCATGATGCTTGACATGTACACTGTACACATCTCCTCTGTTCGTTGGATTTTCTTATCGACAACGTGCAGGATTAATTTAATAACTAGACGCTCTTTTAGCGTTCACTTGACGCGAGGCTTCAGCAATATGCAATGAACCTTCGGTTTCCTCAGCGGCACAGTGCGCATGTGCCTTGGTACACATGCAGTTGGCGATTTGTGGCCATAAGGAAAAGAAAGCCCAATATTTTTCAACTCGGCGTGCCACAGGTAGCCCACCGAGTAAAACCCATTCCAAGGGATAACATATATAGTATTGTTATTATTATTATTAAATATACGCATTCCAAGGGATAACATATATAGTATTGTTATTATTATTTTTAAATATACGCATTCCAAGGGATAACATATATAGTATTGTTATTATTATTATTAAATATACGCATTCCAAGGGATAACATGTATAGTATTGTTATTATTATTATTAAATATACCCATTCCAAGGGATAACATATATAGTATTGTTATTATTATTATTAAATATACCCATTCCAAGGGATAACATATATAGTATTATTATTATTATTATTAAATATACCCATTCCAAGGGATAACATATATAGTATTGTTATTATTATTATTAAATATACCCATTCCAAGGGATAACATATATAGTATTATTATTATTATTATTAAATATACCCATTCCAAGGGATAACATATATAGTATTATTATTATTATTATTAAATATACCCATTCCAAGGGATAACATATATAGTATTGTTATTATTATTATTAAATATACGCATTCCAAGGGATAACATATATAGTATTGTTATTATTATTATTAAATATACCCATTCCAAGGGATAACATATATAGTATTATTATTATTATTATTAAATATACCCATTCCAAGGGATAACATATATTAGTATTGTTTTTCCATACCGACAGGTAAAGATGCTAAACCATCCTCGTTGCGTAGATCTTCCTGACCGCCACAAGATGTCTAGTCGACCTGTACGTGGATAATCCTCGTAGTAAAATGTGCCAACCACAACGTACGTCCCTGCTGGATGATCACGTGGTAAATCCACAGTCAGCACATTCTGTGAAGAAAAGTAAGGCGTATATGTATAGCACTATTTTTATATCTGTTTTACAAGTGTTATAATTGCAAGGTCACCTTGTCAAGGTCACCTTGTCACCTCCAATTGATGTGTATAGTAAAAACGAACAATATTTCGATCTGAGCTGTGAGAAACGGGACCATTTTGCGTGGTCATCCAACTGATGTCATCAGTAGCCTACTATACCTGCATTCCCATTCCACAGGGCCTGCTACGTCCCATGTTGATCGTATTTATTTATTTATTTATTTATTTTATTTTAATTTTAAATAAAGGTGTCTATCTATCTATCTTATTGATACACACTAACAGTCATCTCGAAATGTGATCATTTTGAATAAGCCTTCGTTGGTAACATTTTGCACCTTAAAAAACTGCGTATTACATTAGACTCTTAGTTTAATACTCTTACCTGACGTCCATTCAGTGTAATTCCTTGGAAAGGAGGCTGTAAGAAGTCGGTGTTGTGGCCACTGATCGAAGATTTCTCAGCTTCTACCGTTACAAACCCATTTCCTTTCATGGAGGGATAGTGAAATTGTCGACAATACTTAGTGTTACTGCCCATCTCACATTTGTTATTGACTTGCTTAGTAAGGACTGTAGGATTGTAGTAATCTTCTGGTAGAAGAACCAAATGGTCCTGGTAGAAAATAACACTTCATCATTGAGCTAGACTGCGATATACACCTATTTCAAAAAAGGTTGTCGAAGACATCAGTCCGTATAGGCGATAGGTTATAGGTCGTTCCAAGACCGAACTGCATTATGATAACAGCTTGAATGTTGTGGATGCCAGAGAAAATTCGATTCAAAATTTGTCTTGGCATGATTGAATTCAAATAGTTATAATATCATACAGCTTTTCATACAGGAAGTGCTATCTTTGGCTATTAGAGCTGTTACCATAATGCAGTTGGGTCTTGGAACGATCTATAACCAATCGCCTATGGACTGATGGTCACTGATGTCCTCGGCAACCTTTTTTGAAATAACTGTATATGTATTGTTTTCAATTGTGAAGCCATCTTGAAAGGTAACCAAGCCTTTATCTAGAGTCACCTTTGCAACGCTGGGAAAAATCTATAGACCCTTTTCGATGTCCCTGAGAACGGCTGTTGTCAAGCTCGCCCAAACTGGCCGGAGTATCAACTCCACCGATTCAAAGAGAACACTCTTTCAAAGACTTATACATGAGAAGCGTCAATAACAAAATAATAATAATAATAATAATTTACCAAAAATATATAAGATGGTCTAGCAGCCAATGATATTTTCCATTTCCCCCGACTCAATATAACTTCTATGGGAAGCCTTTCGCTATTGAGAACTGTTAGAAACTGGGGAGCAGTACTTCTCCAAGAAGCAGTGGGAACGAAACGAACTCCGATTTGGAATGCCTTGGCAGGGCCTGATGGTAGATAACCTTGAAAGGGAAAAACAATGCTGTAAAGCCTGGATTTTACTAGCACAATGATGAACGAGCATGACGCAAGCACGAGAAATGGAAACATTAGAAACTTGCGCGTGCCTATATTTCTAGCACATCTAGCCTCTTCCCCATGCAGGGAATTTCTAGCACATCTAGCATCTTCCCCAGGAAATTTCCAGCACATCTAGCCTCTTCTCCAGGAAATTTCCAGCACATCTAGCCTCTACCCCAGGCAATATCTTTTACGATTCTCCATCATTCATTGCTTGCCTTAGTGAGTGAAATGCGCTATATAAGAACCGACATTTTTTATAATGTTTTTGCCTTAAAAATGTCTGTCGCACGGCGCTGGTCCAACCGAAACCAGCGATGTCAAAATATGCCCCCAAATAGCCTGGGGACAATGATGTGTCTGTGCAGAGGAGTTCAAAAATCCTTGAACATTACATTGAACCAGACGTTTCTCTTGGTTCTTCCTTACTAAGATAGGATGTCGATTCTTACCCGACTCAGATGTAGGTTCAAACTTCAGTAGCGCTGCAACAGATCGCACTTGATTGAGACTGTAGTGGAAGATGAGTCTGTATCTTGTTGTTCTCGGAACATTGGTGAACATGTGAATACGTGTCTAATTGAGAGAAAAAAACATGCATAGAATTACCTGTACAATTACATGATGGGAAACTGATGGCGCCGCGAGGTTATTGTGCATGTGGTAGTTGAAGGACTGCTGTTTTGTTGTAACGTGATTTCTTTATGATCCACTCAGTCGTAGCTCCAGGAAATAACGATTTACCATCACGAACTACAACAGGTTTGTCTCAATGATGGTTTGTTTACCTGGTAAACGTTTAGTTCAGTGTAACCTTTCCAGGTAAATCCAGGAAATAACGATTTACCATCACGAACTAGGACAGGTTTGTCTCAATGATGGTTTACCTGATAAACGTTTAGTTCAGTGTAACCTTTCCAGCTAAAATCCAGGAAATAACGATTTACCATCACGAACTACGACAGGTTTGTCTCAATGATGGTTTACCTGGTAAACGTTTAGTTCTGTGTAACCTTTCCAGGTAAATCCAGGAAATAACGATTTACCATCACGAACTACGACAGGTTTGTCTCAATGATGGTTTACCTGGTAAACGTTTAGTTCTGTGTAACCTTTCCAGGTAAATCCAGGAAATAACGATTTACCATCACGAACTACAACAGGTTTCTCTCAATGATGTTTTACCTGGTAAACGTTTAGTTCAGTGTAACCTTTCCAGGTAAATCCAGGAAATAACGATTTACCATCACGAACTACGACAGGTTGATTTCTTTCATTCTTTGCGTCTTCAAGTTCAACCTTGATGTGGTGCAGGTCAGTGGAGTAAAACCTGTATGGTATTACCCTGTGAAAGTAAATGGAAACAAGTACCATAAATAACTTCATCATTTCTCGTACGCTGATTGGTTAACTTAACATATGAAAAGAAAGAGTAAAATAAGAAAAAACACGCACAAATAATAACTAAATGAATGTGCAATTTAAATTAATAATTAAATAATGAGTGATCACTACTGCAATTTTTAAAAATAGCTTCTGCCTTTCAATACAAATATCGTGCGAGTGTCCGTAATAGCGAGGTGTCCGTGAGTCGAGAGTTGACTGTATGAGGAATGTCGGGACGTTTACCTGTCACACCACCTGCCTGTAATACCGGGGAGACATATACATTGTCGGGACGTTTACCTGTCACACCACCTGCCTGCAATACCGGGGAGACATATACATTGTCGGGACGTTTACCTGTCACACCACCTGCCTGTAATACCGGGGAGACATATACCACGGGCAACAGGTCACGTAGAGTCAGTATTTGGGGTAATATTTGTATTTTCCGTATTGGTTTATAAGCTCTCCGAAGCTGTATTTGTCTGTCTGTATTTGTTTCTGGTGACCTTTAGATATCCGAACCCCCAACAGTAATCCGAACCCCGACATCTGGTTTTATTTATGACGTCAGCGAAAGACGAAAGACTTCTTCTACCTAAGAAGGGAGAACTTCTCCCTATAAAACCAGATGTCGGGGTTCGGATTACTGTTGGGGGTCACCAGAAACAAATACAGACAGACAAATACAGCTTCGGAGAGCTTATAAACCAATACGGAAAATACAAATATTACCCAAAATACTGACTCTACGTGACCTGTTGCCCGTGCACCACCTGCCTGTAATACCGGGGAGACATATACATTGTCGGGACGCTTACCTGTCACACCACCTGCCTGTAATACCGGGGAGACATATACATTGTCGGGACGCTTACCTGTCACACCACCTGCCTGTAATACCGGGGAGACATATACAATGTCGGGACGTTTACCTGTCACACCACCTGCCTGTAATACCGGGGAGACATATACATTGTCGGGACGTTTACCTGTCACACACCACCTGCCTGTAATACCGGGGAGACATATACAATGTCGGGACGTTTACCTGTCACACCACCTGCCTGCAATACCGGGGAGACATATACAATGTCGGGACGCTTACCTGTCACACCACCTGCCTGTAATACCGGGGAGACATATACATTGTCGGGACGTTTACCTGTCACACCACCTGCCTGCAATACCGGGGAGACATATACAATGTCGGGACGCTTACCTGTCACACCACCTGCCTGCAATACCGGGGAGACATATACATTGTCGGGACGTTTACCTGTCACACACCACCTGCCTGTAATACCGGGGAGACATATACAATGTCGGGACGTTTACCTGTCACACCACCTGCCTGTAATACCGGGGAGACATATACAATGTCGGGACGTTTACCTGTCACACCACCTGCCTGTAATACCGGGGAGACATATACATTGTCGGGACGTTTACCTGTCACACCACCTGCCTGTAATACCGGGGAGACATATACATTGTCGGGACGCTTACCTGTCACACCACCTGCCTGTAATACCGGGGAGACATATACAATGTCGGGACGCTTACCTGTCACACCACCTGCCTGTAATACCGGGGAGACATATACAATGTCGGGACGCTTACCTGTCACACCACCTGCCTGCAATACCGGGGAGACATATACATTGTCGGGACGCTTACCTGTCACACCACCTGCCTGTAATACCGGGGAGACATATACATTGTCGGCACGCTTACCTGTCACACCACCTGCCTGTAATACCGGGGAGACATATACACATTGTCGGGACGCTTACCTGTCACACCACCTGCCTGCAATACCGGGGAGACATATACAATGTCGGGACGTTTACCTGTCACACCACCTGCCTGTAATACCGGGGAGACATATACAATGTCGGGACGTTTACCTGTCACACCACCTGCCTGTAATACCGGGGAGACATATACAATGTCGGGACGTTTACCTGTCACACCACCTGCCTGTAATACCGGGGAGACATATACAATGTCGGGACGTTTACCTGTCACACCACCTGCCTGCAATACCGGGGAGACATATACAATGTCGGGACGTTTACCTGTCACACCACCTGCCTGCAATACCGGGGAGACATATACATTGTCGGGACGTTTACCTGTCACACCACCTGCCTGCAATACCGGGGAGACATATACAATGTCGGGACGTTTACCTGTCACACCACCTGCCTGCAATACCGGGGAGACATATACATTGTCCTGAACGAGCATCACAGTAAGAGCCGAACGACCCTCCAGAGTTGCAAGCACATTCTGTAAGACATACAAACACGTGATCGTCACTGATTTGGTAATGTGAAGGGTACTAATCAACTATAAAATAACTTTTTAAAACGGTAAATGACATTCACTGATTCGCCAAAACGATTTCCAAGTCACTGATTGGATCAAAGTACTTTATCTGGTCACGTGACAAAGACTAATTTGATTTGCCAAACGGCACGAACGTTTCTCAACATACTTGTGCATCCAAAAATATTCCAGTCAAGCAGGTTATAATATCCAGTTTTGCAACGTGAACAATCTCGTCCGGTCACGTGTTCTTTACACAAGCAGTCGCCGTTCCCTCTCTTGCACGAGCTGATACTACCCAGGGTTCCATTGGAGTTGCACCTACAGGCTTGACAACCAACTGGGTTGTAGACACTCAAGCCATAATGAAGGTCTTTGCATTCTTGGCACTGGTCGCCCTGTACGTTTGCTTTACACGTACACGATTGCTGCAAGAATGCAATTAGAATACAATTAGAACATATGTTTCTCAGTCTGGTGTGAATTCTGTTCTAGAAGATCGCTCATTCATTACTAGTTTAATTGTCTCGCATTTACCACAGTTGCACTCACATCATTCCCGTTGCCACATGTATTTTCTTGGCCTGGCAAAACCTGCATTCCTGCTGGATTGCAGTTACACGCCTTGCACTTGGGAAAGTCAAAATAGCCGACTCTGCATTGGTCGCACTTGACTCCGCCAAAGTTACGACGACACTGACACTGACCACCACGTTGATTGCAGAACATACTTAGTGAACCAAGATCGTTGCAGCTACATTCTGTTTCAATGAAAAGGTGTAGTACATTAGAGAACTCTCAATTTGGAGAATGGGGAAGGTCTCAAGATGGACATTTCATGGGCGTCAACTGTGATATAATGAAAAAACAAAGAACCCCCCCCCCCCCCCCCAACAAATTTCGGCTTTCAAAAGTAACGAACAACACTCGGTTCATGATCAAATCTTTTGCGCTCTACATTGGTATGTCTATAGCGACCCGGTACCAATGCAAAGGAGAGAAAATAGCAACCGATAATTTCAGCCAGGGCACTTCAGGGAATGCAAGCTAGCCATATACTGAAAATGGAAAGTACGACAAAATTAAAATACGCCATGGAGCTATGTTGGTGTTTGATGAATAAAAAAGCAGAGGCATTTCGAACCTTGGGTCTTCTTCAGTGGTATGAAGCTTTTTATAGTTGACGGGGCAAGCGTGTTTAAATAAAGTTTACTTAATTAATTACTTGAATCAGGCAGCGCTACACAGCAGCTACATATAATACAAAGCAAAGTATCATGGGATCCCCGTGCGCAAGGCATATACTCACTTTTACATTGTGGGTATCCATAGTAACCGGACGACTCACAGCGATCACATTTATAACCACCATAGCCCGGCAGGCATTGACATCTGCCCTTTACGTCACATTCTTGAGATGCAGAACCGACAACCCCACAGGAGCATTCTGTTGGTGGAACAACAATGGTTGGCGAACCTCTATTAAGTGGCCGCTTTTAAGCGGCCAACCTCTATTTAGCGGTCACTTGCCAATTCCCCGGGGGTGGCCGCTTAATAGAGGATCGACTGTAGTTACTTGGCACTGTACTAAACTGATCATAATCCACAATACAGAAACAGATGGTGGCTACACATCCGACCATAATCCTACGAAAACCAAAATCAGTGCCAGGCTCAGTTGGTTGAGCATCACCGGGTTCTTCGTGCCGGAGGTTGTGGGTTCAGTCCATGGTCAGACCAACAACACTCAGGGTCTTACAATAACCGAGGAGAAAGTACTGCCTGAGAGTACAGAGAGGATGGAATAGTTCTTCATATACTTACTTCTACATAGCGGGAATCCCGTGAACCCGATCGGACATCGATCACACCGTCTTCCAACAACATTTTTTCTGCACTTGCATTGGCCACCGAACGTTTTACAAGTCAAACTTCTCGAGCCCTTTGGATCGCAATTGCACTTCAGAGGATCTCCGACCAATGATAATGTTAAGGTGAATATACCATCGATGCAAGCAACGTGCTGCCTTTTCTGTGGATCGGTGTAGAAGTTGTTCTTGCTGCATTTTTTCAGGAAGGTCTCAATCTTGTGTCCAGGAAGAGGTTTGAAGACCTCCAGTGACAGCGCGTTTTCCGAGACGAGAAGAACATATTCCTGGAACAAAACAACAACAAAATTATCTGGAATGATACCTTGATTCATGATACTCATTCACTAGCAAGGGATCGAGAAACGATGAATGGGATGAATATACACCATCGCAGTCTCCTGGAAAATGTGTCACAAAAGTGACGCTTTTGAGCGTGATGTTTTCCCATTTTAGACCACGTGTCATTTCCCTGAGTATTATTTATTTCTCCATCGGTAACGCTTCAGAAGTATGGATGTCACTCAAACAAAGGGTCTAATTTCTTGGTTTTAATCAGCTGTTAAACTCCTTGAATCTCATTATTTGCCTTCCACTGAGGGGGAAACACTGCCCTCCATGTATTATCAAGCAGAGAGTATTCTATCGGAAAAGTTGTAATTCAGCTGATGAAAATTCCTCACGAGACCGGAAGTGACGTCTAATGAAATCAAGCAATACTCAGGGGAACAACACGTGGTCTGTATTGGGTATGTTATACTACTTACAATGTTGATTTCCCTCGGAACTTCCAGCATTACAGACGCTACACCTCTTGAGAAAGAAAACTTATCTAAACCATTTGCGAGCACTTTGGTTCGACAGCCGTCTACTGCTGGGCAATACGGTAGGGTGATGTATATGGTCAGCGGTGCACCCCGTGGTGCGATGCGCACTCTTCCCTTGGATTTCAAGACAGTAGTCAACTTGTAATGTATCACGATGTGGTATTTCCCTTCCTTTTCTACCGCACCACTAACAGTAAAGCGAACCTGAAACAATATCATGTACAATATAAGCAATAAACATTATTATTATTATTATTATTATTATTATTACTTTGAAATTAGTACGATGATGGAATTTAAGGCACATTCGTGGAAGCGTACTTTCTCCAGAGCCGACGATCCTAATGACCAGCATTATACTAAAAGAAGTCGAAGCTGTGCCGTCTTGGGGGAGGGGGGGGGGGGGGGGGGGGGGAAGGGGGAGGGGGGATTTGCCTCCCAATAATTTTGCCGCCACTTTTAATTGATTCGCTTTTTTCTTTGGCGCGACGGGTTACAAAGCAATTTCTGAAATATTAGCCCCCCCCTGCCCCCCCCCCCCCCCCCCCCCCCAATCCAAAATTCGCTCGCGGTCCCAGAGAATGTGCTGGTTGTCGCCAGTATCTTTTTCACTGATGACTCCGAAGAGACAATCAGTTGGGGCGTAAATTGGGGTCTTTAATAAAAGACTATCGAACTCATATGATGGATAAAGTGGATAACGCTATCCTTTGGATAAATTCATGTCCAATGGATACGTTGATTCTATTGCCCAATGAATGAATTTATCCACTGGATAAGGATTTATTCAACGGATAGCGCTGTTCACTCTTTGAACAACCGAGGTCAGATAATGGTCACGTGTCTCGGCTGCACGGAAAATGGCGCTCACGTCTCTCCACACTGGCATACATCTGAATTGGAGCAAAATAACAAAATCTAACCATGACCATCTCCAGTGTCTTCACTTAGGTTCAAAGGTCCAAAGCCGGTTTTTATTTTCCAGACAATATTATAAATCATAAATACATCATTTGAATAAATAGTGAAAGGTTGCAGGAGCATTGAACAACCCGAAGGGTTAATATAAAGGATCCTGCAACCCATAGAAAGTGTCAAGTATGTGTAACAGCAGATAGACAGCAAAGTGAACTATATATCGGAAGGGTTAATATAAAGGATCCTGCAACCCATAGAAAGTGTCAAGTATGTGTAACAGCAGATAGACAGCAAAGTGAACTATGACTTATATTCTCCATGATATTTGATTGTAATAATAATAATGATTGTAAATATGGGCAAATGGTAGAGACAATAATTGACGAACGTTTTCGGTTTATTCAAACCATCTTCAGGTACAACTACGGTTCAATAGTTTCAAATGCAACTTATTTATGCTGAAATGTACAATTAAGTAACTCTAATCAAAGTTATATTATAAAATAGCGCATAATTACGATAAATTACAAAGGAATTCAAAAGCCATAGGGACATTTCCTATTAGCCATAAAAGGGATTTCTTATACATCACCATGCTACAAATGAGGAGCACAGGTTTGTGGGTGTTTCACATCCTCTAAATATAAATAAGGAATGAACGTTTACCTTGCGGTCAGCAAGCGGATGAAGTCGTCGTGAGGGGAGTTTTGGCAGCTCGGCCGATCCTCTTGGCGTCGAGTATAACGTCTTTACGCACTTGTGTTTGTGAAAGTAACAGTGGAAGTAAGGTGTAACATGGGACGTGTTCCATTTAGACTCCTCGATTACTGTTATAGATATCTAAACAATGAATTAGAACATTAGTTACAAACAGGCCGCGGTTGTTGAAAGAGTGAGTATGCAGTGGCGGATCCAGCGGGAGGGTCGTGGGGTCCGGACTCCCCTGTCATACCTGATGTACAATTGATAGTTTTATCCTACAATCTAGTTTTCCCACAGGTTTGAAGTAAATTTTGGTTAGTATACGTTTCATGGACCTAATCCGCAGCCCTCATGGGATAAATATTCTTAGTTCAAAGTATTTCCAAATCAATGTATTTATCCGTGCATTGACAAGAAAGAAACGAAGTTATACTGAAGGGAGTGGTCACATGATCTGAAATTGGTAGTGCCATCCTTTAAAAAAAATGCATATCAAAAACTCTACCAAATATATGGAATTTCGTTACCAAATAAGGAATATTGGTCGGGAACAGAAAGGATAGGAACGACACTTTCCAATGAAGGAAATGTTTGGTACAATAGTTTTATACCGGATGATGATACCATAACATTAAGATACAAAGCTGGTTCGTAAAGATAATGTATGAAGGACTTACGATTCCAATATTCGCCTTTGAAGGTGCCGTCAGGCTGACTTGGTTTCTAAAGAGATCTCCTTTGAATTTAAACAACATAGGTCCACCTTGGACATTATTTATGACTTGCTGGCAAGCAAATCGATAATTACACGGAAGAGCCTCGAATATTCCACGATCCCTGTCGTGCCCAACGTAAACACGATGTATTCTACGATCTGATTGTAAATACTTAAGCACGAGTACATACGAACCAGCCTTGTTCTCTTGAACCACGTAGTTAATTTTCGACTGCAAATAGATTTAACAGCATTATATTAGTAAAATCGTCCACGAAATTCCTCACGCGAGCTTCGTACTTTGCTCGTTTTGTTAGAATGTGCTATATAAAAAAGCTTACAATAGGGCGCGCTGTATAATAGGCGACGTGCACTAAGAGGTCACGTGACCCCATCCCCCGTCACATGACCCCATCCCTCTTAAATTGAACAGCAGTGTCAAAATGAACTCCAGAAATGAAAAGAGCAGCTCGAAATTAGTAAAAGGGCGAAGTTTCAGCTCATGTCTGACACAGGAGAAATGACATTAAAAATAAAATCTCAAATTTTAATTTATTAAGATCCAATGGAATTTCTAAGCAAAATCTTAGAAAACGATCGATTTAATTTTTAATGTTATTTCTTCTGTGTCAGACATTATGAGCTGAAACTTCACCCTTTTACTAATTTCGAGCCGTTATTTTCATTTCTGTTCATTTTGACACTGCTGTTCAATTTAAGGGGGTTGGGAAGTATTCGAAATATAGTTGGTCCTCTATGCACTTTGGAAGTACTCCTTAATGGCACGCTATTCGTCGAGCAGGGAATGCGCAGTGATCTTGGAATTTCTTCACGACATATGATTCACCATACACTGTGGAATTGAAATTGATGAACTCTGGGAATTCTGGAAAGTTGAATGAAACGTAATGTGCTTTGTAGATTGTCTAGCATTGGTACGCAATGCACTTTGAGATCGAGAAAACAGATATTGCTAAATACACCTATTTCAAAAAACGTTGGAATCTGAAATCTGAGAACGACAGTGATTGTGGGTACGAATTATGATCTATCTTGTAATTACTGGAATATGCCACGACCTTTAGGCGAAGATCTGCGTTGGGGAATAGTGTGGCTACGAGTGTTTTTAGGTCACAGATTCAGATGCCAACATTTTTTTTGAAATAGGGGTATAAAGAACTTTCCCAAAGATCTTAAACTATTTCCTAAACAACCAAACATTGTTTCCTAAAGATGTTATCTGGTCTCACAGTTACCTGATACTTTCCAAGCAAGGCGATGCTATTCCCAAAGTCGAGCGTTTTGAGCGAGAATTTCGGCTCGAGAAACTTGATGACAGGTAAGCCACTGTCTATAAATCCATGAATGCCGTACACAATGTGGGAATTCTTGGCAGAGAAATATCTGTACATACTACAGTACTTGTCGAAATACACGTCTGCTTTGCACGGCTCGACTGGCGTGTGTTTCAGTGCCGATCCTGTGTAGTACTCCTCTGGGAGAAGTGTGACGTAATCCTGTTGGAATGTGAAATTTGGTTAGCCTGCGTGGCCAGGCCCTCAATCAATCAGAGGGGTCACGGAGGGGTCTGGGAAGAGGGGGAAGGGGGATCCGATCTCCGACCCTTCCGATCGCGAACCTGGCCACACAGGCTAAAATTTGATTAATATAACAGACAAACATAGTTAATTCCCGGTAAGAAGATGGTGGTTGGACATTTTACTACAATCGTTTCGATACAGACAAAGCTTTTTGCAGATATTTGAATCTGAATTTCTTGGAATGTGTCAGAACTACCGATTTAACTTCACCCAGTCTGGCATATGTTGGAAGACTGGGTTCGAGTGCCCATTTTGATTCTTAACCACTGAGACAGCAACAGTTGTTGTTCTTTGACAATGTCTAAAGCCTACCCAATGTGCTGAAGAAAGAACGTTGAATCCATTCAAGTGGTATTTCCACTAGTCTTTTATCAAGGGAAAATTAAACACACACAAGACACAAGATGGCATCTAATTCAACCAATCAAAACACTAGACACAGCCGACATATTTCTGAAAAGGAGGATTCATCTGAGTTGGATTTGTCAGTTTAACACGTGTTTCCACCAACTCACCATTAAAAGTAGAGCGCTTCTGCAATTGAAAGAAATTGTCCATGTTCCTTTAGTCAAATGTATCTCTTTATTCCTTCCATTTTCCTGGAGGGCTATGAGCTTACTTCTTGCAGATCCACTAAACGAGGTGGGCCTGAAAACGTTGACGATTCTATGGGTTGGGTATCGTGCACCTGAAAATAAGAATGTGTGGATGCGTTGATAATTAGCAATTATTGGACGAGGTTGAGCAAAATATCGTGATTTGTCTGGCGAGCAGAATAATTATTTGCCGATGCTGAAGGCAGAGGCACTGCTGCTTCTTAACTAACAATGTGGACATTTTCCTCCATCTTCAATACAGCGGCGCTACATAAATTATATCGTACGTTCCATGCGATCTTTCTCGGGTCTAGTCTCCTAGACCGCGAGTGTCACGTGGAAGTAAACAAAGATGACGGCGCCCAATGTGGACAATTTCCTCCATCTTTAATACAGCGGCGCTGCAGCGGTAGGTTTAAAGGATCCCGTGGAAAAGAACACGTGACTTTTTCCAGGTTCGTGGACCATTCGACCATCGGAAATTCCGAAAATTCGAACCGGAAATTTTCGTTCAATTAGAAAGCGCCAGGTGAGATCAACATGTCTTTACCTTTTGGAGCGAGTGATACGTCCGTTGAGACAGCATCATCATAATCCAAAGCATACTTGATCAACACTTGGTACGGACTTGAAACAGGAACTTCGATGTCCACAGAGAATTGCTACAGTCGAAACCCAATAGGAAATTCATTTATTAATAACAATAATAATGACCGCCGTCCGGTTGGCTCAGTTGGTTGAGTACCGGTCTATTGTGCGGGAGGTTCGTGGTTCGAGTCCTGGCCGGACCATTACTCAGGGTCTTAAAATAATTGAGGAGAAGGTGCTGCCTTTGTAATCACATCTGCAAATGGTTAGACCTTCACGTCTTCTCGGATAAGGATGTTAAACCTGAGGTCCTGTCTCCTGACCCTAATCTAACCTGTTCACAGGGGACATTAAAGAACCTGTTGAACTCTTCGTAAGAGTAGGGGATTGTTACCCGGTTCAACAGCCTACTTCAAATTGGAGGCATAACACACTAACATACTAACTCCTCATGATTGTAAGCTGCTCGGCTGCCGTAGGCGCCTTTCATATGCAGCCCGAAAAAGTCCTCCATCGGTTGTAAAGCGCATTGGAACGAATGTGAAATGCGCTATATAAGAACGACCGTTATTATTATTATTATTATTATTATTTAATAATAAGTTCTTATATAGCGCATTTCACAATGTCTCAATGCGCTTTACAACCGATGGAGGACATTTTCAGACTAAACTTTGGAACACAGGTTACGAAATTGGATGATCGGAATTTACTCACAAATAAAAACAAAGAATACAATATCTCACCATGTGTACAGGGGGTATGACATAACCAGCTCCAGAGAACGAGGGGAACGCTGATTGTTCTGATCCTGCCAACACAGGGATCCCGTCATCACCCACAGCATCTTCTAATTCAGCTCGTATGTGATACAGTGTGGGATAGTAGGTCTTGGAGGAGGAAGATATTCTGTTGTGATAAAGAAAGCAGCTCTTCATTGTAAACTTATAAAACAATGCAACAATTCGAGATTTGGTAAATGACTGTTGATTGGCGTTGGTCTCTAGACTCCAAAGATATCGATCGACTTATAGACTCTAACTCACTCTTTGTGCGAAACTCGTGGATCAGATTCTACAGACCGATAGCCAGAGGGGGTGCCTGACTCACATGGTAGAATGTTGCGCGTCCAGGAGACTAGCCTGATCGATTGATCAGTGTGTTTGTAAGAAACCGAAACCCAAATATGGACTATCATTACCAAATATGGACTATCATTACCAAATATGGACTGAAATTACCAAATATGGACTGAAATTACCAAATATGGACTGAAATTACCAAATATGGACTATAGACGATAATTACAAAATAAGTATTTAGTCGGAAGCAGGAAACAAACAACATTTTTACAACTAAAGAAACTATTCGTAGACCTCATTCGAAACACGATTGAGTCATTTTCGTATGAGTGGGAAACCTATACGGACTGAGTTACGGTCACGGTACATAATCAAAGACATCTATTCAACCAATCACAGCGAGCAAAATCATTGCTCAACCAATCAGAATGCTTGGATACGGCACGGCACTACTTCCCACTCATACGAAAACGGCTCCAATACGACCCGTACCTATTACACGAACGGCCATGTACAGTTGGACGACATTGGCATTGTCCAGTGTTTTTGTTACATACGCTGTTGATGGACCCTCCAGGATTGCATGAACACTCTGGAAAACAACAAAAATAGGAACCTCGATTAGGCAGAAAAAAATAGAACGACAAAGAACTGTTCCATTTTGGACCAGTGTTTGTTTACACGGGAAATACAATATACTCTTCTATAAAGTAATATCTAGAAGATCGTTGGAATACTGTAGTAATAAAGCGCCGATCTGTGCGCTTCTCAGTTCAATTCAGGGACCCGGCGCTTGATGCGAGTTGAGTTTATCAATTCGTTTCTTCCGGCCATTGCTGGTAAAAGAACGGTCGGTAACGTTTACACAGTAATTACTTCACAACCGTTCCGACTTTTTGTTCGAGCCGCTCCATGAACAACTGTCCGGCAATCCATACATTTCTTTGTAAATTCGATCATTTTTGATTGGCCGTAAGTCGTTCAATATTGACCCGATTAACGCCAAACTTTGGGTTTTTACGTAACTCGATGTGCTCTGTCTGGCTATGTGGGTCTTGTGTTGATCATCACAATATTTAGGGACTCGTACCCAGTTCTCCACGGTTTGAAATCCGGCAATTGACAGGGTTTCAAAAAGCCCAACAAACCGGACCAAACAAAGCCTCTGTCCGCTGGAATAAAACGCATCAGTCCGACCTGTGTGGACCAAAATACCTAGACCTGATGTGTCACGTTATGAATCACGTTATGTGTCACGCTATGTGTCACGTAATGTGTCACGTAATGTGTCACGTTATGTGTCACGTTATGTATCACGTAATGTGTCACGTTGTGTCACGTTATGTGTAACGCGATGCGTCACGTTCAGGTTGAAATGGAAAGACTTTAACTCATCCAATAAATTAATTCACCTCTGCAGCCGAACAAGTCGCGGGACATCATTCCATAGGTGCCGTTTTTGCAGGTATGACATTTGTCTCCCGTGACATAGCTTTTGCAGCTGCAGGTCCCGGTTGTGAAGTTGCAGTCGCGTAATCCTGGTAACGATCCTCGAGTAGAGCATGCGCACGGAGAACATCCTGATGGATTCTTGGCGCTGAAATCGTAGAATCCAATACGACACCGATCGCAAGTTTTCCCCTTGACATTCCCCTTGCAAAGGCAACGCATCTTTAACATGAAAAGAGAAATCATCATCATAAATCATATCGTCATCATCATCGTGATATCATATCATCGTCATATTATCATCATATTATCATCATGTCATCATCATATTATCATCATATTATCATCATGTCATCATCATGTCATCATCACGTCACCATCATATTATCATCATGTCATCATCATCATATTATCGTCATCATATCATAATAATAATAATGTCATTATATCATCATCATATTGTCATCACGTCACCATCATATTATCATCATGTCATCATCATCATATTATCGTCATCATCATCATCATATTATCATATCATAATAATAATGCCATTATATCATCATCATGTCATCATCATATCATCATCATTATTATTATTATTATCATGTCATCACATCATCATCATTATTATTATCATGTCATCATCATTTTATCGTCATCATCATCATTTTATCGTCATCATCATCATATAATAATAATAATGTCATTATATCATCATCATCATATTATCATCATCATCATATTATCATATCATCATAATAATAATGCCATTATATCGTCATCATCATATCATCATCATTATTATTATTATTATCATGTCATCATATCATCATCATTATTATTATCATGTCATCTTCATATTGTCATCATCATCATTTTATCGTCATCATCATCATTTTATCGTCATCATCATCATATCATAATAATAATAATGCCATTATATCATCATCATATCATCATGTCATCATCATATAATCATCATCAAAACACTATATCTCACTAGCTTGATATGACTGGCTGTGGCCTAGAATACCATATCTACAGTCCCAACACTTTTCGTATAAATACAAACAGGCACAAAGAACTTTGAGTTAAAAAGAGCAGCATCTTACGTCTTCGACGCCAAAGCAGGTTTTACCACCTCCGGGAAGGGCTCTGGTGCCAATAGGGTTACAACTACACTGCTGGCAAGCAGGGAATCCAACCAGATCCTTGGCACACTCGCCGCATCTGTCACCGACCACGTTAATTTTACACTGACATTTGCCCGTCACACGATCACATGTTAAACTATGCGATCCTTTGGGGTTGCATGCGCACTCTGAAAGACAACGAATATTATTACTATCAGTACTCTAGTAAACGCAGCACCCCTTACCCCGTGCCCTCCCACTCCTACCCATACAAACACACGTGGGGTTTACATGGATTTTATGTTGTTTTCCCGCTGAATTCCATGCACAGTGCAAAAAGTGCACATTTTCTATCTTCTTTTCCATATTGTGGAGAAAAAAACATACCCAACGCAGAAGAACGAAATTGTTTTGAATGATGTAGTATCAGTTGCTGAGTCAGTGCAAATAAAGCGTGTTATAGAGTCGTTTTCTTCTGTGTGGGAAACCTACCGTGCCGGACACTCAAATGGCTTCCTTTCTGAACCAATCAAAAAGCGTACAGATGCATCTCATCCAATCAAACTCTTTCAATACGGCAAGGCAATGTAAATTTCCCACTCATACGAAAACGCCTATATACTTACCAGTACAACGAGGGAAGCCATAGTATCCTTCAGCGCACTTATCACAGCTACGACCAGTGTATCCTTTATAACATATGCATTCACCAGACTTTCCACATGTACCAAAGCCAGATTTACAGTCGCAAACTAAAAGACAATTAATAATGTTCTAGTATGTTCTTCCCTTTCAAAACCCGCGGGATGACCCGCGAGATGATCCGCGAGATGACCCGTGAGATAGACCTTTGAAAGTTGAAAGCAAACATCTAGACTAGGAATTTAGGATAGAGGAAAGGTCCTCCCGCCAAAAACCTGAGTATCAGGTTATATTTTTGTCCAATGGAAATGAATATCCCATAACCCACCGCGGTACGTGCCTACACAAGTACGTTCATGTAGTTCTTAATTGTCAAATAATAACTGTAGTTATCTCAAAGATCTAAAGTACAAAGACGCAGCGGCCATGTTGGTGGTACAAACAAGAGAAGCTAATGAGGAATGCTTTGTTATCGGAATCCAACATGGCCGCCATGACGTCACGTGCAATCCAGAAATACGAGATATCAAGACTTCCAGTTCAACGTACCTGTACACAATGGGTAACTATAGTAATCACGTTTACACTCGTCACACGTGGCTCCCTGGAAGTTTCGTTTACATTTACACTTGCCGGTCATATCACAAACCTCCTTCGTGGTAGTCTTAAGATTGCATCCGCACCCTGTGAATTAATTGTACAGCGGTTGAACGAATTACACATGCGTCGTATTCCGAGGCTCAATCAGTCACTTTCATTGTCGTAAACAAATGCCAAATGTGGAATTTGGTTGCCAAATAAGGAACAAACTAATGCCAAATATGGAATTGTTTCCAAACTAAGAAGCAAACTAATGCCAAATATGGAATTGTTTCCAAACTAAGAAGCAAACTAATGCCAAATATGGAATGTTGTTAAATTAATGCCAAATATGGAATTTTGCTTCCAAATAAGGAACAAACTAATGCCAAATATAGATTTTTTCCAAATAAGGAACAAACTAGGGTCATTGGATCAACTACAGTCGCTATTGTTACTATCTAACGACCTCTATTAAGCGACCACTCAGTTGCCATTTCCCCAAGGGTGACCGCATAACAGGGGTTCGACTGTACATTTTATTTATCATATTTCCTGTTTCACAGACTCCCAGCGATCGTTATTAGCTGTAACTAACTGCTTTGTAGTTCCTGTTACTACGTTATTTATTAATTACTAAATAATCGACGAACTTACACCAACAAAGAGGAAAGTTGTAGTATCCTGGAGGACATTCGTTGCACCGCCGACCATACACACCAGGTTTGCAAGGACACTGGCCCGACTTTGCGTCACACAGGAAACTATATGAACCAGATGTACTGCACAGACAAGCTAAGAAAATGAACGTTGGACACAGTGAATAAGTAATAAATATTGTTATGCTCTACCCTAAGTTGACCAGCATTCACGGTGGAAACGCACGATTTTCAAACCTTGGAAATTACGCTTGAAGACGCGCGCGTCATCATAGTGACTGAGGGGGAGGGGTATACTACTCATATTTACCTTTACATCGAGGGAAATCATAGTGACTGAGGGGGAGGGGTATACTACTCATATTTACCTTTACATCGAGGGAAATCATAGTGACTGAGGGGGAGGGGTATACTACTCATATTTACCTTTACATCGAGGGAAATCATAGTGACTGAGGGGAGGGGTATACTACTCATATTTATCTTTACAGCGAGGGAAATCATAGTGACTGAGGGGAGGGGTATACTACTCATATTTACCTTTACATCGAGGGAAATCATAGTGACTGAGGGGAGGGGTATAATGCTCATATTTACCTTTACAGCGAGGGAAATCATAGTGACTGAGGGGGAGGGGTATACTACTCATATCTACCTTTACATTGAGGGAAATCATAGTGACTGAGGGCGGAGGGGTATACTACTCATATTTACCTTTACATCGAGGGAAATCATAGTGACTGAGGGGGCACAGGTCACACTTCATTCCACGAATTCTGATTTTACAAGGACATCGTCCAGTGTATTTATCGCAGACCAAGTTTGTCGAGCCCTCGGGATTGCATTTGCACGCTGTTAAAACATCAAGAGAAGACTAAGTAAACGATAGAGATCTAAAGGAATTGGATTTCTATTATGAGCCAATAAATGAATAACGATTCCGACGTAACACAATTACAAAAACATACAGTTCTGATCTTTGTTCTAGAGTTAGCTTGGCCGGGGTAGCTTGGGAGCAACTGGGCTGACTTATTGTCTAAAGAACGAAGCGACTTTGTTGATCTATCAATTTCAATTAGCGCTTTTTGCAAATTATACGAACTACGGGCCGTGTCAGTTCCATTTGACCAGACTGACTGGTCTGTTCGCTGATTGTAATAATATAACTCGAGCAGACGCCATCCACCTTGGACATATGGACAGGACGTACAAACAGGACTACCTTGATACCAGGTCTAGATTGTAATAATATAACTCAATCAGCCGCCATCTTGAACATGAACAGGACGTACAAAACGGACTACCTTGACACCAGGTCTAGATTGTAATAATATAACTCAATCAGCCGCCATCTTGAACATGGACAGGACGTACAAAAAGGGACTACCTTGATACCAGGTCTAGATTGTAATAATATAACTCAATCAGCCGCCATCTTGAACATGGACAGGACGTACAAAAAGGACTACCTTGACACCAGGTCTAGATTGTAATAATATAACTCAAGTAGCCGCCATCTTGAACATGGACAGGACGCACAAAAAGGACTACCTTGATACCAGGTCTAGATTGTAATAATATAACTCAATCAGCCGCCATCTTGAACATGGACAGGACGTACAAAACGGACTACCTTGATACCAGGTCTAGATTGTAATAATATAACTCAATCAGCCGCCATCTTGAACATGGACAGGACGTACAAAAAGGACTACCTTGATACCAGGTCTAGATTGTAATAATATAACTCAAGCAGCCGCCATCTTGAACATGGACAGGACGTACAAACGGACTACCTTGATACCAGGTCTAGATTGTAATAATATAACTCAAGCAGCCGCCATCTTGAACATGGACAGGACGTACAAACAAGACGTCTACCTTGATACCAGGTCTAGATTGTAATAATATAACTCAAGCAGCCGCCATCTTGAACATGGACAGGACGTACAAAAAGGACTACCTTGACACCAGGTCTAGATTGTAATAATATAACTCAAGCAGCCGCCATCTTGAACATGGACAGGACGTACAAAAAGGACTACCTTGATACCAGGTCTATCCAGACCAAACTAGTGTAATACGTATTCCATTATTACGATCAAATTGAAAGCGCTCCTAGTTCGTAGTGTAGTCTGCCAAACTAAGTTCAGCGACTGAGTAGAACTCGATCGCCTACATTGGTCGGTTCTACTCTTTAGCAAGATATTGTAAATCTGCTCGAATCTTCTTACAATTCCCACTATTGACTTCCAGCATTGAACCTGATGATGATCCAATTGATCGAAAACATTTGAAAACTAAACTGAAAAATGTATATCTTATATATGAAATAATTCCCAAGTGTCAGTTATGTAAACACAGCATTGCATGCTGACCTCTTTTCTGTTTCTTTAACGAAACAAGAACACACGCTTCTCTGAGGTTGTGATGTAGTTTATAAACAAACAATTAATGAACTACATATTCTCAAGGCGAAGTTTGAGAAGAAGAAAATCAACAGAGAAAAGAGGTGGGCGACGAGAAAGTATAAGAAAGGAAGCAGAGTTGTGGAAATTATAACAACTGTCACACACGATGGACTCCACACAGAATAAGACTGAAGAGTTGATGCAAAGTGTATGATTTTCTTGAAATCCCTAATATCGCTACAAGGACCGCATCAAAGTCAAAAACAGACTGCGGGCTCACTCGCAAGCCAACAATGAATGCAAAGCTCAGATTTACGTAAAATAGCGCAAGAAAGCGCGCGCTGTAAGCTGCTCGCGCTTTATCATGTCAAGCGCTGGGCTCATTGTTACGTAACACTACGTATGAATGCACGCTGCGGACATTTTCACGCAAGTCTTTCACACGAATTTACGAAATTCTCTCAGCTCTTTAGTAGTGTATTTAAAGTGATAGTTACTTGACGATGGAGTTTGTAAACCAAGATTTCTCATTCTTTGGAAACCCGTACATCAGCCCACACTGTCGTTGTGGACTGGAGAAGGTGTTTGGTCCTCCACAGAGGCTTACGTTTTCTGGTGAGTGGCGAAAGTACTCGTCTACTCCCTTAACATCAGTCCATGGTTTTCCTGTCAGCGATGCAGAGGACATGTTTCAACGACAAACACGACCAATGGACGTGGAGTCAGTTTTGGGAAGAGCGCCAGACTGTGTTGAGTTAGCATTCTCTACAGTATCTCCACCACCGACTTTTCCACATCTAGATGATGATATCGATGATGATATCGATAATGATGATGATGATGATGATGATGATGATGATGAAACACTGACAGTTACAGCGGGAGAGGTGGCTGACAACGACACAAAGTCTGGACAAGTAGTACTTCAAGAGTCAGTGTTCGACAAGAGCGACAACATCCAGTTGACATTCACTACATGTCCGGTAGATTACTTACCAGGATTCCCTGCACTGGACGATGATGACACGCTGACAGTCACGCCAGGAAAAGTGGATGAGAACCAACCAAAGTTGACATTCTCTGGATATCTAGTAAACGGAGCATTACCAGGTTTCCCTGCACTGGACGATGAAAGTGAGACATCAACAGATGCACAGAATAGTACAAAGACTGCAATACAAGGTTCGTTATGTTTGTTGTCTTAATTCTCATGTAAATTAGCTTGCCCCTACCCTACCCTCCCTCTCAGTTTTATGCGGCTGAGGAGGGCGGGTGGGAACATAAAGTGCATTCATTTTCTCTAAAACGTATATAACGTAGATATTAAACATCTCAACCTTTTTAGGAACCCGATCACCGTCTTCCAATTTCTCGTCTCGCAAAAGAAAGTTTTCAGAAATCACTGTTGACGAGTCAGAGATGAGACAGCAGTCAAATAACGTCAAACGACCTCGAATTGCAGAACCTCATCTTGATATCATAACACAGAATGACAACAAAGATAGACCCAGTCAGGTAGCTTCAACTATTTAAGCACGCTTTGAATGGCATTCATGAAAAATCTAGTTCAAGTTAATTGTAGCAATTCCAGCGTTCCAAATCCATCCCGCGGTCATCCAACTGCTATCTGCTTGCTAGTTGGGTGATGCGAATTTGTAAAACTGTCCTCGGACTACGAGGAGAAGCAGGATTGCACATGAAACCACCATTGAACTGGCGTAGCAACTGCTGTAAATATCCCCAAAACAAGTCCCCCAACTGCATGTAGTTTCTTGAAATGTTCACGATGACAGTTAAGATTTACCATGTGGCCACCGCTCTGTAGCTTTCTTTCCCGCGCTATTGATGCAGCCATCTGCCAAACAGTTACTCCGTCTTTGCACGTGAAATGCCATGGAATACAAAGGGCTTTCGTGAATCATACCCGCATCTATTTAGAGTTCCCCTTCATGACATATAATGATATCCTCTCTTGGTTATTGCTACTTAGGAGGAGAAGAAAGAAGCGGTTGTACAAGAAAGTAGAAAGCGCCCATGGAAAAGTGTTTCAACCGAAGAAAAGAAACGAGTTGGAACAACAGCTAATGCAAGAAAGATTGTAAAAATCGTGAGAACAAACAAACTTCAGCTTTCTCAGAGTTCAATGAACATTGTATTTGTACATAATGTAAATAGTTAGTATACTCAATTGTACATATCGAGATAATCACTTTAACTTTATATAAATGATGTAAGAAAATAAACTATTTTGGTGGTTTGATAGTGTTTGTTTTACTAGTTTGATCACACACAGCCCAACCATTGCTTCTGAGGCTATTTTATTATAATAAATAAAAGGATACTTGTATGCGGGCGTCTTTTTTGATGGGTTTCCTGTGGTAGAGCGCGCGCGCAATACGTATTAGGTTGGCCTCCCTATGCCAAGTCATTTGCATAATATATATTATGCATGCAGACTATTGTTAGTGGTAAAGATCTCCTCTCATTGGTCAGTTAACGTTTATAAGCCGCACCCCTCCTGAAACCGTCATCTTCGCAAGTAAAGGTACGAAAGCGAGTGGGCAGCCCACCCACCCTCTCCTTTTATGTTCAGTGACCTTGCTTTCCATTAACGAAACCATTTTGGTGGCTTGATAGTGTTTGTTTTACTAGTTTAATCAAGGCAGCCCAACCATTGCTTCTGAGGCTACTTTATTATAATGATTTAAAAAACGATGTTTGTATGCGCGCGTCTTTTTTGATGGGTTTCCTGTGGTAGAGCGCGCGCGCGATATGTATTATGTTGGGCTCCCTGTGTGCGTGTCAAAGACGCGCCCGCAGAAATGCAGTATTTCAACCATCGAGTACTTACGCAGACAATTAGGAAAGCTGTAATATCCCGCCATGCATCTCTCGCATCTCTTGCCGCGGTAGTTGGGCAGGCAGTTGCAAACTTGATCTAGTGACTGAGGGTTGCATTGCATTCCTTTCGTGGCAAATTTATTGCAAAAGCAGTCTGTAGAATCGAAGTTGAATGTGTTAGACGAGAAAACGAAATCACAAATAAATTGTAAAATGTAAAGCACGTAAATTTACACGAAATGCACACGAAATTTACACGAAATTCACACGAATTTTGCAGGAAATTTGTACCGGCCGAGAATACGCGCCCTTGGTGTACATGCTGTGTAAATTCTGTGTAGACTAAATTTATATTGTTTTTAACATCTCCACACAATTTACACCAATTTTTTACATAAATTACATCGCCAGCGTGCGTGCAAATGACGCCCCCCCCCCCCCCCCCCCCCCCAGCCACCCCCTACTAGCCACCCCCCCCCCCCACCAGCCACCCCCTACTACCACCCCCCCCCCCCCCCAGTGCCTATATACTATGCGAGGTTAACGGAGTCTAACAGAAACCCTTTCAAATAATCGTTGCAACTATTTCTTACGTACACTGGACACGTGGTTGGTCGCCCTGTACATTTATCAATGCACTATTGGTGTCTTTCAATGGCGGACTTCGAGTGCGTTCTATAATGAAAAGAAAATTATAAACCATTCTTGCCATACAATAGAAGTCTGTTAAGACTGGTTTGGCTAGCGTCCCAAGCATAAGAATCTTGGGTTGTGTCTGTGAAAACGGGCCCCACCTAAACATAAGCGCAACCACAAGAATGAAACAACTTTGATCCTTGTTCTTATGCTTGTAATTGTACCGTTTTTATGTTTTTAAATTGTGCTTATGCTTGCGTCAGAGATGCTGGTAGGACTGTAGGCCTTTGTACGCGTCGTCCCATTCCTCTCCTCCCCCGTGGGGGAGGGTGTAGGGTCGAGTATAAGTCAGTATTAAACACGGGCTGTATCAATCAATCAGGAGGGAGGGGGCGTCTCTAGGCAAACGGCGATACAGTGTTGTTGCATGGTGTGACGTCACGATGATGATCCCGACTTTCAGACGGCGAGAGCAAGGATAAAATCTTGAAAATATTCTTATTACGATCAACAATGGATTTGGTTTGAACGTGTTTGGACAGAAGAGTTCTCTTACGATTGGATTTCGGTAAAACTGACTTTGCCAGGATTTGCCGATCAGCAAGTTGTTTTCGGGGCTTAAACATATTTCGATAATCAAAATGGAGTGAAGATTTCAGCAAACGTGGAAGATGCAAACTAATATTGTGAAGCTGAAATATCTCGAACCCACATCATTTCATGCAAATATATTTTGGAATATTCAGCACAAATTATACATCATGCAATTGCCCTATACCACTATGACGTCAAATCAAAACAATCTATTGTTTAAACGCTAAGGATCATGGTCGCTAGAGGGGGACAAAACAGCAACATATTTTCCCAAATAAGTATTTTACAGACGGTCTGAAAGCGATAAAAGTCACCAAACACAGTAAATCATGGGAAAAGTTCGATGAACATAATATCTGGAAACTAGCCAATTTGAAATCAAGCGAACCTCAGCAGAGCACATTTAGTTCAAATTTCTATTGTTCTTCACGATTCTGTCCCCCTCATAAATAAGCCGTTACGTCATAGTGGTATAGGGCAATTAGATAGATAGATAGATAAACAAACTTTATTTATATGTGTCAAATGTGATAGCTGAGGGGAAAATCCCTCTAGATTTATCAACATTCAATACGACGTAATATAATATACTTTTTGAACACAAGATACTCCACTACAAGATACAGAGGCAGTAAGAAGCCGGGAAAGAAGCGTGAAGACGGAGTTTGTGTGGCACTTTGCTTATTGTGCTCACTCAAAAGGATTGACATGAGGTTTGGGACGGTAACAAAAGCTAACAAACCCAAAAACTTAAACACAGACTATTGGTTTATAAAACGAAAGATAGCTTTTTTCTTTCGATATGAAAAAGCGACTTTTTGAAGAGACAAAACTTTCGTCCCGCTTCAAAATGGCGAAATCCCGCGAACAGAGGATTGAAAATTAAATTAAAATACAGACAGCAGAAAGATTACCCGACACAAATAAAATGACACAGAGCTGTTAGTTAAGATACAAATGACACACACATACTGTTTAAAGGATCTCAAAAGGGCCGGTGCTTATTACTTTTTTCTTCGTGTTTTCGCTATCTGGTCAAACACGTTTTACTGTAGAAAGTCAGTGAATCGACGTCGGTTCCCGCGGTTGCTATGTGACGTCACAAACTACAACAACACTGTACTAGATCAAGTAGCCGAAAACAATAGAGACGCCCCCTCCCTCCTGCAATCAATCAATACTATAATACTTCTAAGAGCGAAAAATAGCAAGACCATTTTGACACAAATTATAAAGAGTCCACAAACAACAGATAAATAGGTATCTTGAAAAGGAAGTAAGCGGTTAGCCCTAATAATAATAATAATAATAGTTTATTCACAATTCATCACACGTTAATGTGATGAATTGAAAACTCCCTGAAATAATATAATATAAAATAAACTACAAGGTACTGATACAGACTAGTGCTCCTTATATTAAGGGGCGGACCATTTGATCGTTGATGGGGGTGGGGGTTAAATCCCAAAATAAATATCGAGCAAGCACTTCCACCTTTAAAAAAATATCGTGCAAGAACAAATGCATCAAAAAAAATATCGTGCATTATTGTGACACTAACTTCAGGGTTTTTTTTATTTGGTAGACCTAAATTTGAGTGTTATACCTGTGTATAACACGGAACAGGTCTTGAATTTCAAATTCAAAACCTAGCATTGTAGCCCAAGGGGCGTAGCGTGCATTATGCATGTATACACACGTGCGTTCAAAAAAAAAAGAAATCTAAGACAAAATCGTAAGAGCTGACTAGCTTTGAAATGATGAAATCCGGGAAATGGCACTTCAGGGAGTGTGTATATGTATAATATTATTGTAGTTAGAAGCAGCCCCAGTGAAGTCTCTCAAACAAAATAAACTACAAAAAAACCTGAGTAATCAGCATTTTACTATATATATTTGTGTAGCAAGAAAATCCGCTAGAAAACGAAGAAAATGGTATTTCCAAGGCTCTAGATTTCAAAATTTCCAGGGGCAGTATGCCCCCTTACCCCCCTAGAAGCGCGCGGCTTTGGCTCTCGTTTCTCTGTGCGTACATTAGAAAAAAAGCATGCTACGCCTCTAAAAAGTATTGCAACGCGAGCATTGAATGTCTTGAATACTTGATAATTATATATTTAACTAAAAGAAAATGACTCTCCGTGCTTCTATACAAAATTAATGCTCGCTGAGGTCTTGAAACTGCTGGTAGTGGATGCACGAGCGGAACGCGAGTGCATTCAGCATGCAGCTTTCAAGACCTCAGAAGTGCATTATTTTTGTATAGAAGCAAGGAGAGCATCTTCTATTCGCTTTATAATATAAAACTAGTTTTAAACAGGTTTTCTGCTTTGTTTTCGCTGCTCCGTACTTCTATAACATAATACTGTGCACGCTCAACAACCAATCAAATCGCGCGTTCTTGGGAGGTACACATAGTTTATATTATAATAGCTTATACTCCCTAGGATTTTTCTGTTTCAGTGGAAATTTCACCATTCATTGATTGATGGCATGTAAATTTAATAAATCATGATGTAAGTAGAACAACAGACTGTACAAATAATTAAATTAAATAACAAAGGTAATTTATTATACAATTTTCAATATTATCAATTTGGCAACTGAATAGATATTGGCAAACAAAAATAAATTTGGTTAAAAAAAATATCGTGCAAGGGCCTAAGGTAGTGAAAACATATCGTGCAACATGAAAAGGTGAAAAAAAATATCGACCATACTTTAAATCGCCCCCACCCCCCATCAAAAATCAAATGGTCCGCCCCTAATAGAGGGCATATTCCACGTTATGATAACATCTAATCACTTCCTGATCCTCTCTAAAACCTACTCAAGACTGAAAGGAGCAGACATGTTTCATTGCGCACGATAAACAATGCTATCAGTTTGAATGGCATTCACAGGCCATAATCCATTCTACAGGTCAAGAAACATGATCCAACAAAAACTTTTGAATCTAAGCAATTTTAATATTGAAGCTTTTTGAAGCACGTACAATATGGTGGGTATCCCGGGTATGCATGCACAATTTGGTCATCGATGCGGTATAATAGTGTGCGCTGCTGTGAACGGGTTTCGCAAATGCGTGAGGATAACTAGTGGATCGATTGTTGACCCAATTCAATCGATGTTTGATGCGGTTGAAAAGAGCATAATCCAATGTTAATTGTGCGCTATATTTATCCCGCCAGGCTAGTTTTCAGTGACACAAGGCCTTGATCTTGTGCTTGCGCTTATGTTCGTCATGTGCTTGTGTAATTTACGCTTGCGTCAGGCTCGTGGTCACAGTGAAAAGGCCCGTTTTCACTGACACCTCTTGTGCTTGCGTTTATGTTCGTCAGGCTCGTTGTCACAGTGCCACAAGGCCTCTTGTGCTTGCGTTTATGTTCGTCAGGCTCGTTGTCACAGTGCCACAAGGCCTCTTGTGCTTGCGTTTATGTTCGTCAGGCTCGTTGTCACAGTGCCACAAGGCCTCTTGTGCTTGCGCTTATGCTTGCGTCAGGCTAGTTTTCACAGTGACATAAGACCTCTTGTGCTTGCGCTTATGCTTGCGTCAGGCTAGTTTTCGTGACATAAGAGGCTAGATGCTTTCACAGTGACATGACATAAGACCTCTTGTGCTTGCGCTTATGCTTGCGTCAGGCTAGATTTCACAGTGACATAAGACCTAGTTGTCACAGTGCCATAAGGCCTCTTGCTTGCGCGATAACATATTTGCACAATTGTCACGCAATTACCGTCCTTTGTGCAGTGGTCACGCAAAGATCAGACAAGTACAGTGCTCGCTGTTAAGGATGGGTGAGATATAAATAACTAAGACAGTTATTATTGTCAGTCATGAAGAGAGAAAGAGCGAATGGGGCAAGCTTTACATCCGCGCTTCACGTAAGTTGTTTGGCAGTGTTCCCATGCTTCGTTAATTGGGTGAGGCCACCGGGAGGGTTAAATAGCGCTGGTCGAATACAGCGTTTACAGCCAGTCCAAGCTCTCGTAAGCGACCACTTCGGGAATTCGAAAAAGTGAAATTAAACAATAGAGGCTGGTCGCTTACGAGAGCTTTTCGCTCTTGTGATATATTGTAATACGCGTAAGCACGATACCTGCCCATTAGTACAGTATTGTATTATAATGCGCACTTGCAAACAACGTTTCACACAACAGTATTTTGAGTCTAAGACTTATTGAAGAAGTTATTGAGTGTTGACTAATACGAATCAGTCGAGTGATCGCTTACGAGGCTCAAAAACAAAGGAAACCACATAGTTGGTAATTACCAAAAGTGGTCGCGGTCGCTTTTTATTACACAGTACAAACGGGGTTTCGTAAAGGTGGTCGTAACTAGAGCTGGTCGCTTACGAGAGTGGTCGCAAGGAGAGCTTCGACTAGTACAGTAGAACCCCGCTAACTCGAACTCACAAGGGAAACGGAAAATGGTTCTAGTTAGCAGGGGTTCTAGTTAATGGGGTAAATTTGAAAATAAAATTAGTTCGAGTTAACCGAGTTCGAGTAATTAGCGGGGTTCTACTGCAGTTGTGGCGGATTTGAGTGATATATCTAACTCCCCTATATATATGCTATACGGGTATGTGCCGCGGGATAGGGTATGTTTTTTGAGCTCCCAGGTCTGGGGTATGGTATCATTTTTTGCCTTTTTAGTCTGGGATAGGGTACGTTTTGGTCTGGTATAAGGTATGGTTTCCGCAATAACGCCATTATCAGTTTACATATCTCTTTAGCACGCTTTCAGTTAAAGGAAACGTTTATAAACAGTTTGTTATTTGTCAATATGTCAGCGATATGCTACTTTGGTAAAGCTTTAGTCTGGGATAGGGTATGGAAAATCAACATTTTAGGTCTGGGATAGGGTCAGGGTTTTGAGGTGTCCGCGGCACACAAAAATACCCTTAGTGCCCCCCCGGGTAACCACCATATACTCATGTACTCGTGGGGATTAGCGGCACACGAGAACATTGGGGCATCATATGACAGCCACTAAATCCTTGGAGTGATCGGAGCTCTAAGAATTTGTTTCTATTGTCATGGGTTGCGATTTTTGACCTCGTTCGCCGACGCTTATTCTTCGTCTATAATCCTGCACTGAATTTGTCATCCAATTTGAGGCTAAAGGTGAAGGTAACTTTGCATTTAATTTTCGCGATTGATTTCTCTCGAGGGATATCAAAGGATACTTTTACGCGTTCACAATCGACTCTCTTTGAATATGTTTGCTCTAGTGTTATATCACTGAGATTGTAGAACTGAACTGTTCAAGTTTCCATCTTCTTGCCAAACAATCCAACAACGTTTAATTCATTCCAATTAATTACAAACTAAAGACTGACAGTGAACTTACCTGCGGCGGACGTTTGACAGAGTGTTTGGTTGATTCCTTCTCTACAGCCTCTAGCAATCGTTTCAGTACCCGTTACTCTGAATTGCGTGGGCCGAAGTCTCTTTTCCTGAGACCCATAGGTTTGTGACGATGCTAAAACTAAAAGGACAACATCCAACACCAACATGGCCCCTTCTCGACTCGACGTAAACTCGAGGCTCTTCAAATTGCAAACGCAGAATTCCTTCCCCTTTCAACCGCCTGAAACGGTTCAAACACTTCCGTCGCCGTTCTAGATGATCCTGAACAAACAAACTGCTCGTTTGTAACGGAGATTTGCGTTTCGTACCCCGGTTTTTATAACAAACTTGAGCGAGCCGGTGAAGAGTAACGGAGTCGCCAGTCACGATGCGGGAGATAGCCACTTCCGCTAAGTCGTGTACGCCTTTCCGGTTGACCCCAGTCCCACCTACGCATGTCGGCTAAACGATCTGACATTCGACTGGAAAAACTCTTTAAAATTTGTATATTTCAAGTTGTTTACTATTAAATGCGTTCATTCCATTGGTGCGAACCACCACCCAAGTCAGGCAATCTGTATCTGATTTCTGATATGGCGAGGTCGCGCAGCGTTTATGAGAGAATGTCGGTCGCGTGGCAGTCGCAATTCGCGGTTAATGTGGTATGGCGTGAATTTCAGGCAGTAAGATTAGCTTCAATGCTATAATGAGCCTCAGTCGGTCTAGAATGATACTTTCCCCTAGTCCTCATTTTTGTGCTAATTGTTGTCCCAAATACCAAAAAGATTTGATCATTTTATTTATTTACTAATCTTGAGAGTAAATCTTGCGCAAGATCACAACTGTAGAAATTCATGTTTATCTATCTTTACCCTCAACCCAGGTGTTGTCCCAGCCCGCGACATTGCCGAGCCCAACTATAAAGTTTATGATGACCGTCTATGTCCAAGACCACAACAATGCTTCCCCCTCCTCCCGAGGTATTCTATATATAGGTATGTGCCTCCTGGTCTGTCTTTCTCGGGGTAGGGATTTTGAATCCCTGAAACACTGAATAAATATCCTATTGACGATTTTTAAAATGAACTCACATACTACCCTGTAAAATCAGTTAGATTTGTTAGGCTTTATATCGATTAAATAGGGTCAGGGGTTTGACCTCTTAGTGGCACACCCCTATATCCCGGCTATACGTACATGTACATGCATATGGTATAGGCAGGGGGCAGTACGTATTTAACAGCAAAATATAAATGAAAATGGTACAGTTCTCAGTACTTTTTGGTATCTTTTTCGCCTTGCTGATGGGTATCTTTTTCGCCTTGCTGATGGGGGGGGGGGGGGGGGGGGGGGGGGGAACAGGGCCCTGTACAGGGCGTACATAACCCCGGGCATTGTGAAAAGGAAAAGGGGGTTGTTCAGGAAGTACGTATTGAATAAAGAACAGCAAAATATAAATGAAAATGTATGTGTCGAGTTACATTTCTCAGTACTTTTTGATCTTTTTTTTTGTGCCTTGTCGAGTGGAATCGAGTTCGGGTTCGAGTTACGGTTCGAACGTCGGCTTCTTCATCTTTTTCGCCTTGCAGTGAGTGACGAGGGAGACTATTAGGGGGGGGGGGGGGGGGGGGGGGGGGGGGGGGGCTGCTTTCAAAACTAAGATTCATAATCTACTTGAGTCAAAATCGCCTTGATAGGGCGAACGAACAAAAAAACTTACTACAATACTAAAATCCGCAAACATGTAATAAAAATATGAAAATAATATTAATGAAAAATAATAATTTAAATAAAATATTATTTAAAATTAATAATAATAATAAAATGCAGGAGCCCATTGGCCATTACTATCCTGTAACTGTAAAATGATATTCATGAAAAAAATTGCAGTCAGTTGCACTGCAGTAGACATTTTTTTTAGCGTTTTCTTGCATTGATCTTAGCCAATCAGAATCGAGAAATTCATTGCCAGGAATATCCATTATCAGTATAGGTATAGGTATGTTATTTATATAGATTAAAAGAAAAAGAAAATATATAAAGGAAAAAAAAAGTATAATGATGACTATAAAAATTACAGCTTCATAAATATAAAAACAGATTAAAAAACTCAAACAAAAATTCATTAATGTATCGTCTATTCACTCAACTATGTTTGCAATATCCTTTTCAACCGTTCATATAAAATTTCCCATTCCAATGTCCAGGTTGCGGGTCGTTTGCGGGACTGTGGGACACACGCACGCACGAGTCATTTTTATGGTCAGCGGTGTGCATGAAGTCGAGGCTGTTCTTTTTGATTTCCCGCGCAAAAGAACCTCATGTCTGAATAGATCAAAATGGCGGACGACGAAAAAGCTGTTCAAAACACCGAAAAAGACGCCGAAAACACCTCTCAGGTACTCGAAAACCATGCTGCAAACCTGCCATATAAATCACTAAAATAATAACACCCATGAACGTTCGTTAAAAGCGTTATTTTTTCCAATATCTGAATGTGCTTGTTCTTTAGAACGATGAGAAGGTCAACGACTCTGGAAAGGACGCGAAGAAAAGACCCAAAGCAAAGTCCAAAGCCAAAGACGAGAAGGAAGAAGAAGAATCCTCAGAAGAGGAAGAACAGTTTGGTACGTTGATAGTTCATGAAAGCGATCGCTGTTGCTTGGGAATTTAGTTCACAATGATTGACTAATGTCATGAATGGCAGTTGAATCGTCAAAGTTCAACTGTTACTCTTCTTTGTCCTTCATAATTATACACGTATAGCCACGTCAATGCTCTCCTTAAATGTTTTCTTTATGGACATTCGAACTGTACAGCTATAACTGTAACTTTATACTGCATTTCCTACGCTGTTTGAGTGTTGAATCGAAGTATTGATCGAGTTCGAATAACAAACATTCTGACATCGATTTTAATAGTCAGATTTGAATACTGATTTAACCGGCAAACTCAGACAGTCCTTCAAAGACAGTATCTTTTAAGAGGGAAAACGGGACACGGAGATCAAAGTGATCTAGCCTTTATAGTCTATGAGCTTAATATCGCTTATTTGATATTGTTTGAATTCAAAATCTAGACGTGTTTCAATGGTCTTTTATTTAAAATATGCTCACCTGCCCAGACTGTGCATTCGACACAGGGTACCCGAGTGTCCAGTCATGCTTTTACACGGTCGTGCATTTTGTTACTTATGACTAAATGTGGATCCAGAAATCCCTCAAAGTTTTAATAAATAAATAAACAGTTATAATAATAATCGAGAAATTTAAATTTTGCGTCCTATTGTTCTTCACCTGCCTTTTTTGGCAGTGTCGAATGATTCCCACAAAAAGTCAGAGGCTCACAAAATTTCGGTCAAATTTCGCAGGTCTCAAAAAAAACATTTTTTCCAAAAAAGCCATTGCAGCACGTCGGGCACAAAAGGCCCCGAAATCGGCCAGCATCATTCAACTTCTACAGTTTTAATCCAATCAAAATGAAACTTGGCAATGTGACAGTACATGGCAAGGTAACAAATCGTATCTTTTTTGTTTTTCAATTTTAATGATTTTTGGCGGGAAAATGACGTCATGAACAAACCCACAAATTTTGAAATTCACAAATATACAAATTTGATCATCGCATTCGAAAGAACGTGTAAAATGTGAGATATAACCGCAACAATATCTCAGTTATTGGTATTCTATCTAAAGATATGAATTTTCCGCCATTTTTTGCTATTTTTAGTAACAAAATGGCAGAAATTGAAATTTCAAAAATTCATATCTTTGGATAGAATAACGATAACTGAGATATTGTTTCAGTTATATCTCTCATTTTACATGTTCTTTCGAATGCGATGATCAAATTAGTATATTTGTGAATTTTTTTTCAAAATTTGTGGGTTTGTTCATGACGTCATTTTCCCGCCAAAAATCATTAAAATTGAAAAACAAAAAAGATACGATTTGTTACCTTGCCATGTACTGTCACATTGCCAAGTTTCATTTTGATTGGATTAAAACTGTAGAAGTTGAATGATGCTGGCCGATTTCGGGGCCTTTTGTGCCTGACGTGCAGAGTCTCGAATTTTGAAAACAAAGGAAAGCGGCTCTATCACAAAGTTTCGCCTTGACCATTTGATACCCCTAAAATACAATAAATAAGGTTTTTTTTACCTTTGTTTTATAAGGTCTTTTTGACAAGCCTTTAGTCCTTGAAGGAAAGAGACAAAGGAAGAAGACAGACTTTCTAGTCAAAGACCAACAAGAAATCAAGAAACCATTACCTATTGTATTTAATGTAAGTCGCTCCCTTGTATAGAGGGTTTGCACGATCACGTGCCGGCAGGCATGACAGGGGGCGGGATAAAGGAATACCTTTCCCCTAAGGAATTGAATTCTTTCTCGTGTAAAATGATTTTATTGTTCCTGCCCCCTGTCATGGCTGCCGGCACGTGATCGTGCAAACCCTCTATAAGCTTCTCGCATTTGTAATTTAAATCTCCAGTGATTGATTGCAAATTGGCAATTTGGGTTTACAAAAATAAAGTAGTTCTCCCTGTTATTCTAAAACGTAACAAAAGCCCTGATGATTGGCATAATGCACAAGGCTGCAAATGGTGCACATGTACATGTATGGTTTTACATGTAGATGGGGCACAGGATCAATAATACTGTAGCATGTAATACTCCAGTTTTGAGTTGTTAAGCGATGACCGCTGTCCTTGACAAAAGACGCATTTGCTCAGTCTTAGCCTCAATTCAGTGTAAATTATTCACAAATACCAACGAGAACGCGAAAAAGTGTTGACATTCAACAATAGAAACCATTTTAAATTGCACAGGTTATTCTCTGGATTGAGGCTAAGCCTGAGCAAACGCATCTTTTGTCAAGGAGTACAGCGGTGTCTAAACAAACTCGAAACGGGAATATTCTAGAGAAACTCTAGTTGTAGCAAGTACAGAATAACCAGATGGTCTGAAGAAGTCACAATACATCACAGAGTAATAAAATAGAACAGCATATTGTACAGTACATACGTGCCCAAGAATAAGTTGACCAAAAGGCATCAATGTATACTGTAGTCAGATCTTGTATCTTTTGTTTCTACTGTAACAGGGTAAAGGAGAGTCATTAGGATCTATGGAAGTGGGTAAGTACCAAAATGCTAATATAAAATGGATCATTCCCAACTGAGATCCAACAACGTAAGCCAAGATATCTCATGTATGCACATTCAGTATTATAATATTAAATGTACATGTTGTGGTTTAATTTTTCCCACTGGTTTAAATTTTTCTGAGGGGGGGAATGGAGGTGGGGGGGGGGGGGGAGGGGTCAGCGATAGTATGACTGTATGAGGCTTTAGTATCGACACTCTCAGGGACTTTGATATTGTGTATAAAATAACTGAATTTACACATGCATGTAAATTTACGCATTTACTCAATTTACTGTATTCTGTATATATTTATTCTTTCAGTGACCCATGAGTTATCACGATGTTCAGCACTGGAACTGAAGCCATTACACAAACTTCTCTTTGGACGTGATGGCAGAGTGAGTTGTCATGTCATTAGTCTTCTATTTCAAGAGAATCACTGAAATTCCTGTGTGTATATGTTACAGGTCAAATTTAATTTCAGGTCATTTTTTTTAAAACCTAGGTTGAATTTTTTTTAATGTTTTTAACCTAGGTTATTTTTTTCTAGGTTGATTTTTTTCAACCTAGGTTATTAGTATTAGGGAAGATTATATAGTAATCAAGTACCTTGGGGTTAGGTTTAGGGTTAACACTAGTATTTGGGAAGGCTATAGTAATCAAGTACCTTGGGGTTAGGTTTTTAGGGTTAGTATTTGGGAAGGCTAAGTAATCAAGTACCTTGGGGTTAGGTTTAGGGATAGTATTGGGGAAGGCTATAGTAACCAAGTACCTTGGGGTTAGGTTTTGGGTTAAGTATTGGGGAAGGCTATAGTAATCAAGTACCTTGGGGTTAGGTTTAGGGTTAGTATTGGGGTAGGCTATAGTAATCAAGTACCTTGGGGTTAGGTTTAGGGTTAGTATTAGGGAAGGCTATAGTAATCAAGTACCTTGGGGTTAGGTTTAGGGTTAGGATTGGGGTAGACTTGGTAGGAATGAATACAATCTGCTTCGTTCTACTAGAGAGCAACCCAGGTACGTGTTACGTGAATACAAGCTGCTTCGTTCTACTAAAGAGCAAGACAGGGAAGCGTTGACACGTTGACGTGAATACAAACTGCTTCGTTGTACTAGAGAGCAAGACACGGAAGTGTTGACGCATTGATGTGAATACATAGAGGTTATTACAGTTAGAGTTGTGTAATACGGCTGGATATTTTTACGAGTCTTGCTGTATTTTGACGAGCCGTAGGCGAGGCAAAATACAAATAGACGAGTAAAAATGTCCAGCCGTATTACACAACTCTAACTGTAATAAATTGTTTATTATACGACAACAAAATAACCCCCCCCAAAACACGTACAAAAGCGTACAAATTAAAGCTGTTTTTTATGATTTGTTTTTCTGAAATGCGCGCGCTATCACACAATCGATACGCCATCGAGCGCACGCTCGAGAGATTTTTCGTTGGCTTTTTTCACCAAAAAGATTGGATTTTCTTCATATTTTCTATACAGATATCATTAAAAAGTAGTTGTTTGTTTCCCTATTCCCTTTAGAAATACTTTTCTGTCATTGTATAGTGTTTTTTCTTTTTGCAATGAAAACCAAAACTGGTACAAAATATGCTGTGTTCAAAACCGGTTTTACCGGGTTACAAGCCGGGTAATACGACAATCTACAGTGGGTAATACGCTCGGATATTTGGAGGATTTTGTGCCCTTTTATGGTAAATTTACGTCACAGTCGTATAATAAAAACTGCTACTAGTAAAATAAATAAATAAATACCATGTTTAACGTGTCAAGTGTTTATATCAGTACTGCTAGTGGGGACACGACTTTCACACTCACTTCTTACTACATTCTATATTCTGTACACCCAACACTTGTCTCACTAGTTCGTTTTTACCAAGGGAGGATAACGGGAGTACCCAGCGAAAAACCCTCAAAGCAAGGGAGAGAACGAACCGGATGACAAACTCAACTCACGGCCGTCCGTGAATTGAACGAGGCACCACTAAGGAATTTATTTGCCTTTTCATAAAATTTGTCTGTCAAGTACAAAGTACGAAAGTCACAAGCGAATTTGTACTTTTAGTTTCCTGTTTCAGGTTGTTATTTCTCTTTAGAAAGCCTCACGATCAATCCATGGTTCGCGAACCGCCATATTGCCAAGTCCGTGTTTTGATCTAGCTCGCATGCGTGAATTTAAATGACATCATGACATAATAGAAAACGAATAACATTAATAAAATGTAAATATGATGCTAATCCGACATCGAAATCCTCGATGGCATAGTTGGTTAATGTGCTGGTCAACGCTGGTCTACAGTCAGAGTTCTGAGTTCGAGTCCCAGACAAGGTAAGACAAAAATTGAAAAAAATATGTTAATATGGTAAATAGACAGATAGACAGAAATAATGTAGGCAGACAGGAAAGGAAAGGAGGGATAGGTAGGGAGAGAATGAAGGGAGGGGTGGGTGCCAGGAAGTCGTCTAGTTCTTTTGAGAACCCCCTAAAAAAATCCAAGCCTCTGTTTTTTTAATGAGTCCCCAAAAATAAATCCCTTTTAAGAATCTTAGATATTCAAAATATGACCTAGGTTGAAAAAAATCAACCTAGGTTAAAAAAATTCAACCTAGGTTGAATTTAAAATGACCTGAAATTAAATTTGACCTGTAACATATACGTACTGTAGGCTATTACTTGTCAAACTGGTAGTGATTGGTTTGTGCTTTTTCAGTCTGTAGAGATCAAGAAGAATATCAGATTGTTCAATGGGTTCAACATTGAAAAGGTGTGTGTACATGGACCATTCTGCCTCTACCTGACCTACATGAATGTTAATTTTATTTTCAGTTTTATCTTAGATTATAGTGTTAACATTTTATAGTATAATTATTGTAATGTGCATTAGATCATTCTATGTATTGTGCACAATATAAATTATTATTATTATTATTATTTATGTATTAAATCAATGATTGCACTTTAGGATACCAAGGAATACGAAAACAAGCAGTTTGGCTTGGAAAGGTAGAATGTGGTGAAATTAATGAACATCAATAAAGCAAAAACATAAACAGGAATTGACCCATCTTAAAATTACTTGAAATTCAGGTTAGCCTTACTTCCAAGATATAAAACAAAAGGAAAAATTAGAATAACAAAACACGTACCTGAATGCGAGGCTAAGCAGAAGTTTAAGTATTTTTAAGATCGGTCAATTAAAACTGAGGCATCACAGGCCTAGATCACAAGAAGCTAAAGGCGCATTAGGGCGAGCTGTCTACAGGCGTGGCATTTCACACACTTTAAAATGATGAATATCGACTACAGGCAGCCCATTGTTAAAGTTAAAATGGTATTATGCACATGTCTGTTGTGATTGGGTGCACAGGAAGCCCAATATATATATAATAGGCTGCACGCTCTTCCACAGGGAACCCATCAGAAAGACACATAATATCTTTTTATTTTTGACCAATTTGTTATCTTTGTTTTTCTAAAGTCAGACCATTTACCAATTTCAGATTTACTAACGAAGGGTTGAGGAGGCTTCTAGAAATTTTAGATCTTGAAAAGAGAGGAAGCAGAGTAAGTCTTCAGCCTTTGATTATGCATACATGGATATTCATGTACAATGTACATGTATACCAACTGTTGTTGCTGACATATACAGTCATTATCATAAAGGTTGTCATTCTCAAAAAGGTTGTCAGATGAAAAGACTACAATACTACCATAAAGTCATGTGATTCATTATCGGAACTGCAAGTTTATACCAGCGGCATTACATTCAGTTCTCACAATGCCGTGTACTTTTGCATCTCAGAGTGAAATTCCATGTGAGGAAATTGAAAACATAATGAATCACGTGACTTTATTGTAGTATTCTGTATTGTAGTCTTTTCATCTGGACAATCTTTTTGAGAATGACTGTACAATGTATATAGAGAGCCATATCCAGTCCAAAACTGAACAACTTGTTGAAGGAGTTGACACACAAAGGGAAATGTTTATAGCCAGGCAGATGCATTCATCTTCACCGATGATGGAATGGAATTCCACCGGTTACCAGCGTGTCCCAAGAACCTGTAGTGTTGTGGAGCAATATTGATGGTTTAATTAACTTGTTATTGACAGAATTCACTGTATTTTGACATCTGCCGAGTTGTTGTGACTGTTATTGAATTCATTTTTTTCTACAATTCTATTGTAGGAAGATTTAAAGGAGCGTGTCTTTGGATTTCTGTTGAAACCCAAAGAAACTGGGAGAGTAAGTTGAACTTAAATTAATCATATTATCATCTGATTGATGGAGTTGTTGTAGCTTGAAGTGTGATTATGCTTAGTAACTTGAAATGGGCCTATTGTTTTGAACTTATTGCTGATGACGTTGGAGAGATTGTGTCCTTTTGTTATCCTTTTTCGTGTTCATGTAGTTTGGGTCAGGTCTTCGTGTAGCTGCACAAAAGTCCTGGCTATTGTTCTATTGTCGTTCTATGTATTGTTTTTACATTTAAAAAAAACAATAGTTAGGACAATTTACATGTACATTGTATTTGTGCAGCTACACAAAGATAGACAGACAGACACAGACAGACAGACAGATAGATAGATAGATCTAGACAGACACAGACAGACAGACAGACAGACAGACAGACAGACAGACAGACAGACAGACAGACAGACAGACAGACAGACAGACAGACAGACAGACAGACAGACAGACAGATAGATAGATAGATAGATAGTTAGATAGATAGATAGATAGATAGATAGATAGATAGATAGATAGATACATACATACAAACAAAATGTAGATAGATAGATAGATAGATAGATAGATACATACATACAAACAAAATGTAGATAGATAGATAAAATTAATACTGTTATCAATGGGAGCCCTGACAGAAACTATATATAAATTACAATCAATAAAGATCTTGCCAAGTTTGCCACTCATTCATGTAGTTTGCAAGAAGCCACTTTTCGCATATTGATGTATATGATTGACAATCTCAACTTTTGTCTTCGGTGGTCACATGGTATGAATCCAAAGAGTTGTAATGAAATGATTTATTACTTTGCAGTCTTTAAAAGCAACAGAGAAGAAGGCTGATAAAAAGAGCAGGTCCAAAGGTAAGAGTTTCTTTTATCAATAGTTATACTGTAAAGAAATGTAGAGCTCCTCCGACGTGTACTGGAAACCCATTGTATTCTTTGTTAGCTTCTTTCTTTTGTTAACTTGGAGTCTTTTTTTTTGTTTCTTGTTGTTTCTATTGAATTACATAAACTGTGTCTGGTACACTAAGGAGGTGCCAAAGTGTAGATGTTTCCCAAGACAACGATTTCTAAATCTGACAATAAAATTATCCCTCTAAATCTTCACAGCAGGGAAGAGTAGAAAAAGGAAGCGAACAGCATCAAAGGTAGAGTAATAATTATTACATGCATTGAGTTTTCTGAAATGCGTTTTTAAAGGGGAACTGTAGCCTAAATTTATCTTTCGATAAAAACAAAGAGAATGTTGTGTAGATTCATTTTCTGAAATAATTTTCAATTGTTTTTATTTTTATGGAGAAGAAACTTGAGTTTGAATTGTAAAAAGACATGGATTACCGCTGAATTGATCGTGGCTCACTTCAGTTTATTATTCCCCATAATAGACGTTACCTATCCCAAGGGAAAGGGCAGTCACAATATAGAGTAATTATATCTTAGGTGGCCTATAGTAGGGAATCTTGAATTCTGTTTAGGTCCACCTCTGATTCATTAGATTCTGATCACTGAAGAATGTAATGTATTTGGAACTTGATTAAATAAGTAATGGTAATAGAACTGAGTGGAGTGCAATTTGGTCTGAAATCATACGAGTGATTACAAAATTGCACGACCGCGTAGCGGGAGTGCAATTTGTTATCACGAGTATGATTTCAGACCAAAATTGCACGACACGAAGTTCAATTACCTATTAATCATATTCATTTTGAAATCTTTTCAAATACACTCGTTATATTTAGGTGGTAAGTTGCAATAATAAGAATAATTTTGATGCCTAAAATACAACTCTTTCATTCTAAATAACAAATTACTTTTTATGAAGAATCGTTTGAATTTAATAAAATTAGAGTTTCTGTGCGAAAATAAAAAAAATTAAAAAATTGGTGCAATTAATGATCCAAAATAGTGCAATTAATGATTTAATCGCACCATTTTTAGCCAATCAGATTGCAGGATTTACTAGTGATTTCAAAATGAATATGATTAAATAAATAAGTGCATTGTAATCTTCTTGTACCTGAGAGAATGTTGTGAGTGGATTTTACTATTCCCCATAAACGACGTCACAAACAAAAAGATCTGAGCCGACGGTAAAACGCCAAAATGGCGGATGATATTCCATATTGAACGTAAATTACGTGGATATCTAAGAACGATTTACAAAAAATAATACTCAAGTAATGCTAGTACAAGAGATATCTAACTTTCTTGAGAAAATAAATTTTGTCTTCAGTTCTCCTTTAAGTAATAAATTATTATTATTATTTAATTCTTGAAATTTATGATGTGTTCGTTCATCCATTCATTTAGTCATTCAGTATCATAATTTGTAATTGACTTTATTCAGACAAAGAAGTCGACAAAGGCAAAAGATGAAAAGGAAAGTGATAAAGAAAGTGACGAAGAAAGTGAGGAGGAGGAGGAGCAGGAAGAAAAAGAAGAAGAACCTGAAGAGGTATTACGCATTGTTGTACAAACTTTGAACAATGGAAAACCATGTTTGATTTGTGTTTTTTTTCTCAACAATCTTTACTCAGGAAAGCGGAAAAGGCTCCCAAAATGGCAAATAAATTTGAAAGCAAATCTGATTCAAGCGTGCGCTGGTTCCGTGCGTGAACAAAACGTCATTCTACGCTTCTGTGCTCTTATTTACAATGGCTCTTATCCAATCAGCGCACAAGAAATTGTGTTGTAAAAATATATACATCCTGCATGTGCATTGTACAGTGTGTTAAGTGTTATTTTCCGTCGTCAGCCTAAAAAGAAGAAAGCAAAAGTTGGAACACCATCAAAAGCCAAGCCCAGTCCGTCCAAAGCAAAACAGAAAACCACCTCAAGGAGCAAAAAGGAACCTCCAAAAGAAGAGAAAAAAGACACTAAAAAGGATTCAAAAGGAAAGAAAACTCCCAAGAAAAGCAAGCCGGTCACTGTGAAAATCACAGCTGGAAAGAGAAGCCCCAAAAAGACTCCTGAGAAGGTTAAAGCCCCAGTTGAGGAAGTTGAGTCATCAGATGACGAGCCTCTTGCAAAGAAGATCAAAAAGCAAGAAGAACCAACAGTAAGTGTTAAATTTGAAGTAGAATTATGAATTGTGAGTGCTTCCTGTTCCCAAACCAAGACAATCATGCAAGCTACATGTATAGTAATGCTTAAGTATGTGTGAAGCTCTCAACTATATTCAGTTTAGTTCAGTTCAGTTCTTTATTTGCACTATTCATATATTATGACCGCCTTTGATGTACATACATTATTCACATACTTTTGTCTCGTCATCCTCCAATTAGCGTTGAGATCAGAGATAAGGTACAACAATCCTGCAAAGCTGATTGGATAATGGCCGAGATGAAAGTATGCACATACATTATAGGTGGTCATACATTTGCGCTTCGTGCTGTAACAGTTTGTGTGGAGCTGGTATGGAGTCTGGAGTGGAGTCATCATGTAGCACACTCAAACTGCAATCAGGGGATTGTTTTATTATACAGTAATATGTTGGGAGAACATGAGAAAAGTTTGAAAATCACAGTCTGGAGTGGAGTCATCATGTAGCACACTCAAACTGCAATCAGGGGATTGTTTTATTATACAGTAATATGTTGGGAGAACATGAGAAAAGTTTGAAAATCACAAGATGGATAGCCAAAGATTGCATGATTTCATTAGACGTCACTTCTGGTCTCGCAAGGAATTTTCATCAGCTGAATTGCACCTTTTCAATGTAATTTTCTCTGCGTGATAGCACATGGAGGGCAGTGTTTGCCTGTCATTTGAAGGCAAATAATGAGATTCAAGGACTTTTAACAGCTGATTGAAACCAAGCAATCAAAATAAAAGAATCTGTAAAAAGCATGTGTTTAGAGTTTGATAGGGAATCAGCCAATCAGAGCATGCATACTATGTATGCTATATTATAGATGTTACATTTGTTTGACAGGGAATCAGCCAATCAGAGCATGCATACTATGTATGCTATATTATATATAGATGTTACATTTGTTGATAGGGAATCAGCCAATCAGAGCATGCATACTATGTATGCTATATTATATATAGATGTTACATTTGTTAATAGGGAATCAGCCAATCAGAGCATGCATACTATGTATGCTATATTATATATAGATGTTACATTTGTTGATAGGGAATCAGCCAATCAGAGCATGCATACTATGTATGCTATATTATATATATAGATGTTACATTTGTTTGACAGGGAATCAGCCAATCAGAGCATGCATACTATGTATGCTATATTATATATAGATGTTACATTTGTTAATAGGGAATCAGCCAATCAGAGCATGCATACTATGTATGCTATATTATATGTAGATGTTACATTTGTTAATAGGGAATCAGCCAATCAGAGCATGCATACTATGTATGCTATATTATAGATGTTACATTTGTTAATAGGGAATCAGCCAATCAGAGCATGCATACTATGTATGCTATATTATATATAGATGTTACATTTGTTAATAGGGAATCAGCCAATCAGAGCATGCATACTATGTATGCTATATTATATATGGATGTTACATTTGTTGATAGGGAATCAGCCAATCAGAGCATGCATACTATGTATGCTATATTATATATAGATGTTACATTTGTTGATAGGGAATCAGCCAATCAGAGCATGCATACTATGTATGCTATATTATATATAGATGTTACATTTGTTAATAGGGAATCAGCCAATCAGAGCATGCATACTACATGTATGTATGCTATATTATATATCTAGATGTTACATTTGTTGATAGGGAATCATCCAATCAGAGCATGCATACTATGTATGCTATATTATATATAGATGTTACATTTGTTGATAGGGAATCAGCCAATCAGAGCATGCATACTATGTATGCTATATTATATGTAGATGTTACATTTGTTAATAGGGAATCAGCCAATCAGAGCATGCATACTATGTATGCTATATTATATATCTAGATGTTACATTTGTTAATAGGGAATCAGCCAATCAGAGCATGCATACTATGTATGCTATATTATATATAGATGTTACATTTGTTGATAGGGAATCAGCCAATCAGAGCATGCATACTATGTATGCTATATTATATGTAGATGTTACATTTGTTAATAGGGAATCAGCCAATCAGAGCATGCATACTATGTATGCTATATTATAGATGTTACATTTGTTAATAGGGAATCAGCCAATCAGAGCATGCATACTATGTATGCTATATTATATATAGATGTTACATTGTGTTGATAGGGAATCAGCCAATCAGAGCATGCATACTATGTATGCTATATTATATATAGATGTTACATTTGTTAATAGGGAATCAGCCAATCAGAGCATGCATACTATGTATGCTATATTATATGTAGATGTTACATTTGTTAATAGGGAATCAGCCAATCAGAGCATGCATACTATGTATGCTATATTATAGATGTTACATTGTTAATAGGGAATCAGCCAATCAGAGCATGCATACTATGTATGCTATATTATATATAGATGTTACATTTGTTAATAGGGAATCAGCCAATCAGAGCATGCATACTATGTATGCTATATTATATATACATGTTACATTTTTTGATGGTGTAATAGGGAATCAGCCAATCAGAGCATGCATACTATGTATGCTATATTATATATAGATGTTACATTTGTTAATAGGGAATCAGCCAATCAGAGCATGCATACTATGTATGCTATATTATATGTAGATGTTACATTTGTTAATAGGGAATCAGCCAATCAGAGCATGCATACTATGTATGCTATATTATAGATGTTACATTTGTTAATAGGGAATCAGCCAATCAGAGCATGCATACTATGTATGCTATATTATATATAGATGTTACATTTGTTAATAGGGAATCAGCCAATCAGAGCATGCATACTATGTATGCTATATTATATATACATGTTACATTTGTTGATGCGATGTTTTGATTTTCAGAATGTTGAGTTGGCTGAAACAGTTAAAGATCTATTAAAAGATGCCAACTTTGATGAAGTCACTGTGAAGTCCATCAGTAAACAAGTATGTTAGTCAATCTTTTTGATGTTGTTGCCATCGTCTTTTTAGTGTACATGTACATGTATGTCCATATTCATGGACTGACTTTATAATTTTGCTGCTAGTTGGAAATTTTATGTTTTAACCCATTCGCTCCTGAGCTATTTTGAGTTTTTTAACGATTTTCTGGACCTAATCACGCCATAGGAAATTTCAATTCCATATAAGGGGTTTCCATGGAAATCTTGACAGTTCTGAATGCCTGTGGGCTCGTGTTTTCACATGTGCTTTCTTTCTTCTTGGGAGCTCGTTGGGCCAGTGGTTGTAACTGCTTTGAAGAGGCCAATTTTGCATTTTTAGAGTGTTTATAGCCATTATTCACCACAGAAGCCCCCAGGACAGCATCATTAAGCTTGACTGGTGTGGTAGAGACCGTTCTGCTGAAAGAACCCAGCAGCGAGAAACGATTTTCACGAAGACAACTCGTCAGTGCCATTACGAAATTCAAAATGGCGGACTCAACTGAAATCGTCTCTCTGGTTGTTCTGTGGTGAATTCCAGGACCTACAAAGGCATTTTTGATGACTTTGGACTTGTAAAGAATGCAACCGCTGCAATATTTTGCCTGTAGGACCGAGTGGCACTCTATAAAACTCTAAAAAAAGGAAATGCGGGATACTTGCTGTCGAAAATTCCCGGATGTTCCCGGCATCCTTTTCGGGCGTGCAGAAGGAAAACACGTGTTGGCGAAAGTGGTCCTAAGGAAATGGCTATTGTTCTGCGAGTTAAGGAAGAGAGAGGGAAAAATTAATGACTATATCAAGAAGAGGGATGGAAGTTTGCCGAGAAAGTGGCGTTTTGTTTCTCAAGGATGTATTTTGGAAGAAAATCCAAGTCAAATGTCGTTCATTTCCGAGGTGTGAAATTGCATCAAAAACACGCATTTTTGATTTCTATGAAAAACAAATTGAACTAATGCTCAGAAATCAGACCTGAAAGTCAGTTTACTTGAGGTTAAAATTTGAAGAGTTATCTAGTTGTCACTAATAACTGGCCATGAGATCGATGTTACGAAAATTCAGAAAGTTAGAATTTTTCAAAGCAGTATCGATGTTTACGGCCGGTTTCGGCCGGTGTAGGAGTCAATGGGTTAAGGACATTTTAAATGATAGCAAATTCACACATAAATTACATGTACATTGTATGGCTGTGAGTTTGAAGCACTTTGAAGCTGTACTGTGAAAACACATGAAAACAAGGCTTGAAAGCCTGGCATAATCTCTGTGAGGTAAATAACACACAAGAAGCCCATCAATAGGCTGCTTGCATGATGGCGTCTGTCATATACTACAAGTGCCAGAATGCTTTGCCCATTTTCTTTTGTTAGATAATTAGCACCAATAATGTCTTACTATTCTCATGAGGGAATAAAAATCTGAATAAAAAAGAAAATTTGCAAGACAAAAAGTTGTAGTCAAATTACAACACAGTTGGACACAGGGAGCCCATAAATGCATGTCAGGACCCTTCTGTAAATCACTTTGTGACATTGGCTATCCTCAATAAAGATTATTATTATTACCGGTAACTCTCTAATGCTGGAATCCAATTGTTTCAGGTTTTTGCTAAGTATCCAGAATTTGATTTATCAGAAAAGAAAGGATTCATCAAGGAAACAGTATACTCGGTAAGTCCAAAACTTTTATGAAAATAATATTAAAATTGCACAAATAAAGTGATGTCAGTAACATCGGAACTCAGTAGTACTTCAATATTATTTCTAATAAATTGACCTAGTTTCTGATAATTACGCCAAATCGAGAAATTTCGAGTCTAATTTCTTGAAATTAATGTGTTGCAAAAATTTCATGTAATGAATACATGTACTTACTTAAAGAACCAGTAACTAGACTCTTAAGCCTGCTCTCTTTTTTGTTGTCAATTTAAGAATAAGAATAATAGTTTATTGATTTAGCACTTTTTACATAAGTTCAAAAGCACTTACAGTGCGAATTGAAAAACCATGGGCACCCAGAAATAGTTCAGAAATCGTTTATCGTTCGATGAACAATCAGAAACAACCCTAAATGCAAGAAGTTCAACTGATTTGTACATGTAGTCAAATAAATGTCTTGCAGTTAGAGTCGTTTCTGATTGTTCAACGGACAATAAACGATTTCTGAACTATTTCTGGGTGCCCTTGGTTTTTCAATTCGCACTGTAACAATTTGCAAATCTAGATAAAGAAAAACAAATAATTTATTACGAATGGCCGTGTTCACACTATAGTTAGATCAGTCTAGACCAATCTAGATGGTTCACACTGGATTTAGATCGGTTCAGATCGATCTGAAAGGAGACCGGCTCGAGAGGTGGTCTACTTTTAGTTCGAACTAAAGTAGACCGGTTTAGTGCTAGTGTGAACAATGCGATCTAAAACTAAACCGATCTACGTCCAGTCTCTCCAAACATTGATCTTTCTTTCATCCGAGTTGTCCTCAAACGACGAGGGCAAAAAAACAACAACGCAAAGCCTTCGTTGCTTTCTTCTTTTTGAAAAACTTGAAATTAAAACGCTTGTCGTTAAAGAGTTTAAAAATGTCTCATTTATTGCAAATCGGTCGCTCAGTTGTCTGCCATTTTGAAATGTCAGCATCGTTACTATGGATACATGGCGTACGATGCCGCTGACTAGCAAAATATCGTCACAATTGGTTCAGAGCAGTTCAGATCGGCTTAGGCCAATGTAAGTGTGAACGCAACCGAGCTAAATTTGATTCGATTCAAATCTAGATCGATCTGAACTGGTCTCAGTGTCAACACGGCCAATGACTCCAAAATTCTTTAAAATTTTTAATGTTTCTCTTTTTACCAGGTTATATCTGGAGATGCAGATTAACAGTTTGTTATACTCAGCTTGTATGTAATGTTCTAATGGACGCCGACACCATCAAAATGCCACGAACACTGAATATATATACATTCTCATTTTAGTTTCTTTTATCTAAATTATAAGTAGGAATTTGGGGAAGTTTTAATAGATAGTGTACATTGTATCATTACTTGTTCTAATTAACCAAACCATTATTATAACCATCAAGAATAGATTTTCTAATTTTGTTCTTATCTGGAGATTTTATTGTTTTAATGTGAATTATTGTATAGTATGTACCTGTACGTGCGATAGTGACCCCATGCATAAATGTACTTCGAACTTAGCCAACACCATTTTTAGCATTTCTCTTTAGGACCATTTTGATTGTTTGTTTCAAGTTTCTAGACTCTAGGGATTGCAAATACTTGAATCCCAAATAGATCAATAAAGTAGACACCAATGTAGACCAATCTGCTTTGAACATTTGCTTTGTTTCGGTCTGCGGCAAATACATTGAAATACTGGGTATAAGTGTTATAACTTTATTGAGATAGCAGTTCTTCAATTTTGATTTTCATTATCTCCAATTTAAAAACTGTACAGCCTATCCAATGTGCTGGAGAAAGAACATTGAATCCATTCAAGTGATATTTCCACTAGTCTTTCATCGATGGCAAACACCTCGAAAAACTTGTAACTAATTCTGCCAATCAAAACACTCGAGCCCAGTGTTCCAACATTTGGCACAGACCAGTTTGTTGTATGTCTAGTTTACAGTTGTGTGGGGAGGGGTGTGGGAGTTTGCAGTTGTGTGGGGGGAGGGGGTTAGGTCAGTGGCAAACCACTACATGTACATAAGAATTATCATTAGTCAGTATTCACTATAACGTTCTTTGAATTCAGATGTTGATGTCAAGTGATTGTTGTATGAAACCCTCCTCGTTAGTGTCCACTGATAATACATGGGTTCCCTGTGCCCTATACGCCCTATGCACGAGTGCTGGTTTTCGAGATCAGGATACTAGAATCTTTTGACATAAAAATGACCACTGCCATCTGAAAAAGCAATATTATTATTCATCAATATTTTTTGGAATATTTCAAAAGTATTGGATAAAATCCCGCGAAGATATCATAAATGACATTTATAGAGTTTAGTATGGGATTTTGCCGTCATGAGTACACAGCCTCGTTCTGGTGTATTTTCAGAATTAAAATCGTTCATAACTCCGCAAGGACATGTCATTTCGTCCTAAAACTTTTACACTTATCTTATATAAATATGTTCTTTTAGTGGAACATGTTAAACCTTGAAATTAAGCAATTTAGAAAATTGATGTACATCAGAACGAGGCTGTGTACTCATGACTGCAAAATCCCATACTAAGCCTTATAAATGTCATTTACGATATCTTTGCGGGATTTTATCCAATACTTTTGAAAATTTCCAAAAACATTGATGAATAATTGCTTTTTCAGATGGCAGTGGTTATTTTTATGTCAAAAGATTCTAGTATCCTGATCTCAAAAATCAGCACTCGAGGGCATATTGTACATGTACAATGGGTTTTATGGGTTCCCTGTGCCCTATTGTACATGTACAATGGGATTTATGGGTTCCCTGTGTCCTATTGTACATGTACAATGGGATTTATGGGTTCCTTGTGTCCTATTGTACATGTACAATGGGATTTATGGGTTCCCTGTGTCCTATTGTACATGTACAATGGGATTTATGGGTTCCCTGTGCCCTATTGTACATGTACAATGGGATTTATGGGTTCCCTGTGCCCTATTGTACATGTACAATGGGATTTATGGGTTCCCTGTGTGCCTATTGTACATGTACAATGGGATTTATGTGTTCCCTGTGTCCTATTGTACATGTACAATGGGATTTATGGGTTCCCTGTGCCCTATTGTACATGTACAATGGGATTTATGGGTTCCCTGTGCCCTATTGTACATGTACAATGGGATTTATGGGTTCCCTGTGCCCTATTGTACATGTACAATGGGATTTATGGGTTCCCTGTGCCTTACATTGTACATGTACAATGGGATTTATGGGTTCCCTGTGCCCTATTGTACATGTACAATGGGATTTATGGGTTCCCTGTGTCCTATTGTACATGTACAATGGGATTTATGGGTTCCCTGTGCCCTATTGTACATGTACAATGGGATTTATGGGTTCCCTGTGCCTTACATTGTACATGTTCTGATGTATTTTCAGAATTAAAAATGTTCATAACTCTGCAAGGACATGTCATTTTTCTCTAAAACTTCTACACTTATCTCATATCAATATATTCTTTTAGTGGAAAGTGTTAAACCTTGAAATTAAGCAATTTCGAAAAATTTGGTAGCATGACTGCAAAATCCCATACTAAACTATATTAACCCATTGACTCCTACACCGGCCGATACCGGCCGTAAACATCGATACTGCTTTGAAAAATTCTAACTTTCTGAATTTTCGTAACATCGATCTCATGGCCAGTTATTAGTGACAACTAGATAACTCTTCATATCTCTTCAAATCATAATTTTTGTCTCTTTTCCTGTCGAACAGAACGCTTTCAACAATCTTTCTTTCCTTCTACAATTAGATTATGGAATTCGTTAGACCTTGAATCTAGGAATGTAACATTGTTACAGACCTTTAAAGGCAAACTGCATGTTAAGTTTTTTCTGCCTAAATACAATAAATTATTTAATTGTTCTCTCTCAAGGAAAGCTTCGATTTTACATACTCGCTTAAGGCTTGGTGCTTGTGCTCTAAACGATTATTTGTTTTATATCAGCGGTTTTTCTCCAAAATGTAATTAGTCGGGCTTCCTGTGGAAGCTCCGACTCTAAAAATGAGAAGCGTTCTTTGTCGTCGTCGTTGACCTCAAATCCAGCGCATGCGCCCTGTGCCGGCCGAAGGAGACATGAAGTCTGGCCAAGAAAGATTAGAAAGCACAAACCAATCAGGGAAAGCACCGGAGGTCAAGGGGCCAACATATAAGTCTTTTGTCGTCTAAGTCTAAATTTAGATTGAAACAGGACGCTCTAGTAGCGTGAAGCCGGGCTATTAACGTTTTTACTGATATACTGTAAAGTTCGCAGTACTGAAATTGCAAGGAAAGCATGTTCTATCGAGCTCGAGTCACGCAACGACGAGCAACCAAAAACTCTTTCAATCGCACTATAAGATATCTATATTTAGTTCAAATAGGTTACATTTCATTTAGAAGCCCGACTTCACGCTAGAAGAGCGTCTAGTTGTGGTCTTGAAAATGAATCAATTATGCATTTTTTCTTGACATGTCCTCTTTATGCTGCTCAACGTGTTTCACTACTTACCTCAGCTGCACGTATTTGTGGAAATGTTTGGACAAATTGTACTTCAAAAAAACAAAAACTTGAAATAATTTTATTTGGTTGTAATGACTTGGACTTGGAAGAAAATCACAAATTTTTCTTTGAAGTACAAAAGTATATATTAAGTACTGACCGTTTTTCTGTATCCAATGTGTAATAATTTATCCTATTTATATATTTTTCCTTCCTTTTCTATTTTGTACTCGTTCTATATTATACACATGTAATCTGTAATCTTTTTGTAATTAGTATTTTTGTTTTTTCTCTGCTCTGCTTGCTAGTTTAAAAAAAATTGTAATATATCGATGTGAGCCCCCTAGATAAGCTACGTTGCTTCTGGGGCAAACATTAAGTTAAATATGTTTAAATAAATAAAAAAAAACTCTTCATATTTTAACCTCAAGTAAATTGACTTACAGGTCCAATTTCTGGGCATTAGTTCAATTTGTTTGCCATAAAAATCAAAAATGCGTGTTTTTGATGCAATTTTACACCTCGAAAATGAACGACATTTGACTTGGATTTTCTTCCAAAATACATCCTTGCAAAACAAAACGCCACTTTCTCAGCAAACTTCCATCTCTCTTCTTGATATATTTGTGAATTTTTCCCTCTCTTCCTTCACTCGCCGAACAATAGCCATTTCCTTAGGACCACTTTCGCTAACACGTGTTTTCCTTCTGCAAGCCCGAAAAGGATGCCGGAAACATCCGGGAATTTTTGACAGCAAGTATCCCGCCTTCCCTTTTTTTAGAGTTTTATAGAGTGCCAAGCCACTCGGTCCTACAGGCAAAATATTGCACCGGTTGCAATCTTTACAAGTCCAAAGTTGCCAAAAATGCCTTTGTAGGTCCTGGAATTCACCACAGAACAACCAGAGAGACGATTTCACAGTTCAGTCCGCCATTTTGAATTTTGTAATGGCAGAGCCGACATGTCTTCGTGAAAATCGTTTCTCGCTGCTGGGTTCTTTCAGCAGAACGGTCTCTACCACACCGGTCAAGCTTAATGATGGTGTCCTGGGGGCTTCTGTGGTGAATAATGGCTATAAACACTCTAAAAATGCAAAATTGGCCTCTTCGAGTAGTGAACACTACTAGGCCCTACGAGCTCCCAAGAAGAAAGACAGCACACGTGAAGACGCGAGCCCACGGGCATTCAGAACTGTCAAGATTTCCATGGAAACCCCTTATATGGAATCGAAATTTCCTACGACGTGATTAGGTCCAGAAAATCGCTAAAATACTCAAAATAGCTCAGGAGCGAATGGGTTAATGTCATTTACAAAATCTTCTCGTGATTTTATCCAATACTATTGCAATTTTCCTAAATATTGATGAATAATTGCTTTTTCAGTGGTCATTTATTTACTGGATAAGTCCTATCCAACGGATAAAATTTATTGGATAACTGCATTAGTTTTATCCGTTGGATAAGAGTTATCCGGTGGATAGCGCTATTCACCTTTCGTGCAACCGGGGCCTGATCTCAAAAACCAGCACGCGTGAATAAGGTCTATTGTACAGGTACAATGGGTTTTATGGGTTCCCTGTGCGCTACTACAAGAGGTACATACACAACATTTCAAATATTTTTGTCTGTAAAATCTGTTTTAATCCTTTTGAATTTTATTCAATTGACTTTATTTCTGTTTCTTCAATTAACAGAAGAAATGATTTAATTTAAGCACCTATAGGTGAAGTTTTTGTACAGTGTCCATGCGGGTCTAACACATTCTTAATATGAGAACTGATGAACTGTTCAATTATTTTGGTTCTTCTTCATGTACCGACAGCTGTACGTAATTCAATAGAAACAACAAAAGACTCCAAGCTCACAAAGAACAATAGTTTGCTATTAGTCTATTACAAAGCTCAAATTATTGGTAAGCCATTGAAATATACTGAGTTTACATCCGATAATGTAATGTACAGTCATGTACGTGTAGCTTTCTCAAGATTCCACTTAATTAACGTGTGATTTCTATTAATTTTATTCAAAAAAACTTTTTTTCCAAACTTTGCATTGCCAAAATCAGGGTGTGGCTGCCAAAATCAGGGTGTGGCTTATCTGCGAGTGCGGCTTGTATGCCGGTGAATATGGTATGTGCCGGTACACGAAGTAAGAGTGAGCCATTATTTTACAAAATGGTCTTATTAGTTCTTATAAAACTATCAACTCTACAAGTTAGTCTCTTTAAGATTTGCATGCAAAGTTTATGATCATTTTTCCCTTCAAGAAAGAGTTTCAATATGAATCTATTCAACAAACTTTAAAGTATATAATGATGCAATTCCGATGTACCATATACTATTAATGTCACACAAAAGTCTGTACTAAGAGAATCAAATTTTCTCTTGTCACAAACCATTGATTGAACTTTAAATCGTGGAGCTCAAATTTCAAGCGCCACCTGGTTCATGCATGCATGTTCCTTAATTAAATTCCCAAAGGGAGATCTGAAATGATATTGGGGCTGAAAGTTTTTTAAGGCAACCATAGAGTTTCAAGCCAAAACTTGTGTGTGTGACATACATGTATCATTGATGTAGCATTCTTTTTAGTCTGAAAATGATACTACATTAATTGGCATCAATTTGACTGCGAAGACTCATTGTCGTTATCACCACTGTTACTTTTACTACATAATTTTGACAGCAATAGACACGGACTAATAATAAGTAAAAATGGCGATGCTACAATGATCATTGCTCCAAAAAAGACAAAGCCTGCTATGACCTGTTGAGAAGACAGAAACTCAGGTAAGAATCCTATTTAAGTTTAAATTTTGAACTTGCAGTCAGTACTAGCATTCATTTTCCATTTGTTTTATTTATGACAGATATGTAACCTGAGTTTCAGGCCCAAAGGGGGAGAGGAGGGAGAGAGGAGGACTGGGGCGGGCATAAGGGGAAAAGGTGGGCCTGACACCAATCCTACACAGAAGTTGTGTTCTCCCGTATTTTGGGCAAAACGCTGATTGGACGAAGAACAATGAAATGTAATAACCGGAAGTCAACATTGCAAATCTGATCCGCTGTCTGTCGATGCAGCGATCTTGAATTTTCAATTAGCTTGAAGTTTTTATATATTTTATTTCTCTCATCGAAGAAGAGTCATAATGTTGCTTTAAGCACAGACTTTAGAAGTACTACTGATTCACAATCGGCATGTTCGCGTCCCCTGATAGAATTTATACGCAACCGTTGGGAAACGAGACTGACATGTACACTAGTATGTTAAAGTATAATCATTTCATGATTATCGAAAAACATTCACTGAAAAGTTGTTTTGCATAAAATCTATTCAAAGCTAATTATCCGAAAGATGTTTATCTCTTGAGAAAAACTAAACAACACAATCTTGTCAATGATAACGACTCTGAAATCGGACGACAAGGTCTTTCCAGGACGATATGATCTTCCTTTGCTATTTATAGTCTCCACATTTGAAACAAAAATTTTTTCGCCTTCAATGTTTTTTTTTGAGACAAACATCGTCCCCGCCACCTAGAAATGTCTGGCATTTCACTTGACAACGTAACATTCAAACTGTCACAACGATTGCGACAAACGCTCAACCTGAATCTGCTGTAAGGTAAAGTGAATGTGGCATTATTCTCTATTTCAAGTATTTTTGTTTCGATCGAAATTTAATCTTTCAACTCCAGTACAGTGTAGGGATACGTGATCAAACTGTACATATTTTGTATTCATCAAGTTTTGACAGTTGTGACACGTCAATTTTCAAACTGGAAGAAATTGTGATTGGCTAATATTGTGGGGGAACTTCACGAAGGTCATAAGGGGCGGAACTGGTTCTGTATAGCATTGGTGTCAGGCTCTCCTTTTCCCTTTCCCCCTTCCCTTTCCTTTCCCCTCCTCCTCTCCCTCCCCTTTGAGCCTGAAACTCAGGTTAACCCTTGCGAAACAAAACGCCACTTTCTCAGCAAACTTCCATCTCTCTTCTTGATATAGTCGTGAATTTTGCCCTCTCTTTTCCTTAACTCGCCGAACAATAGCCATTTCCTTAGGCCCACTTTTGCTAACACGTGTTTTCCTTCTGCACGCCCGAAAAGGATGCCGGGAAACATCCGGGAATTTCGGCATAGATCTCCCCCGAAAATCCCTCTTTTAAGAATATATAGAGTGTCGAGCCACTCGGTCCTACAGGCAAAATATTGCACCGGTTGCATTCTTTACAAGTCCAAAGTCGCCAAAAATGCCTTTGTAGGTCCTGGAATCCACCACAGAAAGACCAGAGAGACGATTTCACAATTGAGTCCGCCATTTTGAATTTCCAAACGGCAAAGTCGAAATCTGTTCGTGAATTCGTATCTAAACTCCTGAGTTCTTCCAGGAGAACGGTCTCTACCACACCAGTCAAGCTTAATGATGCTGTCCTGGGGGCTTCTGTGGTGAATAATGGCTATAAACACTCTAAAAATGCAAAATTGACCGCTCCTAGTAGCTACGAGATGCCGTTCCTCGAGGAGATTCACCAAAAGAGAAAGATTACGTCAGAACCTGAGCCCGTGGGCTTTCAGAACTGTCAAGATTTCCATGGAAACCCCTTATATGGAATCGAAATTTCCTATGGCGTGATTAGGTCCAGAAAATCGCTAAAAAAACTCAAAAATCTCTGGGTGTCAAAGGGTTAACAGATATGTCAACCATATATTATTATTTTATTTTATTTTTCACTTTTTTTTTATAAACTTTTTTTAAATCATTTTGTAATATTTAACCAGGATTTTGCCAGGGGGGGGGGGGGGGGGGGGAGGGGGGGGGGGGGGGGGGTTCAAAACAGGGGGACTTGGACTACCAAGCCATTACCAAAAGACTTGTTGTCATGGATTTAAATTAGGGAGTTCATTCCAAGTTGTCGTACGTGTAGGGGGTTTGATTCTTATTGCTCAAACCAAGATTTTCTTTTTACCTGTGTTCTGTGTAGAAATAGAGTGGCCCGTGAATGTCCTAACTTATTTCTGCAGGGACCTTTGTCATAGTGTCGTAGTAAAAGATCGCTCTGCAAGAGGACAAACATTCAATGAGTAGCTAATTCTAAGGGTAAGTGACCCCCCCTCCTTACCACGCCCATTACCCCTCTACAAATAGCCCCCTCCCAAAGTGAAAACATGTGATAATACTTCACAGACTGTCTACAGGTATCTATTAACATTGCAAAAACTGAATTTATGGTCATAGGCTCCCGGCAGAAGTTGTTAGCTGAAGGCATAGTTAGTAGAGGGGAATGGATGGGAAGCCTTTTGTTATATTTCTTTGTTCTAGTCCTAATGTCATTATGATGTTGAACGGGTCCTGACCGTGCACAATGTTTCTTCAAATTCATTAGAAAATGGCTAAATGAAGAACCCAAATGTTCTCTATTGGATTACTTATTTAAATATTCTAATATATTTCATTTTGAATTGGAATATATCGCACATTGAAGCAGCCAAAAGAAACGTTTGGGTTCAGTTGCTCAACCATAGCAAATTAAGGCAAAACAATGACAAAACAAAAGATTTGTGCACGGTCACGGTTGAAAAAAACACAACAAAAACATATAACAAAAGGTTTCCCAACCATTCCCCTCTACTAACTATGCTGAAGGGGACTATGATATTGTTGCAAATATTGAAAACACCAAAATCAAGAGAGTCGACCACACCAAGTCCCTTGGTTTCATTATAGATGATCGGCTCTCTTGGAGTAAACACATTCACAAAATATGTAAGAAAATTGCTTCGGCTATAGGTGCACTTAAACGACTAAGACCCTTTGTCACTCAGGCGGTCGCTATCCTGATCTATAAAGCACTAATTTTACCACACTTTGATTATTGCAGTGCAGTATATATATGGGATGGACTAAGTGGCCATCTGAGTGACAAAATTCAAAAACTGCAAAATCGTGCGGCAAGGGCTATCATGAGGGCAAACTATGACACCAGCTCTAGCGTTCTTCTTGAAGAATTATGCTGGGACACTCTGTCTGTTCGCCGGAAAAAACAAAAAGTAACTCTTATGTTTAAGTCCATCCATGAATTAGCCCCACAATACTTACAAGACCTCTTTACTCTTCGCCACACCAATTATAATTTATGAAATTCTGATATTAAACTCGCACTGCCCAAGCCACGCACTAACTACCTTAAGCGAAGCTTTTCTTACAGCGGTGCTAAACTGTGGAATGACTTACCACAAAGTATCAGGTCAATCAGCTCGCTTGATCAATTCAAGAGAGAAATTAACGGAATTTTATGATCATTTAATTCCCACACGGCAATATGTAAAACAGTAACATATGATGTAACTTATTTTTTAATATTTTAGATAACCATTGTATTGTATTTATACTGATGATTTTACCGTGTTTCTAAATAAACTTTATGTATGTATGTATGTATATCTTCAGGACTCGGAGCAAGTGTTCATTTGAACAAAATCGTTTTTTTTGGACTGTCAACTATACTATAAACATGTATACTATATTAAAATAAATGATTGTAAAAAGAGCAGCATATTTGCTACTTACTTCTAATGACTTTCTGCAATGCCAACAAAACATGTGTTTGCAATTGCCGCACATCATCTGTGCACATCCAGCATCTCTTTGAATAAGAACTGAGCATAGAGGACACTCCTTGATGTCTGACGTCCCTCCCTTATTGAGTATATCGATGAATCTAGAGAATACGACCAGTGATGTTATTGCAAAGATAATGTAACAAATCAGCTAAACATCTCATTAGGGATAAGCCTTGTGGGAGGTAAGAGGTAATAATAATAAGAGTGACCTTAAGATACTCTGTATTCCTGTAAACGGGTATATAGTATCAGTACAATGTAACCATTTATACATTTAGACTGGCATTGAATTACTACATCAAAATGGCAGACTTTACCACATCATGGTAAAGGTTTTCTCCTTGTACCGTGGAATTGATTAGTTACCCATATTGTGGAAACGGTATGTCTGGAATTAAGAAGGGTGCATGTAAGAACAGTTTAATATGTGACTTGAAGAAAATCCAAATTTTCTTTTGGAATTCAAAGAGCTTGAAGGAGAATTTAGAATTTGATCAGATATATTTTTATAATAATAATAATAATAATAATAATAATAATTTATCAACAAAAAGTACTTGAGAAAAACCAATGATTGATGTTGAGATTGATGGTGTTGACAACAAAAATAGAAGGGGTCCGGCCGGGTCTCGCTTGGCCATGCCATGCCTTCTACTGATATGTGTGATGGAATAAATTAAAAAATAAACATTTAATTGCAGCATAGGTAATCTCTGATCAAAATCTAAATTCTCCTGTTGGTTCTTTAATTTCTGGATGAGAAATTGGATTTTGATCACAATTAAGTCGCTTACTATTATTATTATTATTACACGGATCCCTTCAGTTGTGAAAATTTTGACACATGTTAATGATGATGATGACGACGATGCTTTCTAGAATGGTTACATATTGACTTCACCATGGCAACCATACCTCAGACCAGATATTGTATCAGTTGCATTGTTGATAATGTCTTTACACGTTCTGCCTGGATGCCAAGGCTCTTTGCATTGAAAGCAGAATGTAAAACCACACTGAAACAGAGTAACATGATTTAGTATAGATAAACAGAACCAGTCGAACTTCTACTAACGGCCAGTCCTCCCCACAATGGCCACCTCTCTATAACGGCAAGGGTTTTCTGTCCCAAATAACAACCAGACCAAACATTGATTTGTGTTTCAAACCTCCCCATAACGGCCACCTCTACACAACAGCCACCTCTACACAACGGCCACCTCTACACAACGGCCACCTCTACACAACGGCTACCTCTACACAAGGGCCACCTCTACACAACGGTCACCTCTACACAACGGCCACAAAATTTCATCCCAAGGTGGCCATTATAGAGAGGTTCGACTGTATTAAGGCCTGGAGCAGACGTCAAACTCTTCATGTACCAAATGCATTCGCAACGATGGATAATTATGCGGTCTATTGTTTGATGTAATTAAGTTTGGCATATATGAGTTGCAAGATATGTCACTCTGTTCCGGGCCGAAGTTACTTTACAGGTGCATTTGATCATATCTATATGCAAATTTGCCCCATTTAAATAATATATCATTATTATTATTATTACTTTATGTATAGCCTGATCAGACAGAGTGGCCAGCGGTCGACCTGTGTCGTCTGATCATGATATTATTGCTTGATATGGTGAGGAATTTCCATCAGCTGAATTGCACCTTTTCAATAGTAAGAATACTCTCTGCTCGATAGGACATGATGGCAGATTTGCACATTAGAGATTCAGGGACTTTTAACAGCTGTTTGATACCAAGCAATCAGGCTACTTTAATCTGTTAATAGGTCTTTGATTTGATTTTCTACTAAGAAACCATGCAGCTTACTTCTTTACAGTTTGATGGTTGTTCCACACCAGGCATTCCATCACAGACACCCTCGCAACCAGGGACAGGACAGAATGTCTTGGTTTTATCAACTATCACCTCTAAAAACAAATCAAATATGTGAATGGAAAATTGCAACAAACAAAGACTGCAAATACATTAAATGTGGAAACACTTAGCCAAACAAATAGTTGTTACCACTTGGGTAGTCCCATATATACAGGGGCAGATCTTGGGGAGGGGTGCAAGAGGTGTGCACCCCCCTGGATGAGCTGATATCTACTGCGTTATTGGTGCTTGAGTTTGTGTACGTCTTGATCATAAATGGTGCACCCCCTCCTAAAAGATGGTGCACCCCCTCCTAAAAAAATCCTGTATCCGCCCCTGATATACACAATGCATAGTACAATGGGAAATGAATTTAGAATATGATTATTATACTAAGGTGCAGACTTTAAATTTTGCAGCTGCATGGGTGTTAATTACCTTTTCTTGTCTTTAATCTTTTGTACTGTCTGAATATATTATCATCTAATATTTGTGAAATCTATAATACATGAGAAAGTATTATTATTATTATTATATGTCCCAAGCTTTCGGGTCATTGACCCATCATTAGAGGAATGTTAAAAGCTATTACAAATTAATGCCAAGACTAGCCTCCTCTGCAGGCAACTCGGAGAGAAGCTAAGAGAAAAGGATCGGGTTGGGATACCTGTGTTAGGGATGTGTGGCTTTCCCCCCTTCTCTCCTCATTCCCCCTCTTCCACCTCTCCTAAACAGGAAGCCCAAGACCACAGAAAATCCCCAAATCTCCCCACGATGCAGTGCTGGCTGCGGAGGAGGCTATGCCAAGACTTGTTATCAAGTTTTAAATTATGGGGTTCTGAGTTGTCATAGTTTCATAGGCCCCCTAGATCTGCCCCAGTCGTCATTAATGCAGAATAGACAGCAAATTGAGAATTAAATACCTGATTTTCAGCAATGTTTTGTTTTGTAGTACAGCTACCATCAGGGCATTGTATGGACAGGATACTACCATCAGTGATGGCATGTTCTAAGTAATACCTCAAACACTAAGGAAGAGAAGTCCTTTTAGTTTCAACTGTTCTGGAGTATCGGTGATAATTTTTTTATTTTATAAGATAAAGGAACGAGAACTTAGAAAACCTATTGTTCAAGCAGTCGCTCTTTCAAAATGTTTTGTAACTCTTAGAGAGCAGTTTGTGCAATTTTTTTTTCTTCCTGTAATTTTTTTTTTGGTAGGGACTTGTCAGAAATTAACAGGGGGGGGTGGATATTTTAAATTGAGCGTTGAAAATATTGTGACCCTCCCCCCCTGCTAATTTCTGACAAGTCCCTTAGGGGGTTCCCTTCTGAGCTAGCCTTTTCCTGTATGTTATTGTGATGTTTAAGTTGTTGTAAGTATTTTTTTAAAGCTAAAGAAATGAATGAATAAATAAATAATATATTAAATGAATGAATGGGTAATCTGTAAAGTGTACCTCTTCACAGAAGATACAGTCACATTTTTCTAACTTCACTCCTTTGTGGGCTGGCCAGTTTGAAAGACAGATTTTACAGAGGAAAAACATTGACTTGCTTGGTACTCGTGACAATGGTTCAACTTGTTGTGATGTCATTGTGGAAAATCGAAGGAAGAAATTGCAACTCTTGAACACTGGGAAACAAAATGGAAAATGACACTTGAGATAAGAATGATTGTAATTAATCGCTTTCTGGGAGAATTCTTCATTTCTGTCCTGTTTTCCTTCCTATTATTCTTTATATTTTCTCCCTTTCTTTCATTCATGCAAGGATTTTCTTTTTTTTCCTTTCTCCCTTTCACTTTTTTTCCTTCTTTCATTCCTTCCTTTTTTCTTTCTTATTTTCTTTCCTTGTTTCTCTACTTTCTTTCTTTTTACTATTATCCCCTCCTTATTTCTGTCTTTTTATTCTTCCACGCTGGCCATTATAATATACAAGGTTGTTCTCCGACACAGTCGCTTCATATTTCCAGGCGGTTTTGATTGATTCACACCACAGGTAGCCCAAGCTATTAATGAGAGGCTTGTATCGAGCTATATATAAGAGTTTGTATGGGACCTTAGGCTCTGGTCGATAATTCCGTAAATAATAGGGCAAATAAACTCTAACCTTCCAGTAGTGTTGTTTGTGTCCTTATTGATCTCTGGTAGCGATTTCAGGGAAATCCCGCGATTTTTAGCCGAGCTCTCCTCCTACTACTAAGAAGAAGGAAAGGTAGGACACTCAGCAATGGCCGATCGGCTGATCCATCTCGAAAATCAATTTTTTTCTCCTACTAAACCACGTCCCATTGCTTCGATACTCTGCAGCACGAATGGCAGATAGATTACCTCGAGGTTTGTAAAAAAAAGTCCGATAAAACTTCTCCTGCGGAGGCAGCAATCCAGCGAAATCATCGAATAAACGGCCATTTCGCCAAAAGCCGTGGCAAGGAAAAGCTGTGCAGGGCGGAAGCCGTTGAGGCGCGGTTGGCCTGGACACGAGCCAAATTCCTTCGAACGAGTGTCCCCATGGTCTGGAAATGCTAAACCCAAATATAAACTCAGCCCCCCAGGGAACGAAAAATTTGTAAACACCATTGTTTCTTTCGGCCAATGAAATTCTAGAAAGTAGAGGCCATGTGCTGTAGTGGAAAGCCCGTAAAACCAGTGTCAACGAAACCGTGTCAACAATGTGAGGTGAATGTTGGATTTTATACCGGCTTGTTCGATCGTTCAAGCGAATGTTGATTTTAGTTTAAACTGCGTAGACATCGAAGTCAAGAATGTAACTGGCTACCAAGATTCAAGACATGGCGAGGTAAAGCGTAATTTGGATCGCGTTATTCAGTCCGATTTGACAAGTGTTTGTTGTTCACACGTACGTATTCATACGATTTTTTGCAGACTGAGTTCTAACTCAAGAGCAAGCCGAGATCGTGGAAGCGGCAGTGAAAGGACACAGCTTTTTTTTGACTGGCCAAGCGGGCACGGGTAAATCATTCGCCGTAAAGGAGATCTACAGGAGATTAACTTTGGCGGGAAAGAAGGTCAGCATCGTATGTTCGAGCGGCATTGCCACTACGGTTTACAAAGATCTAAACACCTTGGTAACAACAGTCCACTCGTTCTATGGCCTACAGACTGCTGATCTGCCATCCAATTTAGTTGTAGACCGAGCAACTGCCCACAATCTTGTTGTAGAAAGGGTCACAAACTATGACTGCCTTATCTGGGACGAAGTCAGTATGTCTATAGCCGAAGAATATTACGTCCCCTGATGTCAATATATTTTCTTTCTCCGTTTGCAAATGATTAAGAATATCATCGCGTGAAGTAAAACTCCCTTCGTTTGTTTCGTAATTACAGAGCAGCCTGCAGAAAGAAATTTTACGTGATTCAAAATTTATGAAATTTAGCAGATTAACCGTTCCGTACGAGACAATTAATAATAGACTTACCACGTTTTAATTCTAGCGTAAAACGCAACTGAGATGTGATTTTTCTTCTTAGCTTCTTTGAAAAAGTCTTCGCTTTGTCTTCTTTTCAAAGTGGACAGCATTATAAAGCTTTTAAACGTAACAATAGTTCGAGAACAAAAACACACAGGGAAAACTCGTTCGCCGATAAATTTGAACTACTTTCTAGAATTTCATTGGCCGAAAGAAACAATGGTGTTTACAAATTTTTCGTTCCCTGGGGGGCTGAGTTTATATTTGGGTTTAGCATTTCCAGACCATGGGGACACTCGTTCGAAGGAATTTGGCTCGTGTCCAGGCCAACCGCGCCTCAACGGCTTCCGCCCTGCACAGCTTTTCCTTGCCACGGCTTTTGGCGTCTCGAAATGGCCGTTTATTCGATGATTTCGCTGGATTGCTGCCTCCGCAGGAGAAGTTTTATCGGACTTTTTTTTACAAACCTCGAGGTAATCTATCTGCCATTCGTGCTGCAGAGTATCGAAGCAATGGGACGTGGTTTAGTAGGAGAAAAAAATTGATTTTCGAGATGGATCAGCCGATCGGCCATTGCTGAGTGTCCTACCTTTCCTTCTTCTTAGTAGTAGGAGGAGAGCTCGGCTAAAAATCGCGGGATTTCCCTGAAATCGCTACCAGAGATCAATAAGGACACAAACAACACTACTGGAAGGTTAGAGTTTATTTGCCCTATTATTTACGGAATTATCGACCAGAGCCTAAGGTCCCATACAAACTCTTATATATAGCTCGATACAAGCCTCTCATTATAGCTTGGGCTACCTGTGTTCACACTCGCCTCTTGACACCCTTCATTAAAATGAATGAATATCCCAAGCTATCATAACAAGAATTCTACAATGAAAAATGGCTTGATACAATACACTGAAAAGCATGCAGTTATACTATGGAGTATTCCATAATTACGTGTCCGAATATTGGCAGAATATTTATTTTGGACCAACTTAACGAAGCGTGACACGAGATAGACTAATGTTTAACTACACCAAACACGCAAATGAAATGAAATTCGGTTAATTTAGAGGATTCCAATATATTTTCTGTTCTTCTAAAGAACATATAGCTCCTTTTAGGACCATGACAATAAAACATAAACATCGCTGCAATATTATGACGAGTATTATTGTTTCGTGTCATAAGACACGCAACGGCGGTCCCATCGACTCAAATATCTATTAAAAATATTTTTCTGTGATCGTTGGACATTCATTAATGCTTCCGAATGACGATATAAATCCTAAAAAGAACGATTTAAAGTTCGGGGATATGATGATTTTCCCCTGTGTTTTGCTATGAATTATAAATTACAAACTGTCAGCCTTCCTTTCTCAATCGATACATTTCGTGGGAAAATTACCGCAAATATTTTAAAATCCATCTCTCCGACAACTAATATTTAGACACATTGCTTTATGCGGAATGAAAAGGTAAGTAAATCCTTTTTCGCGCGAATTATTTCGAACACTTTCATCTTGTCTACTATTTTGCGGCCCGTCAACTATTATTGACAATAATATTATTTTGTTATTTTTGTGTGTATTTCTCACCTATAGTTACCTTTCCTTCGGGAGCTCATCAGCCATTTAGAGTTATTAAACGCAATAATGTTCACATTAGAGACGCGAAGGTAAAACTAAAATGTTCCCTGCGAGTTGCACGAGTCAACTCCAAAAAAATATATTCCATGACGTAATGTTTTGACTGCGAAAAGAAAGTAGCCCAAGGGGGTGATAGTGCGTTTAAGACCTCTTGGCACGATTCGTTGACGTGTATCATCAGTTTATAGTGTGTAAAATGGTTTTAACGTCAATAAAGCGAAATTGGCAAAAAGCGAATGTCGAAAAAGCGAGAATCGATCGAAAAGAAGCAGGGGAGGGGGGTGGGGGTATATCAAAAAAGATTCAAATTAACAATAGCATATGTATTGATGTTTATCCTACAGTATTTACTGTATATTTGATGACGCCCTGTTGCCGCTTATCTACGTTCTACAGAATGTTCTCTTTGTTTTGTTGGTGTTTTGCCCCCTAGCACGATAGATTGTCATGATATGACGTCATAGTTTTATAAACGGAATGAATGAAAGATATGATGAACGTAGTTCAACCAAACTCTTTTTAATAACTCTTTTTATATGTAAGTTGGCCAAATTGGAAACCAGCCAATTTTGTAGCTAAATTTTTCTACCCACAATAAAAAAGGATTGGATTGGATCATTTTGAAAAACGTCATGCATGTTTGACCCTCTGACGTCATTCGAGACCTATACGTAAACAGAATTGATGACGTACAGGAATATGGCACATTTGTTCAATTTTTTTTTTTTTTTTACTGATGTGAAGGTTTAGAAGCATTTCTTCCTGAGTCGAAACTGATGGAAAGAAACCCGCGAATTTACTTCTATTAACATTTGTATTTATAGTAAATAGGTATGATTTGATGTCGGGTCACTTAAAAATTCATCGGAAATTTAAAAAAATATTTTGAGAAAGGCAAACAACCGGCCACTTCCCTGTTCTAGCCTGTGTGACATCCGGACTGAACCAATGTCATTCAATATAATGAACGAATTTGAACGAGAAAATTTGGGTTCGGATTCCCGCAAAACTTTTCTTTCAAATTCTCACTATCTCGCAGTTTATTATTATTGATTATTATTGATTATTATTTTATATGTTTCATTCTAAAAATATACCTACCTTCTCTAAGAAGTATTTCCAGTCTTCGTTGTCGATTAGTTTAGTGTGGTTTGAGCCAAGTATTAAATAAGTAATGTCCCCACGCTCAAAGCTGTTGAATATGACTGCTTTGCGTTTTTTTGAAATAACTGTTTTATACTAGCTGGATTACGTCAAATAGTCACGCAACGCTGTTATTTGCTGTCACTTTAGTTCTAAATGGGAAATTGAGAATATAGTTCCAGAAAGTTTTTGTATTTCATTATGACTGATGTACAGGTCGGAACTTGCTTTTATGTTCGGCCAGAAATCGGATCAGATACGTCGACAATGCCGCTTTCTTCCCACTCGCTTACCTCACTTGCGATCAATTTACGATTGACTCATATTGGAGACTGTTCCGTTATGACGCCCTCGGACACGAACACCCGACGGCGCGAACATGAATATTTTAATACCAACCATTGTTTCAGTGTTCATTTTGTTGTACGTGTTCAAGGTGTCAGATAAAATCTCAGTTTTGCAGGAAGTTCACTCTGATCATAGTTAGTAGAGGGAATGGTTAGGAAGCCTTTTGTTATATCTCGGCTAATGTCATTATGATGTTGAACGGGTCCTGGCCGTGCACAATGTTTGTTCAAATTCATTAGAAAATGGCTAAAGAACTGAACCCAAATGTTCTCTATTGGATTACTTATTTAAATATTCTAATATATTTAATTTTGAATTGGAATATATCGAACAAGCAGCCAAAAGAAACGTTTGGGTTCAGTTGCTCAACCATAGCAAATTAAGGCAAAACAATGACAAAACAAAAGATTTGTGCACGGTCACGGTTGAAAAAAACGAACAAAAACATATAACAAAAGGTTTCCCAACCAGTCCCCTCTACTAACTATGCTCTGAAATGCTCTGATGAAAGCTTACTTGAATCTGGTATTATCAAACAAACACCCAATATGGTGGCAAAAATCACAAAAATGGAAATCGCTCTAACTTTGCATATGAGTAGCCCTTGGTCTGAATATAAACGCTGTGTAGTTTGTTTGGGAAAATATTTATTTGTTTTGGAGAAAATCGAAAAAAACTATTTTGGCTTCAGACGCCATGTAATGACTGTCGGCGGAGTGAAAATGCATCAAATTCATTCCATTCGTATATCAAAACTAAAATTAACAGAAATATTTCAACACCATCGCTGTATTGTATAACTCTTCCTTGATCTCTAGGCTTAATATCATAAACATTGAGCGAGTTTAAGAAGTCCAATAAATTCCAAATCAAAGTGCACTATTTGGAAAATCCAACCGGTGGGTCAAAAAGAATAGTTTTTTAGTCATGTGCCAGTGATCCAAATTTTATAATATTGCAGCTACGTACTAAGAAGATGATATATTTTTGGAATCTTGAAAGTTTTATTTGGGCAATTGACGTTTTGCTTCTGAGAAAACTCTTTTATTCACCACTCGAAAACCATCAAAAAACGGTGATTGCGTGACCGCGTGACAATTGGTAAAATAACCGTACAATGTTTCTGTTAACTTCAGAGCGAGCCATGTATAACTGTTAAACAACATACATTTTCTCGTTTCTATACTTGCAATGCATCGGGATATCATTGCATGACATATTATGCTGTTATGTGTGCGTTGAATATTTGACATTTATTCTGAAATACGGTTGAATTATCCAGCCGTCAAAACTGTTCATAACTTGAATATTCCTTTACATTCTTGTTCCTCTACTGTTGTTAAGCGAAATAGGTTAGCAAGATTTCTGGAAATATCTTCTAAACACGTTCTCGGGTCACTGTGAATATAATTTGCATAATACCTTGAACAGCATGTTGGTTGGTCGGGATGTCTAGCGATTGATTGAGTACACAGTATATACACCCTGGGGGTACTTGACCCATGTTTGGGTATAGGGGTGCCGCTGAGAGTTTGAAACCCTGACCCTGTTTAGGACAAAAAAATCTAAAATACCTACCCTGTCTAGGACAACACCCTCTATTTTAGGGACCTGTTTAGGACAAAGGACAAAATACACATTGTCTTCTTTTACACAATTTTAACGCGTTTTATGTTGACTGATGACCTGCTAAAGACCGGCAAACGTCTCGGTGGGACTCCCATATATAAAGTGGTTGGGATGCTCGTCGGAAAGTTTGAAATTTACCCCTAAAAGGTATCCGAGTCTTGTCCAGGTGGGTGTGGCAACAAATAATTTTTACCCCTAAAAGGTACCAACTCTAAAGTGACAAAAGTTATAACTGTCATATTCCGGTTGTCATTATCTTGTCTCGGGTATCTCATTTACTGACAAACACCCTAAAAGGTACATTATTGATTATACAGTGTTTGTCTCTGACTTCTGTTTTTTTTTATATAGACGTTTCGGCCATTAATCAATGGCCTTCATCAGTATTAATCGGAAACGTTGCGATCTTTGAAATATATTTAACGTTTTAAATATATCACCCTAAAAGGTACCGGCTTAGTCTTTTGTAGTCTCCTTCGCATCCGTTTTTAGTTCCGTCGTGACGGAACTAAAAACGGCTGCGAAGGAGACTAAGTCTTTTGTGGTCCTTTTAGATTTGTGACACCCTAAGAGGTACCTTAGTATCACTTATTTTCGCGCGTCCTTAATTTCGCGAACATGTCAGAGGCATATTTCGCGAGGCTTTAATTTCGCGAACATGTCAGAGGCATATTTCACGAGGCTTTAATTTCGCGATTTTGCAGAAAAAAACGTGTATAAGGGAACTTAATTTCACGTTTTTTTAAATTATGATCCGGTGCAGTATACAAACATATTGTTTTGAATTGGATAAATGATATAACAATTCAATTCAAGACATCACTGCGTGACATAAAGTTTCGCTTCGTTAATTTTCGCCGTAATTATTATTCGCGAGTCTTTAATTTCGCGGGTTTTTTTCAAACGCGAAAATCGCGATATTAAAGACACGCGAAAATAAGTGATAATAAGGTGAGGTACGACGAGCATCCCAACCACTTTATATATGGGAGTCCCCAACCCCCCACCCCCCCCCCCCCCCCCCCCCCCCCGGGTAGTAGACCCAGTATATTCGTATAAGAATATCCCAACTCTCTGTTGTAAAGGCACTTGTTGATTTGCAGTTGTTGATGTTATTATAGTGTTTCTGATTACCTTACAGTGAGGACACACTAACCGGGACCACTTGAGCAAAACTGACCAATCAGATTACACCTGAAAATAATCACATTCCAACAAGAGTCATCTGCGCCAATCATCATTATAACTATAACGCTGATTGGCCCAGACACCTTTTGTTGGAATGTGATTATTTTCAGCTGTAATCTGATTGGTCAGTTTTGCTCAAGTGGTCCCGGTTAGTGTGTCCTCACTGTAAGAGTTGCCCTTGAAATGTGTTTAAATTAAATTTATTGCATGCGTACAACGGTACACACATACACATCTTTATTCAGTACAGTAGAACCCCGGCCTTACGGACACCCGGTTAATACGGACACCCGGTTATTACGGACACGTTGTTCTGTCCCTGCCGAAACTCATACAAATATCTATAAAATATACCTGTTTAATACGGACACCGGATAATACGGACAACGGACATTTTTTCCTGTCCCAATATGCCCATTTTCATAATAATAATAATAATAATAATAATAATAATAATAATAATAATAATAATAATAATAATAAATAATAATACGACACTTTATTTTCCCAAAACAACGACAATGGGTAAATTGATCGCTTTTTAATTAAAATTACGCACGTTCTGTGCTTTCTCACGTTCAACTTGTAAACTGATCGCTAATTACGTGCATTTATAGTTTCCCCACTAAAAATAAACAGATCACCAGTGTCATGCAGTCATTGTTTCCGCCAAAAATGTAAGTGACGTAAATTGATCATGACCGACCCGGTTTATATGGACACCCGGTTAATAAGGACACTGCGTCTCATCCCGATGGTGTCCGTATTAACCGGGTTCCATTGTACCAGGATTTTTAGTCTTTTTACATTGCGTTCTTTAGCCTTGGCTTACATGGCTATTAGATGGCAGAAATCTTCCGATTTTATTAGGACTGCAGTGCTGCTCATCAATATATTATTTTTATGGCGTTTTATTTTCACAGAACAAAATCTAACTAATCGAAATGATTGTGAGTTCGAATGGTTCGATCTTGTGTTCGGTAATCGCATTCTTCCAAAAGATCCGGTTCGATTCAGCCTTTTCACATCCCCTCCCCCCTCCCCCTGCAGCCCCTGGGTTTCCGAGCTCGAGGATGGCGATGGCCGAACCAATCGCAAAACAATCGAACGATTGGGTTCCATTGGATTCGATTTATTTTTTGTTCGGTTTTATTCGATTGACTACGCCAGGACAACAGTAGAGTACCAAAGAATGTAAAGAATATTCAAGTTATGAACAGTTTTGACGGCTGGATAATTCAACCGTATTTCAGAATCCAAATGTCAAATATTCAACGCACACATAACACCCGGATAACAGAATAATATGTCATGCAAAGATATCCCGATGCATTTCAAGCATAGAAACGAGAAAATAGATGTTGTTTAACAGTTATACATGGCTCTGAAGTTAACAGAAACATTGTACGGTTATTTTACCAATTGTCACGCGGTCACGCAATCACCGTTTTTTGATGGTTTTCGAGTGGTGAATAAAAGAGTTTTCTCAGAAGCTAAACGCCAATTGCCCAAATAAAACTTTCACAATTTCAAAACTATATCATCTTCTTAGTACGTAGCTGCAATATTATAAAATTTGGATCACTGGCACATGACTAAAAAACTATTCTTTTTGACCCACCGGTTGGATTTTCCAAATAGTGCACTTTGATTTGGAATTTATTGGACTTCTTAAACTCGCTCAATGTTTATTATATTAAGCCTAGAGACTAAGGAAGAGTTATATAATACAGCGATGGTGTTGAAATATTTCTGTTGTTTTTAGTTTTGATATACGAATGGAATGAATTTGATGCATTTTCACTCCGCCGACAGTCATTACATGGCGTCTGAAGCCAAAATAGTTTTTTTCGATTTTCTCCAAAACAAATAAATATTTTTCCAAACAAACTACACAGCGTTTATATTCAGACCAAGGGCTACCCATATGCAAAGTTAGAGCGAATTCCATTTTTGTGATTTTTGCCACCAGATGTTTGATAATTGTACGGCCTTACACTTAATTGCATAGCACCTGTCGTTCGCGTCGTGTCTCACTCGGCATGTATTCGGTCTACGGTCGGCTCATTTCTAGTCTTCGGATATGGTGCGTAGTATAATTGATTGCATGATATTAACGTTAGTTGCAAAATATAAAGGACAAAAAAGGGCAAAAAGGGTCTGAAAAGTAAAATAAAAATATATATAATAAATATAAAAATAAAATAAAAGTATAATACATACAATAGTTATATTATATATTACTATATACAGTCATTTGCAAAAATTCTAGCCGCCACGAAATAATAAGGGGAGGAAGGGTAGACCAATTCTAAATACATACTTGTTGGGGCGAGATAATGACTTGGAGAGTTAAAAACACGCAAATAAACGAGGGTCTTCGTTTTTCATATAGACCGAATGCAATAATGGCAGAATCAGTAAATCTAATTTATTGTGTAGATAGTGATATGATACAGCCATCGTTTCAAAGAGTATAATAACAAAAACAAATCTATACAAAATTTTAGAGTAATTCTACAAAAATGTAAAAAGTTATAGCGAAATCACAAAGATTTGTATGGGAAATTGAGTTTTACCTGACTAGCCTCGTTTCCATGCAATTGCTAGAATTCAAATGGTTATAACTTTACGAGGGTTTCATTTAAATTGATGGACTTTTGATGTAATACTAGACTATGTATGGTCTTGCAAAAATTGATATTATATTTATTAAATTCGTATTCAGTTCTCAGTTTATGCAAATTATCCCGCTATTATTGCATTCGGTCTATAAATATAGCGACCCCAAATCTTTAAAACGAAGACCTCCTCTTAAACACAGCAATCCACGCCAAAAAAAAGAAAAAACAAATGAAAATGAAAAGCTTACCAAAAGAAAGTAAAAAAATAAAAAGTTTTCACTGAAATATCAATACATCGTCGATCACGTAATTTATGAAAACAATTGCTAATAACTGTAACAGTATTTTTGGCAAAGCAGTTCACTGATTCTGCTGGACTCAGTTTTTTAAATACTGAATGTAGCGGCCGGCAATCGCACTGAAAAAACGACGACAATTTTTGCTGCGAGCGACGACCGGCCAAGAATGAACGCGGGGATCGATGTATTGTACGGACAATCACTTGAATATCAGTTACTAACGATAATCCAAGATTATTTCGTAAACTAAACAATCATTCCATTACAAAGTTACATGTAAAAAGATTGTGCTATTGTACAAAATTATAATAAATTAATTAAACTAAAGACAGTATATAAACGATATAAACTAACGAGTAAGTATATTACTGAACAAATAAGTTTTGGCGCAAGAACAATGCGCGGCCATACCACGAGGTAGACGAACTACAAGCACGTTGCAATTGTGACGTTTATCCGGCTCTAAGCGCAGTCTAACGTTTTGCGTACTCTAAAAAAATTTCGACGTGCGCGCCATAACAAAAAAATTGTCTAACGTTGCAATGTGACCGAATCGATCAGCAATAACAGGCTTTCATGCTAAGACGAAAAAATTATTTTGTCCTTTGTGGCTGGAAATAAACAAAAGCATTTTGGCTTTCATCAACAAGTAGTTTGGCTTAAACTGTAAGTTGCCTCTTCGGAATAACTTCTCTTTGAATAAACATGCAGCAATCTCCCTGAACAATCATGTCAAAGAGGGGGTCTAATTATAAATAAACTAATAAACTAATGTATGTATTCCTGTTTTAAAGATTTGGGGTCGATATGTGAAAAACGAAGACCCGTCGGTTTTAACTCTCCAAGTCATTATCTCGCCCCAACTGAAGTATGTATTTAGAATTGGTCTACCCTTCCTCCCCTTCGATCGGGTCTTCGTTTTTGGGTCTTCGTCATTTAAAGGGTCTTCGTTCGGTCTTCAGGCTTCGTTTTTATGGTCTTCGTTTTTCACACACCCCAAAATATGAAGCAAAACTTACAAACAACAAACGTAAGACTAAAACAAACATACTAAAGATTTCTACCAATTTTGCTGGCGTCAACCCGCTTTATTAAAGGGGAATTTCCCATTATTTTGATATTTCGTAGCGGCCATAATTTTTGCAAATGACTAAATAGTAAACAAAATAAAACAGAAAACTTACTGAAGAATTAATCCTGAATAATGCTATATATGTATATTTAAAAATGTAATAATCAAAATTGTCATTGTCAAATGTATTATTTGGGCTCCCTGTGCATGCGGACTTTGGACAAGACTCGCAAGGCATCCTGGGTATTTTGCCTACGTCGACAACAGCGCATGCGTACGTTCACCTCTTCTTCTCGTTGTGTGATTCACGTAAACTTCTGGCTCCAAAACATAATGCTTTCTTCAGCAGTTAGAGGAACTTTTTGGCGGCTTTCATCTCACGGAGGAAGGCGTCTGTTGCCTGCATCCAGTACTGGTAATTATTGTACAATATCGTCATTATTCGTGTAGAAACTCGGCTGATGTTTACACGTGACTTGAGACTTTGACCGGCGACCGGTAGAAATGACTTGATATGACTGATTGAAAAAATTGTAAAATAGTAAATATTCTGTGGGTGTCTTTATTGTGTACCTGTGTCTCGTATGACATTAGAAAAATATGAGAGATCACGTGTTGAAATGCAATTAAAGATCAATGTATAATTGTTTTTTTCCAAAGTAAGTTAAGCTTATTCATTGTTTTCTAACCTGTTTCAGTGTACATTTAAGCTTACATTACATGTACATATTATTATAAAGGTATTGTATGAATTTCATCGTAATCATCATCAGATTTCTTGATATTCTTGTATTGCAGGTAATGCACTTAGATACCAGTCTAATGCTGCAGCTGCTAGCTCTGCAACATCAGGTAAAATAAATTACAGATGATGGTGATGATGATGGTGATGATGATGATGATGACTTTATTTCAAGAGGGTAGCACATCAAAGTGAACACACACTTATAAACTTGTGGCCCTCACATAATAAAATTACAATATAAATTATACTAAAACCCTATAATAATCTAGATCTATTGTCAAAATATATTTTAGTTAAAACATAGCTACAGTACTGTTAACAGTTATCACTCATGTGAGGCAGGTATTTATTTCAGTTTCTCCGTGGAGTGCAGCAATGTAAAAATAGTGTCTTGGTGCCACCCAGGCCTGTTACACTACCCGCTAGACCATCATAGGTGGGGAAGAGTGGTGGTAATCACTTCCACCTTCATTGTACATGTACTGTATATTTAGGCTATGTATGTGGATAGGCACCATGCAAAGGGGCTGTGATGTTATAAGGTTTACTTAAAACAGGTATCAGTTTATAAATGTAGATACTGAATGTAGAAGTGAAATTGTGAAGTTATTAAAAAATGTAGATCTTAATACACTTACTCTAATTTGTACAGACAAGCATATCACTTACACAGTTAAAGATGGAGTTGCTGTTGTCAAGTTTGACACTCCAGGATCTAAGGTATGAAGTGTGTGAAGTGATAGCCATATGCTGATCCAGGAAGAAATGTGACCGTTTTCCAAATGACCGTTTTCCGAACTGGCCATTTTTGTATCTGGTTTTAATAAATTACTGGTAAACATTCAAGAGAGCTATATTACTGCTACTTTGAAAATTTTGACCGTTTTCCGGAAAACATATCCAGACTGGTTTGCTGCACCGTTTTCCGGAAAACAGTCAAATATTCAAAGTAGCAGTAATAGACCCTTTGCACAGTCACATGCCAATATATCGCTTGAATAACGAATGAACTGAGCCGAAGATCCCATGGGAACGGCTCTGCTGACTGGCAAGCAAACTTTGAGACGTTGATTGAGAAAGATTGACAATCAACTGGAGGTTGAAAAATAGCATTTCAAACATATTTATTTACTGTCACTACTGATATCATGTAAGATTCTTCAAATAAATAAAGTCAGTTTTTTTGCCAGTCAGTACAACCACGTGATCGTAATCCTGCAAAGGGCCTATATAGCTCTCTTCAATACTACCGATACCGTTATTCCGTGTCAGCCTCCAGTCCACCATATTAGCCACTTTAGAAACGAGTAAAGGACTGGGAACAAGTTTTTTTGAATTAATCTAAATAAGAAATGAACCCCATCACAAGAAAGAGCATATCAGAATTAGTAAGTTTACAAAGTTTTGTTAGGTTTAGTTAGATATTGAATAAGTAACAGCTTTCCAAACATCTCAAAATTTAGAAAGAAATGTATGGTTACAGGGGACATGCACATTTTCGTACCCAGAGCCCGCTCGTCATTTGGTTTGTCGCTGGCTCTGGGAATCCCTGAAATTTTAGCGAATTTCATTGGCTGATGAAATCAACAATGACTGATCGTATTTGATTGGTTCATGAGATCAACAAAGATTCAAACTTGCAAGGCGAACGAAAGGAATGACAGCGACGGTTGTATTTTCATACAATGGTATTCCGTTATTGAATTATAAAGCTATGGAAATGAGAGTGACTGTGTAGACATAAATTGATCTGAATTCGTGACGAAAGGGAGATCTAACAATACATAATGATAAAGTTAAAGTATTTGGCTTTGAGACACAATCGATCTTTTTGACTCGCTTTCAATTATTTGAAAGGAATATTTTTGTATAATTCAAGAGAAAGATCCCAAAACGTCGAGTTTGGAATCGAGTTCACATGCAAGATTTATATTAGAACATGTCGATTATCGTCCATCTTTACCGCAATACAGAGCCAGAGAAGACGTCATGACAAACGTGACAGTTGGGATTTAAAGGGAGACACGAAGATAAATGTACAAACATGTGTACTTGTTGAGTTTGCATAGGTCAAACCAACGTAAATACTACGTAGTTTAGTAGAAAATCTATATTTTAAGCGAGCTTCTAGTCCTTTTACCACTTCTAGTCATTAACGTATGAACTAGAATCTCTGACCTTTTAATAAAATTGAAGACCTACAACTGGGTTTCCCAACTAAGCCATTCATAATCTAAATGACGTCCTGTGGGCTTATCTTTTCAAATACGAGTAATCTTGAAACTCTGCATTTTTTAAATACATCGTTTTTGAATGTTGAAGCAGTTAATTTACTACTAGTCCAAACCCTATCAAACTCCTGAAATCTTACTAATTCTGATATGCTCGGCCTGCGGCCTGGGGTTTATTTAATTAGATTATTCTAAAACCTTGTTCCCAGTCCTTTACTCGTTTCTAAAGTGGCTAATTGGAAGGCCTTACCACAGGTATCCCACACAACAATATTGAATGTGCAGAAGTGATGTGCATGAATGCATGATCGTATTACCTTGAGGTGGAAAGGGAACAATCAATATATGTTTATACTAGGTGGACCTTGTAAAGATAGCCCAGGGGAAGGACAGGGAATGTGTATTCAGTCCAATAGTAATGTGATGTAATCATTAAGGGAACTTAATAAGTCCCTCAGTCTATAGACTAAATGAGTACACAGACATTCTACAATTATGATTGTCAATCAATACTGATGATTGACGTAATGATCAACTTCTAATTTCCAAACAGGTTAACGTACTATCAGATAAACTGACTAAGGACTTTGTCAAGGTAACGCTCGATTGCTTATGTTTAACAAGACGCTCTAAGAGCGTTAACTCGATGGGTTTTGGTGTCACATGGCACAAAATTGCTTGGCTGTTAATATTGTGTAGTGATGTCTAGACAATGTAAGGTCTCGTTACGATTAACTTCACAGTAGTCGGCTTGGTGGCTTTCTCGAGTTACTTGAATGTGGAAAATACGTGTTTTAAAATTCCCTGAACATATCTACCAGCAAACGTGCACGTCTCTTATGAGCCTGCCGAGTAATTAATGTTATTTCATATGACCGTAAAAAAAATTGTTGGGCTTCCTGTGGCATCTATACCACAGGAAGCCCAAAACCTTTAGACGGCTTTTGAATTGTAACACAATTTGTATGTTATTAAAATTATTATAATAATGGTTTATTTAAAAAAACCTTTACACGACATAGCGGAAAAACTGCAAAGCTGCTGTTTTCATACAGTTTTCATTAACTGGCAATGATACATCAAGAACTGCAATTGATACATTTGTGCTACCATTACTCAAAACTTGTGGCAAAATCTTATTAAGTTACAGTAAAGCTTCTCGGAGATATTTAAGAAAATGATGGTTTTTCTGCTGATCAAAACGTTACCTCTCCCAATGTACAAGGCCTTATATCTCTGAGACACATTCACCGAATTTTGGTGGCATTTGATATTTTGTTATTTGAGCATAAAAGGGCTTGTATACAAAATATTGAGCTTACAACTTATAGGTGTCCTTATTAGAAGAGGCTATAAAACGTTTTTCCGCTCTGCTCCTTTACACTTAAAAGTGAATTGCGGTCAATTTACAAGAATATAAAAAGTCATGATATTTTAGACTTACACATACCTACATGTACAACAAATATAAAAACTATAATGGCAAATTCCATTTTCTTGGCATTTAACAATAGGTATTGGATGAAATAACACACAATCCAGATGTAAAAAGTTGTGTCCTATTGTCAGCCAAACCTGGATGCTGGATTGCTGGAGCTGACATCAAGTAAGAGCATTGGCTGCCTCGCACGAAAAGGGCCTGGTGACAAATACTTTTGAATTTTCGCTTTTCGTCTGCTACTTTCACACTTTCACTGGCCTCAACTTGTCTGGAAAAAAAGGAAGAAAGGAGAAGAAGGGTTTCCTGATTCCAGAGCCTACTTTTATAAAAAATATTTTAACTGCCCTGTTTAATACTCTAGTAACAATCGCGTAACATTATTATCATAGCATGCTCATGTCTGGAGAAACAGCAGAAGATATAAAAGAAATCTCAGCCAATGGCCAAAGGGTCATGCAATCTATAGCCGTAAGTACATACACTGTACATACAACTGTACACAGGTAGTCATTAGAGCAGATTTCTTATGACTGTGATAAACATACGGCATGGATGTGCTGTGCCGGTGCCGTGACCATGATGTTTTAAGATTTCAAATGAATCCATGCCGTGCTGTAACTGTGCCGTGGTTTTTCACAGTCATACGAAGTCTGCTCTTAGACTAATTATAGATGATAGAGTGTAGTACATAATTACATTGGAACGTTAAACCGTAACCACCTTTAATGTATTTGTATATTGCTGTATATGCCAAACAGCTTTTGATGTAGCGAGACATCCAGTTGTTTGGCAGACGTTGAGACAGAAGTATGGTGGTCATACATGTACTTGCTTGTATCGCACCGTAATGTTTTGATGATCGGTTCGTAGGACAGCAATAAACCTGTTGTAGCTGCAATAATGGGCACATGTCTTGGTGGAGGCTTAGAGGTAAGAGCAGCCTTCCATCTGTCCATTTGATCATATATCCAGTCAGCCATCCATCCATCCAGCTTAGCCATCCATTTATCATCCATTTAATGATCCATCCACTCGACCAGCCAACCATCATTTCATCTATTAACCATTTAAAAAATTGTCCATCAATCATTTCATTTCATCTATCCATTCATTCATTTATTCATTCAGTCATCAATCCATTTTTGTGGCTACTGTCTCTTATATAGTAATGTAAGTAGAGAATAATGGATCGTTAGGGGCGGGGCTACCTGTGTTACCACCCGGCCATTAAGTCTAGGACTGGGACTAGGACGTCGTTGTCACTACATTATTCCTTCGTCATTCTGTACCTTGAACTAGTAGCAATAAAACGTTCCTATCGAAATGGATTGACTCCTATTTAATAAGTAAGAATATAACTTTTGCTGATCAATGACTAGTATCCAGGAGGTCGCAGTTCAAATCCCATCTCTCTGATTCAGAATCTCTATTTACGCTTGAAGAGAATTAACCCACTTTACAGTTACTTTACGAACTATTACCAAGCGACAACGTACATAAAAGTGTTACTTGTTTGTCCTCAGGTTGCTCTAGGCTGTCATTATAGACTGGCTGTCAATGATAGCAAAACTATTCTATCTGCGCCTGAAGTTATGTTAGGGTTATTACCTGGTGCAGGTGGAACTCAAAGACTACCGAAACTAGTAAGTCACCATGTCAATCAAATAGTCGATCCATTGCCGCACGGGCCCTCCAGAGCTGAAAATACTCAAATACTTTCTTTGGCCTAGTTCAAACACCATACTTTCCAAGAGCCGTTCTTAATTACTTTAAAAGAAGCTGTCTCATTGTCTATTTTTTGAAATGAGAATGGCTCATGATTAGCACGACGTCTGAACTAGGCCTTATAAGTATCTTCACGAAATGACTTCCAGTCTGATGGATCGTGTCACCAAATGTCATTTTGTAACGATCCATTACAAAATAGTTGATCCGTCAGACCATTAGATGATCTGACTCATTTCATGTGTTTCGGACAATCCTGTAATGTTCAGGCTTTTGTCTTTTATTCCCATTGACAGATTGGGCTGCCAGATTCTTTAGATATGATGTTGACGGGGAAGAATATACGTGCCGGCAAAGCCAAGAGAATGGGTTTAGTTGATATGTTAGTGCAGCCACTTGGTATGTACTGGTACATTAATTACAAGAACAGTGATCAGAATCCAAATTCTCTTTGGGAATTCAAAGAGCCTGCAGGAGAAATTAGTTTTTGATCACTTACCGTACATTGTCAGGCACGAGCCAGAGGGAAGGAACAGTTCTTTACAAGATTGCCTGTTTACACAAGAAATATAAATGAACAGTTTCATCCATTCCATTTAGGACCATTGGCACCTACATGTATCGTCACAGAACTGTTACAAACAACAGTTACAGTTGTACATGTTGGAGTTTTTCAGAACTGTTCCAACTTTTATTCAATCTATTTCATATTCCATGTCTCTTTCTGTCATACATAAAATGTACATGAATGTATAATAGAGCTTTTTGTTGTTGTTGTTATATTGTTTGTTTGTATGTTCTACATGTAGTACATTGTAGTTGGCTAGAATACTATTGTTGTTTAATTATTTGATTCCCGTCAAAGGACCTGGACTTCTATCTCCTGCTGAGAATACTCTACATCACTTGGAATACAATGCAATACAGACCGCCAAGTAAGTTACAGGGCCGTACATATATAACCTAAATTCCATGGGGGGCAGTATTTAGCAAAATATATTCAACAGACATTTTTTGTATGGTTCTCTTATCATTTCATTTGTATTTTTTTCGCTTTGCTAGGGGGGCAGCTGCCCCCTGCCCTCCTTGCTGTGTACGGTCCTGAGTTAACACCTCATCTAGTCTAGAGTACAGACATTGGTCATGGGTCATTCTGAAAATGACTAGATCCATTCAGCTTGGGCGTAATGTTTTCCCATTTCAGAGTTGTTCCCTTGAGTATTAGATTCTTTATTTGAGTGACATACATCTATATTTATGTCTCTTCTCGAGCGTAACCAATGCCTTGAAGAAAATGTATAAACATGTACAACCCTAAGGTTGCACATTCGACAATACATTACTGATTCAGTTGAATCTCTTTTGTAGGGACCTTGCAAGTGGAGCCCTGAAACCAAAACGAAAAAGGTCATGGACAAATATGAAAGGTAATTAGTTACCTGGTATTAATAGATGCAATCATTGATTATTGTATAAATATAGCTAATTGCATAATCGTTGTCGGGTTGAAAATCATGAAAGCTATGACCAAAAGGAATTCTGGGAAATTAAAACTCTCAAATAACACCGTCAAATCATCGACCTTTTTATCCAGACTTGTAGGATCTTAGTTAAATATACCTTCAAAACTACGAGAACATTGAATATATCTGCCTGTAATGCAGGTCATGAACTGATTTCCCATCCATCCTTGCGGTCTCAGCTTCTATGATTTATGATTTTCAACCCAACAACGATTATGCAATTAGCTATATATTATTATTGTTATTTTATGATGATGATTTGTATTATACAGTATTATTATATCTCTACCGATGGGCAACCTTAGCAGATTAAAGATTCAGATTTCGATGCCACGTGCATCTAGATCAGAAACTGATTTTGCAAACTTGATGAAGCAATATGAATGTCATGCACAATGCTGATGCCATGTAAAATGTTCAAAACCCTGTTGAGAGTGCCAAATGTTAAGGACAATATGTGTACTGTCTGTTATTTCAGATCTTACTTATAACTTAACTACAGAAGTGTCTTATGGGAGAAATTATGTATTCAAAAAAGCAAGGGAAACAGTAAGTGTGGGCATTATTGATAATAATGATGATAATAATGATAATAATGATGATGATGTGCGTAAATTAGTTTGTAAATGTCGAGCACCAGACTAGTATCCAGGAGGTCACAGGTTCAATTCCCGTCTGGGCTCAGTTTTTTCCAAGTCTAATTTATGCTTGATGAAACACTACAAACTACTTTAGAACTATTACCAAGCGAAAAATTACTTTATAATGATAATGATGTTGTTGCTAATTACATGGATGATGGTGATGGTGATGTTTTTGATAACGCTGATAAAGATGATGATGATGATGATGATGATAATGATGTGGATGATAACAATGTAGATGATGATGATGTTGATAATTATTTAATGATGATGATGTTGATGATAATGTTGATACTTATGTTGATGATGTTGATGATATCGATGATGATGATGATTAGGTTGATAATAATGATGATGGATGTCATAACATTTTGTGACTGTTTTTTCTTCTCAGGTCATGAAGAAAACTGGTGGTCTATATCCAGCACCTTTGAAGATCATTGATGTATGTTTATTTATTAGTAATATTGTTAAGCGCTATTGGTTTCTTGAATAAATAAATAATAAATATTTTACTCAGTAGATCCACGAAGTGGCTATTCTCGGTTTTCACCTACGTCATTGAAAATTTTCCCAGGACTTATATAGAACAAAACCTTCATAGGCCAAAAGAGCAGCCAAAACCATATATCTCAGCCGAAGTTTTAGTTAAAAGAAGTTTTAGATACGAAGATATGAGCGATCGCTTGTGCTCATAATGTAGTTAAAATGTATGGGTCCGCCATCTTGGTGTCCCATCGAGAGACACCAACATGGCGGCCAAGTCACGAAGACTGAAAATCATGTTTATATTGCAAACACTTCAATTTTTAAACAGCTACATTCATCAAAATAAAGTTTACCCATCATCTACTAAGTTAAAATCGTATTATTTCAAACAAATTTTCCTATTTCTACGGCTTTGAAAATGCGCGTGACAGTATTGCATGACAGAATTTGACTCGCAATAAATCGAAAACAAAACATCTAAATTACCAAATTATTTTGGTAAGACTTTTCTTATAACGACATAAACAAGATATCCAACAAACAGTTTTGTGAGGTGAATAGTTTGGACTTGAGCTTTTTGATGACGTCACGTGAAAACCGAGAATTCTTCTACTGGCACTCACACTCACTACCACTACATTCGATATTTTTTATACATACAACACTCAAACTCACATGTTGATTTTTGCTGAGGGAGGAAAAACCGGAAAACCCGGTGAAAAAAACCTTGTTTCTTCGTAGAGATAACGCTATATAAATAAAGATTATTATTATTATTATTATTATTATTATTTATTTTAAATGTCATAATTACCATAAATAAAAATATCCTGTTCAAAACACTGTCTGCAGTTTGATGTTCAAAGAAGTGGCTTCTTGAGTACATACATGTATATTTTTAGTATTATTTTCTTCCGTCATTTCATATTTCTTTTTCCCATTCAATTCTTTTCGATGCAGTGCGCTAAAGAGGGACTAGAAAATGGACCATCTAAAGGTTATGCAAAAGAAGCTGAGGTCAGTACAATATGATCCCATTAAATACATGCAGAATGTTCCACGTTGTTAATCCATTATTTATTCTTACGTGTACATGTATGATTACTTAGGAATTTGGATATCTCAGTCAAACATCTGAAGCTAAAGCATTAATGGGGCTCTTCTTTGGACAAACAGAATGCAAGAAGAACAGATTTGGGAATCCTTCAAGACCTATAAAGTAAAGAGTTACTTTCATGCATTTATCCTTGCATTCATTCTCTCCTCCATTACTCCCTTTTTCTGCTCTCCTTTCCTCTATGTTCCACTGACTTCTGCAAGTTCATCCTTCCTTCCATCCCATTCCTTCCATCCCATTCCTTCCATCCCATTCCTTCCATCCCATTCCTTCCATCCCATCCTTCCATCCCATTCCTTCCATCCCATTCCTTCCCATCCCATTCCTTCCATCCCATTCCTTCCCATTCCTTCCATCCCATTCCTTCCATCCCATTCCATCCCATTCCTTCCATCCCATTCCTTCCATCCCATTCCTTCCATCCCATTCCTTCCATCCCATTCCTTCCATCCCATTCCTTCCATCCCATTCCTTCCATCCCATTCCTTCCATCCCATTCCTTCCATCCCATTCCTTCCATCCCACTGTTCATTTAATCATTCATTCCTTTCATTCCATTTTTTTCCATCCCATTTTAACACTGTCAGTTAATGATTCATTCCATTCAGATTTAATCATGTCATTCCTTTCATCCATAATTGGCATAATTCTAAGCTAATAGTTTAAAGTCGGTCAACCATTTTAACACTGTCAGTTAATGATTACACGTCAGTAAAATTTATAAATTATGTTCTTGGTGCAATAATTGGCAGGGATAAATGATGTCAAGATACTGGCTTGATTAGTTATCCATAATATTTATAGGTTCAATAGGCCTAAAATGGAACTATAGGTGTTCTTGTGCAGGGATAGCAGGGTAGGAAATAGTCCAGGTAGCTAGCTTAACAGAACTATAGGTGTTCTTGGTGCAGGCCTAATGGGTGCAGGGATAGTCCAGGTAGGAAATACTAGCTTCAACAGAACTATAGGTGTTCTTGGTGCAGGCCTAATGGGTGCAGGGATAGTCCAGGTAGGAAATACTAGCTTTAACAGAACTATAGGTGTTCTTGGTGCAAATGATGTCCAAGATACTAGCTTTAACAGAACTATAGGTGTGATAATGGTTAGTCCAGGTAGGAAATACTAGCTTTAACAGAATAGGTGTTCTTGGTTAATGGGTCCAGGTAGGACTTCAACAGAACTATAGGTGTTCTTGGTGCAGGCCTAATGGGTGCAGGGATAGTCCAGGTAGGAAATACTAGCTTCAAGGTAAATACTAGAACTATATAGTGTTCTTGGTGCAGGCCTAATGGGTGCAGGGATAGTCCAGGTAGGAAATACTAGCTTTAACAGAACTATAGGTGTTCTTGGTGCAGGCCTAATGGGTGCAGGGATAGTCCAGGTAGGAAATACTAGCTTTAACAGAACTATAGGTGTTCTTGGTGCAGGCCTAAATGGTGCAGGGATAGTCCAGGTAGGTAATACTAGCTTTAACAGAACTATAGGTGTTCTTGGTGCAGGCCTAATGGGTGCAGGGATAGTCCAGGTAGGCTTTAAAGAACTATACTAGCTTTAACAGCTTAACAGAACTAACAGGCCTAACTAGAACTATAGGTGTTCTTGGTGCAGGCCGAATGGGTGCAGGGATAGTCCAGGAAGGAAATACTAGCTTTAACAGAACTATAGGTGTTCAGGCCTAATGGGTGCAGGGATAGTCCAGGTAGGTAATACTAGCTTTAACAGAACTATAGGTGTTCTTGGTGCAGGCCTAATGGGTGCAGGGATAGTCCAGGTAGGTAAATACTAGCTTTAACAGAACTATAGGTGTTCTTGGTGCAGGCCTAATGGGTGCAGGGATAGTCCAGGTAGGAAATACTAGCTAGCTTTAACAGAACTATAGGTGTTCTTGGTGCAGGCCTAATGGGTGCAGGGATAGTCCAGGTGCATAGGTGTTCTTGGTGCAGGCCTAATGGGTGCAGGGATAGTCCAGGTAGGAAATACTAGCTAGCTTTAACAGAACTATAGGTGTTCTTGGTGCAGGCCTAATGGGTGCAGGGATAGTCCAGGTAGGAAATACTAGCTTTAACAGAACTATAGGTGTTAATGGGTGCAGGGATAGTCCAGGTAGGAAATACTAGCTTTAACAGAACTATAGGTGTTCTGGGTGCAGGCCTTTAATGGGTGCAGGGATGCAGGGATGCCAGGTAGGAAATACTAGCTTTAATATAGGTGTTCTTGGTGCAGGCCTAATGGGTGCAGGGATAGTCCAGGTAGCTTTAACAGAACTATAGGTGTTCTTGGTGCAGGCCTAATACTAGCTTTAACAGAACTATAGTGTTCTTGGTGCAGGTGTTCTTGGTGCAGGCCTAATGGGTGCAGGGATAGTCCAGGTAGGTAATACTAGCTTTAACAGAACTATAGGTGTTGTTGGTGCAGGCCTAATGGGTGCAGGGATAGTCCAGGTAGGAAATACTAGCTTTAACAGAACTATAGGTGTTCTTGGTGCAGGCCTAATAGGTGCAGGGATAGTCCAGGTAGGAAACACTAGCAAATGACCAATATGATTTTTTGGAAGAAAATTTAACTCTCTGTTGGCTTGGATACCCTTGGAACAACTTGGGCATCCGCCTGACCTACATACACTGTACATGTACTGTAGAAAGTGTTATACATTCTTATATGATTGAGAGACCTGTGTCCACCTTTAGTTAAAGTGATTTTAAAATACAGAAAATTGCAGGTACCCAAACAAGAATAATGAGTCCCATCTCTGATCAAAAACTAAATTCTCAGTCATGTAATTCATAATTTTTGTAAATAGTATTTTAGTCTCCAAGTTTTAATATGATTTCTACTTTATTGCTTCAATGTTTTATAATCAAATTTTATATTCTCTAAATCTCTTCTTATTCGAATATAAATATTATTATTATTTGTTATAGGTTAGCATTAACAAAGGTGATCATATCATAATGAAGGATAATCAAATGGCTGGTCTTGCTAGAGGAAAACAACAGGTTTTTAAAGGGTGAGTAGACTAGAAAAACTAAAGCTTGACAATAATCCACCTTCACTATCTACATATTTGTACCCTGTGTTCTTGGAAGTTAATCCTTTGCCACCTGGGACAGGGCGTCCCTCGTGGTGGCAATAATGCATCTAAGCCCAACCTCATCTTCGCCAATGAGTTGAATATTCTATATTTTGTTTCTTCAGATTGAATACCAAGGTCAAAAGAAAAGCTCTTACAAGGTATGTTATGCTGAATACATTTACATAGTAATCTTATAAAATATTATTATTAAATATTATACAATAAAGTCAATTGCAAGAGGAGGACCATTGTGTGAGCACATTCCATAAACAAGGGAGTGCACACATAAATTCACCGACAGTCGGCCAACTGTCGATCAACAGTTGGCCGACAATTATTGCGCCGAGCCAACAAATGACTGACAAACGGTCGACAAACATCCGACAAACGACCAACAGTCCCCCGACAAATGGCCGACCCGACAAACGGCCAACAGTCGGCCAACCGTCGGCTGACAAGTGATTTGGTATGCTATTCTACACTATTACCCACATAAATCAAGGTTCCAGGATGCGCTATATAAATACTCTATTAGTATTATTATTATTATAAATATAACATTAGAAGCTCAATTGATTCCAAATATATCAAAATATAGATCCATCTTGATACAAATTGATTGCCTCTAATAAGGTCTTCTTGATTTATAAATAGCATCTGCAAGTTTAACCTCTGAATCCATGGAGGCCATCATCTTGATTTGTGATCACGAATATGGTGTACCAATAGATTGAATTGCTCCGACCTGTCTCCTTCACATGGTCATTGGTGTCATCAAAACTATATCTTACCTTGTCTGATGTTGTATAGTCTTTATACTTAATATAATATTATCTTCAATACTTGTTTAGTTTTGAGAGAGATCATATTATGAGTCAAGTTGATGCCCAGTTAGACTTCAAGGCAAGTATATTATTATTATATACTATAAGTATATATTAAAGTATATTATAAGTATAAATATATATATACAGGGTGTCCCAAAAGTTTGTAGCCCTACTTTATAAACATGTATTTCATTTAGTTTTACACCAAAATGACCGTGTTTTTTGCCTAATTCACACAAATATATAAACTGTCATATTTTGTATCTATTCTACACTTTAAAATAGCGTAAACAGTATTTATTTTTTCCCCGCCAAAATATGCAAATTGGGTCACGCGCATTGCGTATATTTCCCACCATTTTCGTGCTTGTCTCGCTGACTTTTCTGAGGGTTTTACTCAGTTAGTTTTTACTTTATTACAAAGATGAATCCTGTAAACACAAGAAAATTAAGTTATTTGAGAGCCCAAGCTGCTATTTTGAGATCCTCAGGAAAATCACTCAAAACAATATCAAACATTCTCAAGAGAAGCCAGTGTTGGGTCAAGAAATGGTCTGTTCGAGAGGAGTTTGAAGACAAAAGAAGATCAGGAAGGCCAACTGTTCTAAGCCAAACAGCCAGAAAAGTGATCGAAAAAGCGAAGTACAAACGCGGAAACTCTACTCAAAAAATAGCGAGGCAGTTAGATGTCAAGGGTTTATACTGGTTTTAGGATGACGATCCTGCGTTACATGAATAAGAAAGGTTGGAAACCTTTCCGTCGTCAAAAGAAGCCACTCCTGACAGACAAGCAACACAAAGCTCGGCGAACGTTTGCCTATAAATACAGAAAGCTTATGGCAAAAGAATGGGAAGACTTTCTGTTTTCCGACGAATGCCCTAATTACCTTTTTCAGCTCCCAAATCCGAAAAACAATGTTGTTTGCGGTTCTCAGGAGAGTCAAGTCTCCCCAGCTTATCAGGTCAAAAAGAGCGCTAAGTGGGTCATTTGGGGCGGAATGACCGGCCAAGGCTTGATGACTTTGAAGTTCTTACCACAAGGGCAAACCTTAACGGCGGACTACTACATCAATAACATCCTTGAAGAAGAAGTCAGACCTTTGCTTAACCGTCGATCTGCATCATATGACCCAGTCAAGAGGAAGCTATTTAGTGCTAACAGGAACATGACATTTGTTCAGGATGGAGCGCCAGCTCACACATCCAAAGCCTCGCAAAACAGAAAGGTGATTGGCCTCCCAATTCCCCAGATTTAAATCCAGTGGAGAATCTTTGGAGCATCATGGATAAAGCTGCGTATAGAGATCCAGCACTGAAAACCATGGCACAGCTGAAGAGACGACTGCGCCATGCATGGGGAAGTGTGTCATTATCCACGCTTCGAGACCTTGCCCATTCAATGACACGTCGCATGAGAAATGTCATAAAAAATAAAGGAGGGCACGCAGGATACTGATATTTTTACGGCAAACAGTACTATGAGTGAGCATTGTGATATAAAAATTATGTTGAACTAATCGATTAACAAGCATGATTTTATTGGTGCCAAAGTAGGGCCACAAACTTTTGGGACACCCTGTATATATATATTATTATATACAGCCCCACATGTGATTGTTTTGCGGGGACATTTTTTATTTGTTTGCAGAAGTAAACGATAAACAACTCGAGGCTTGCCAAAATACACAGCCATATCAGATACTTAGCCGACTAATAACCTCTATGTATCGTTATGTAGGGATTTGACAAAGTCGATATGGTTATCGAAGCTGTCTTTGAAGACATAACCATCAAGCATAATGTGATTAAAGAACTAGAAGCTGTAAGTATACCACAAGAACAGTACCCTTTAGCGCAATAAATATTAAACCCCAACTATTTTTGACAAAAAATATTTTTTGTTGACTTGCCTTGTTTTGTGATGGTGTGTTTGTATTTCAGGTTATTCCAGAACACTGTGTTTTTGCCTCAAACACATCATCATTACCTATCACTGAGGTACGTAAGCATTCAGCACAATTTAGAGCTGTATTCATATGACTAGATATCAGCATTACCTATCAGTGAGGTACGTAAGCATTCAGCACAATTTAGAGCTGTATTCATATTACTAGATATCAGCATTACCTATCAGTGAGGTACGTAAGCATTCAGCACAATTTAGAGCTGTATTCATATTACTAGATATCAGCATTACCTATCACTGAGGTAGTAAGCATTCAGCATTCAGCACAATTTAGAGCTGTATTCATATGAGGTACTAGATATCAGCATTACCTATCAGTGAGGTACGTAAGCATTCAGCACAATTTAGAGCTGTATTCATATTACTAGATATCAGCATTACCTATCAGTGAGGTACGTAAGCATTCAGCACAATTTAGAGCTGTATTCATATATTAGCTGATATCTAGCTGATATCAGCATTACCTATCAGTGAGGTACGTAAGCATTCAGCACAATTTAGAGCTGTATTCATATTACTAGATAGATATATCAGCATTACCTATCACTGAGGTACGTAAGCATTCAGCACAATTTAGAGCTGTATTCATATGACTAGATATCAGCATTACCTATCAGTGAGGTACGTAAGCATTCAGCACAATTTAGAGCTGTATTCATATGACTAGATATCAGCATTACCTATCAGTGAGGTACGTAAGCATTCAGCACAATTTAGAGCTGTATTTAGAGCTGTATGACTAGCTGATATCAGCATTACCTATCAGTGAGGTACGTAAGCATTCAGCACAATTTAGAGCTGTATTCATATGACTAGATATCAACATTACCTATCACTGAGGTACGTAAGCATTCAGCACAATTTAGAGCTGTATTCATATGACTAGATATCAGCATTACCTATCAGTGAGGTACGTAAGCATTCAGCACAATTTAGAGCTGTATTCATAGATATCAGACTAGATATCAACATTACCTATCACTGAGGTACGTAAGCATTCAGCACAATTTAGAGCTGTATTCATATGACTAGATCATCAGCATTACCTATCAGTGAGGTATGTAAGCATTCAGCACAATTTAGAGCTGTATTCATATTACTAGATATCAGCATTACCTATCAGTGAGGTACGTAAGCATTCAGCACAATTTAGAGCTGTATTCATATTACTAGATATCAGCATTACCTATCAGTGAGGTACGTAAGCATTCAGCACAATTTAGAGCTGTATTCATATGACTAGCTGATATCAGCATTACCTATCAGTGAGGTACGTAAGCATTCAGCACAATTTAGAGCTGTATTCATATTACTAGATATCAGCATTACCTATCAGTGAGGTACGTAAGCATTCAGCACAATTTAGAGCTGTATTCATATTACTAGATATCAGCATTACCTATCAGTGAGGTATGTAAGCATTCAGCACAATTTAGAGCTGTATTCATATGACTAGATATTAGCATTACCTATCAGTGAGGTACGTAAGCATTCAGCACAATTTAGAGCTGTATTCATATGACTAGATATCAACATTACCTATCAGTGAGGTACGTAAGCATTCAGCACAATTTAGAGCTGTATTCATATGACTAGATATCAGCATTACCTATCAGTCAGGTATGTAAGCATTCAGCACAATTTAGAGCTGTATTCTGTATTCATATGACTAGATATCAGCATTACCTATCAGTGAGGTACGTAAGCATTCAGCACAATTTAGAGCTGTATTCATATGACTAGATATCAGCATTACCTATCAGTGAGGTACGTAAGCATTCAGCACAATTTAGAGCTGTATTCATATTACTAGATATCAGCATTACCTATCAGTGAGGTATGTAAGCATTCAGCACAATTTAGAGCTGTATTCATATGACTAGAGCAGATTTTCTATGACTGTGGAAAACCACAAAGGTCCACAGCACACAACACACAAAATTCTAAAGGCATCACAGGCACCGCACATGGCATGGTGCATCTGTTCTGACCATAAGTCTGTCATAGTCACACAAAATCTGATCTATGAAAATCCTAGACCATGGTCACTGAGACAGTACAGACGAACAGATCCAAACTGGTTTTTAAAACAGGTTTACAAGAATCATTCAATTAGACAGTGTGATCTCCCAATTGAAATCATTGCTCCAGAATGTGCTCACTCTGTCAGATTTAACAAGTCTCCTGGATCCACAACAGACAGACATGTGTTGCTAGTTGTTCAGTTTCACAGTCTACTCTAGAACTGGATGACCAAGTACATGTACATGTTACTCGTACATTCTTTATGAATTTGTTACATTTGAGTGACCAGTGCAGACTGGGTACAGCTACCACCTCTTGTCATACAATATACGTTCCTCCTTCTCTTCCCTCCCTCAAGTCACATTGTGTGAATTTTATTTTATACCTCAAATCAAGATGTACTTTCAGCTACAATAATCAAACAGAAATATCGTGCAACTTGATTTTTCCAACAGATTGCCAAAGCAAGCAAGAGACCTGAGAAGGTAGAATATTTTACAGAATTTACCTAGAATTTATCTGACATCACTGTAACTGATTGATTGTTCTATTTCTGACATCACTGTAACTGATTGATTATTCTATTTCTGACATCACTGTAACTGTAACTGACTATGATACGATTGATTGTTCCATCACTAACTGACTCTGATTGATTGTTCTATTTCTGCAAACATGTCTATTTCAGGTGGTTGGAATGCATTACTTTTCTCCAGTAGACAAGATGCCTTTACTTGAGATAATCACCACAGACAAGACCTCCAAGGATACTGCAGGTTGGTACAGTAACTACCTCAACAGAACCATCACACAGTCAATATACAAAATTAGGGACTTGTCAGAAATTAACAAGGGGGAGGAGGGGTGGAGATTTTAAAACGAATGTTGAAAATGTCGTGACCCTCCCCTAGCGATGGGAATGAAATTTCCTGACCCTCCCCTTGAGCTTGGCCTAAAATACCAAAATACTCCCTTTTTCACTGCCTATTTTTACATGACCCTCCCTTTTCAGGGGCTTAAAAAGTTGTAGCATTGTACATAAAAGTGTGCAGTAACACACCTTTCAAAATCCGAGATGCCACTTCTCTACAAGAACATCTGGGGGAAAAATCATCAAATTTCCATATTCAATTTTCCAATCGACAGAGATGCTATTTTCAGCTGGCAAAAGTCTGACTTCATCACCAACTAACTACTACATGGGATCCCTTTCCCTGGGCCCCCCTGCCAAGTAGTCCCTGGGAATAACTGTCAGCTACATGTAGAACGTGCTGGTAATAATCAGGTCTGCTTGTGTTGCCTTTTAGCTGCTGCTGTCAGCGTTGGACTTAAACAGGGAAAAACAGTTATCATTGTCAAGGTATCAAGAAATATATGATAGAAATTGAGGGAAAGTTAAAGTGCTATAAAGATATCCATAAAGTTCTTCTGAGCATCAGCCATAGAAAGAAAGGAGAAAGAGAGACAATGTCTGACCCTGATGGAATTCGACCCCATGACCCACCCATTCCTATCTGTGTTACTAGTGCTACCCGGCCTGCTTTCCTAGTATTGTCACATGTCATATAATGATGATGATGATTATAATTATAATAATAGTAATAAGTCGATTCGTATATAGCGCATTCCACATTGTCTCAATGCGCTTTACAGCCGGTGGAGGACCTTTCTGGGCTGCATATGTCATTTTCCGCCAATTTCCATCTTCATTACCCACGGCCTGTTTCCAGTCTGGCTTGTGCTCATCTGGTAAGAGCATCAGTTCCGAGGGTCATGGCTTTGAATCATCGGGGTCAGATATTTAATCTCTTCCTCCTAGCTCTTTCTAATAAATCATTGATATCACTGCCTGGAAGAAACACTTCCTTAAAAGAAATTCATGATGTGTCAGTTTGTGTCTGCGAGTGTATCCCTGATTGCATGTTTGTTGTGTTGTTTTTCAAAGGATGGACCAGGATTTTACACCACAAGAATCTTGGCATCAGCTCTTGCAGAAGCCATTGCCCTACTGCAGGTTGGTATAATGTATTTTTTACTATACTAAAATATATACATTTTATTTATTTACTTATTTATTTATTTATCAGTATATATCTAATACTGCTCATCTGTAATCCATAAGAGAGCACAAATAAAGTTGTTGTTGTTGTGCTGCTGTTGTTGTTGTTGTTGTTGTTGTTGTTATTCCAATAAGACAGGACAATTTAAGACATTTTTCTCAGGATCCTGACAGCATCTGAGGGAGTTATTTGCGCACTCCACCCTCCAGCCACTCTTCCACGTGGTAGTCCTAACTATACAGTAGTTCATTATGTAGTGTTAACATATATCTATCTAATTAAATATTTATCAATTAGTCAACGAGCGTCCATGCGCCCATAGCATTATAGGCGCACAAGAGAAAATATAAAACATGATATTGTTATTAATAAATAAATTTAAAATCTTAGTGTTGTAATTGTGTATAACCTGTTGTGGTTCTGTAGGAAGGTGTAGGACCCAAGAACTTGGATAACCTTTCTAAGAAGTTTGGATTTCCTGTAGGAAGTGTAACATTGGCTGATGAGGTACAGTATATTTAGTCTGGATATCTTAAAGTAAGACAACATGTGTATTTCTAGTAGCTCCCAAGCAATCGTCCTCTACTTTGAACACTACATATAAGTGAAATATTTCTTGTCTCCTGAAGGTTGGTATCGACGTTGCATGTCACGTGGCTGAAGACCTCTCAAAGGCTCTTGGACCAAGGTGAGTAGTATAATCCCCCTTAAAATGCTTGCGCGCTCTTAATAAATCCATTGGGAAAACGTCACGTGGTAAGCAGTCCGGAAAAAGCCGTCCGGCCCTGCTCGATGTATGTCAGGAGATTTTTCATGCTTTTTTTTGCAGCAAAATTTATTTTTTAAATGTGAACGACAAAAGAGGACAAAAAAATTTTTTTTTGATCATTTTTTGGGATTGGTTCTTCTAGCGTAATCGTGCGTTTGTGTTCACTTTCCCTTGGCTGTGAATGTTTTTTTAGTACCAAAATGGTCGTTGCGCTCAAGCCAAATATTTTCCCGTCCGTCCCTCATGCATCATGGGACATTAAACAACACTGGTTATTTTGTTGAACCAGGTTGGGAGGAGCAGATATTGGAGTACTCAAGACACTAGTTGAACGTGGATTCCTGGGTAATGTGTTTTTACTTTGTGTAAATATACTTCTATTGATTGTCTCGAAAAAGCAATGAATGACATTCAGAAGGTTTCCAGATCGTGTTTTTTGAATAGGGTTTCTCTAAACAAGCAAATATTTGTTATTACAGGAAGAAAATCAGGCAAAGGATTCTTTACTTACTCTGGCAAGCGAACAGTGAGTACTGATACAATGAGTTTATATTGTCGAGAAAATCAAGGCCCTGGCCATGTAACCCTTATTCACAATGCGTCCAGTTGCTGAACGATGTATAACGGGGAAGAAAAAGAGAGAGGACCCCAGCGGTCTGGCCTGTCCTCTGGAAGAGATGCAAACCTTTCCCCTTTTCATGGGCTAGTTCTACTCCACCCTTTTCATAATTATTTCTGGGGCGCAAAACGTTTTTCTTTTTTTTTCTTTTTTTGCCAGCGAAGACACTTTTGTCTGACATTACGATTTGTTCTTTTTAAGGTTAATGACGGAGCCCTAGAAGTGCTCAAGCAGTACAGTGTACCAAAGAAAGGAAGGTATATATAATTATATGGATATGGGGATGATCTGCGGTTAAACACGGTACGGTTCGTGCCGTGCGGTGGCCGTGCCATGTCCAGGCATGTCCAAGCATTCTGATTGGTTGAGCAATGATTTTGCGCGCTGTGATTGGTTGAATAGTTGTCTTCGATTCCGTACCGTGACCGTAACTCCGTGCCGTAGGTTTCCCACTCATACGAAAACGACTCTATGCTTCTAGAATACAATATGTTGTTATTTGTTATTAAAATTATGTTTTTGTGGTTGTTGGTTCAATCCTCGGACATTCTTTGGAAATGTCCAAAACCTTCCAAAGTTTGAAGAGAGTGCATTTTCTCCAGTGCTTCTTGCTTCTGGTGGTGCTGTTGTTGTGGCTACTGAAATTCTGTCATTACTACTACTGCTACTACTTTACTATACTGTTGTTGTTGTTGTTGTTGTTGTTGTTGTTGTTGTTGTTGTTGTTGTTGTTGTTGTTGTTGTTGTTGTTGTTGTTGTTGTTGTTGTTTATGCTGCTGTTGTTGCTCCTGTTGTTGTTGTTTCTGCTGCTGTTGCTGCTGTTGTTACTTGTGCTGTTGTTTGCTGGCCTTGTAATTAACAAAATTAATGATATGTTGGTTGTTTTGCCTCTGTTTATGCTGCTGCTGTTGTTTGCTGGCCTTGTAATTAACAAAACTGAGTAAAGGCCCGGGCACACATTGCAACTTTTCTTGCAACGTTGCGCACAACGTTGCAAGAAAAGTTGCATCGTGTGTCTGGGCCTTACTGATATGTTGGTTGTCTTTGTTTCTTGGCGGTGTTTCTGCTGTCGCTCTTGAATATGCCTAAGACAATCGCCGTGCGGCTGTCATGTTTTGTCGTCGATGCTTTGCTCCAAGTAACTCTGATTTACACTCTTGTTTCAGTCATGACGCAGAAGAAATACAAATGAGACTCGCCAGTCGATTTATCAACGAAGCAGCTCTTTGTCTACAAGAGGGAATTCTTTTTAACCCGGTGCGTAAGGTTTCAAATTTATAATGTTTTTGGAAAAGCTCTTCAAAAACAGAAAGGATTGAGAAATTGCCAGATAGCTCGATCTGTGTTGCTACCGTTTTCAAAGGTCAATGACATACTTTCACTCGGTGGGCTACCTGTGGCACGCCGAATTGAAAAATGGGCTTTCTCTTTCTTATGGCCACAAATCGCCAACTGGGTACCAAGGCACATGCGCTCTGTGCCGCTGAGGGTACCGAAGGCTCATTGCTATAGCCTGCCGAGTGAACGCTTATATATCGTCTTGTTGAAGAGATGAACTGATTGTCGTTCATTTTGTTAGTTTTTCTTGACATGTTTATTTACGGTTGCATTTATTTATGAATTTTTTGACACGTTAAAAAAGTCATTTGCTTATTTTATCTAATTGTTCTATCAGGTCGATGGAGACATTGGTGCTGTCTTTGGATTGGGATTCCCACCCTTCCATGGCGGTAAGTTATATACTTTCGAGACATTTTTGTATACCGGCCACCTCTCTACATCGACCACCAGCCGGTCTTGGTGTTTACTGTGGACTGCTATTCACTGCCAAAACTTTGGTGGTCGTTTTGAGGAGGTTTGGTGGTCGTTTAGAGGAGGTTTGGTGGTCGTTTACAGGAGATTCGAGACCAGAATACCTTTCGGGCCTGAATAGTCACCCGTAAATCTCAGAAAACTTCTAAAAATGAAGCACTGAAATTGATAATCTTTCGAGCCAAGTCTTTCGAGACATGGACGCAGTTTGTGTATAATAAATATTTACAGTGTTATTAGAACTGAAAGGAGTGCAATTTAAGACACAAAACGACGCAATTAAGGAATAAATAGCATCATTTTTAGCCAATCAGATGGCGAGAAAGTCTAATGATTTCAAGATAGAATGGTCGTTTTTAATACAGTGTAACTCTTAACACGGTGGCCACCTGTAATGTCGTCGCATTGCTGGTTTGCAATCAATCCCTGGAGATTTAAAGTACAAAGACGCAGCGGCCATGTTGGAGGTACAAACGAGAGAAGCTAATGAGGAATGCTTTGTTATCAAGAACCAACATGGCCGCCATGACGTCACGTGAAAACCAGCAATACTTCTGTCGCCGTTATTAGCCAATCAGATTCCGCCATGGCCAGACATTCTATTTTAGGTCCAGACAGAAGAATGTGAATACATTATGGTGGTCTAGTCTGTAATATAGGAAACCATCAAAATAAACTTTATTTTGAATAAGTTTTAAAAAAATTATATTATTCTGTTTACATTGTTTGTGCTTATCCATTTTTGAAATATGCGTGTTTTTTCATTATACAGTTTATAGAATATGTCCTACTTCTTCAACAGGGCCATTCCGCTTCTTGGACTCCTACGGAGCCGATAAATTTGTCAACCGCATGCAGCAGCTACAACAGACCATCGGCGAGGCTCAGTTCGCACCGTGCCAGCTACTGCTCGACTACGCCAAGGACCCTACCAAGAAATTCCACAAGCGATAATCCACTTTAAAAAACGGTTGTTATTCGAGGTTAACGTGTACACCACACAGTTGGATCTGTTCGTTATTCTTACTGACGCCTCATCGGTCAAACCTCCCGGCATTCCAAATGTCCTGTGTAATTGTGAACTAAGTTCTTGCGAGTTGCGAGGCTGGGGTTTTAAAACTACCGAGTCAATTCGCATTTCGGATAAATAGTGCTTTTTCGTGGATGAACTGAAGTGTTTATGTCAGCATTGTGGAATAAAATCTTCATATGAGGAGTTGTTAAAACAAGCTCGATACTTGAGTAGTAATAGGGGTACGTTGTGTGTGCTGCGGTCCTGATGAGTCAGCGGTGTGCTGACGAAATGATGACGTCACAAATGACATCGCTTGCAAATCATTATTGATAGCGAAAACGAGCATTTGGCTTTGTCACATCTCTTTCATTAAGTTGGTGGAGGCTACGCGTTCTATACGACATTTTCGTTGACAGTTTTTTTCGAAGGCATTGTCACATTTCATCGTTGCTTCGACAGTTGCATTTGAGGATCCTTTTGAATGCTATCCTGAACCCCTTCATCCTTGCACAGTATATGAAGGGGTTTAACAGGGAATTCCCCAGTGATATCATCAACGTTAAGTAATAGATCTGCTCGTGTCTTATCACTGAACAGACGTCTTTGTCAGTCGCTTGCATCATCATGACTACAACGGTAGGGAGCCAAAACAGGGCGAAGCAGCCGATCACAACGGTCAAAGTTATTGAATGCTTGCGATGCTTGAGGATTCGTTTTCTTTTTGCAGAGCGGTGGTGTGAAAGCTCGTTGGATCGGCGGAGTTGGTCATGATTGCGATGATTCAGTTGCCCATCTAACGGGCTTTCTTCTGTCGTTCTGCGCATGTCTGTGCTGGGTTTCGAAGTCTTGTGATGTTTGTCATTTTTGTTTACTTGTCGGCTTGAAGTTGATTCTGAACGATTCTTATCACAATTTACTATGAGAGTTATTTCCCCTTGGTTTTCAACATCATTTTCTTCCTCGCTTTGAATCATAATTTGAATTCCTGTTTCTGCGTGATTTTGACTTGAGAGTTTTGTTTCTACAGGTCGAGTGTTTGGCTCATCTTCACCGCCTTTTCCCTCGATATTATTTCTATTTTCTACTTCTTTGATGTATTGACTCAACGTTGTGCCCTCAATCATTGCCAACTGCCTCTTGACTGCTTTGAATATTCCAATTTGCACGAGCGTAAGAACGGTCAGTGGAAAAACGAAAGAAATGACGAGAAATACAACGAAGTAGATCGACCGAGGCTTTAACTCTCTCGTGATGAAAATAGGACAGCCAACGGTGAACGAGCCAAGCCACACGGCAAATATTATTGCCATACATTTGCGAGTTGTCATTTTGCTCGCGTAGTGAAGGGGCGAGCAGACGGCCAGGTGGCGGTCGTAGCTGACGGCGACTAGGCTCATCGAAGACGCAGTGAGGGAAACAGCGATTAGAAAGTCGTAGACTTGACCTACTACGGTGCCTGCGACTGACCATTCATAGACAGTAAGCGAGTACAGTGGCATGGTAATTGCTCCTACGAACAGATCAGCTGCTGCTAAAGACACCAGGAAAAAGTTGCTATGAGTTCGTAATCTTCTGAAAAAATACACAGAAGCGAGGACAAGAAAGTTGCCTACTCCTGTGCCAAGACCAATTATAACTGTCAAGCCTACTATCAACCACATCCCATGGGGACTGTAGAATAACTCAGCGTTGCACTGTGCTTCAGTTTTCATGATTGTCGGTGAAGAGAATTCCAAGAGTATATCAAGTAGTACTTTCTTTGGTGGAAATAGATCCTCACGCGGCTTTGTTTTTGAGAAAGTGTCGCCGCTCAGAAGCTGTGTCAATGAATATCTAAACATATAGAGACAGGTGCCAAGTCAAATTTGACTATTTGAAAACTGTTTAAATACCGACTTGATTATAGCAAGATATGTCTTGTGTGGCAGAAACATATAAAACGCACTTTTGCATCTTCCAACTTGTCATTATTTCGGCCATATCGCATACCGTACCGTAGTTATAATATTATAATCGTCTTAATTTAATGAAATTATGCCTCTGCGCTGTCATGCAGTCGCGACGCGTCTTAGCAGGCTTTTAAAATAATATTGACAGTTAGTTATTCGCCGATTGGTGAATATTTACAGATGTGAAAAGTGCATAATAGTTTTAGTAGAATTTTAGACATTAATATCGAGAGAAAAGAAGAAGCTATGTAAAGGTTATATACCGCGGTGTAGCTTACAGTATACATCGAGGACAGGTAGAAGGTATATAACCGTCTTATATTATATCATCATTGATGAAGTTACTCAAGTGATTTTCGTTATAAATATAGCCAAGTGATATTTTTTTGGATGCATACGGCTTAATGCTGAGGTTCGAGGTAATTGACTATTTAAATTTGACAAAGGTTTTCAAACAAAAGACGGTCCCATGAGAAGGATGTCATTAATCAGAATATTGTTCCTGAATTCCCGAGAGGAAATGGTATTAAAAACAAATGGCTTTCAATTCTTTAATGTTAACGAGCTTCATCAAAACAGCTAAAACATTACATAAAGATTTTTTTCTCAGTCGAAAAAGGTTATGATAGAAAATTTCTAAGTCTACTTATCAACCTCGAACTGCTATCCCATGGGTGATGCCCTAGATAGACACTCCGTGACTTGAACTCGGAGAAAAGACGAAATTCAGGATAGAAAAACAGTTTTATTAGTACTTCCGAGTAATGATGATTTTACTTCCGCTCTCGACCAGTGATTGATTATCGTCTCGTAATCACTGGTCGCTCGACCAATCACAGCGCGCGAAACTCTAGCTGTATTCAAGGCTAAAATTATACTAATATGTCGTACGTACACCTAGTAATTGCCATAAACATAACTTCTTAATATCACATACATGTAGTTATAACATTGTGATCGTTTTGAGTCTCAGCAGGCTTTGATAATATAGATATTATTCACCTAATTATTGTATAAACATCGGGTTTAAAGTGATATGTCGGTCAACCTCATCACAACGTGGTGGTCGTATTATTATTTTGATGAAATTAATACCTCTAGCTCTGCATACCATGCAGTCGCCTCAGCTGTATGCTATAATAATATTATGTTGCGTACTCTAATAATTACAAACATAAGGTTGAAAGCGATAAGGATCAAGAAAAAAACCCTGCGAACACCGATAAGGACGATAAGATGAAATGAATTCAACAAATGCTCAACCGAAAGATCTTGAAATACTGTACCTATTTGCCATACAATACAATACAATAACTTTTATTTAAACACGATATTATTTAAAGCTAAAGCTTGGGAACAGAAATGCAGATTGCAAATAATGCCTCGCGTAGTGGTTTATATTCAAAAATCGTTGTCGCAGCCGAAGCAACAGTCAACACACCAAAAGGATTTCGGTAATTTTTCTCGTAATTAATTTATTCAGAGCATATTTTGGTTGCATGCGTTTGTGACATGTTATAATGAAAGCTGAAGTGGTTGCTCAGGTGGGGTGTTACTAAAACAAGTAACGGAGTAATGAGTAACGAGTAACGAGAAAACGAGTAACAGCCAAATTTCGCCACAGAGAAAATTGTTCAAAAACAAGTAATGAGGGTATTAAATGGATCAGTAAAGTAAGGATAATAGCCAAGTGATATATATAATATAAAATACATCTTAAAATCTTACCGTAAAAATGTCGAAAACTTCGTGTAAACCACAGGAAGCCCAGTTAAGATGGCACCTACCACTGCGCGCGAAGACTTGGGAAGAACTTAGCCCAGTGGTCGGGCATGCGATATATACGATGCGAAATGAAACGATGCGAAACTAAACGATGCGATACGGATATTTTGCGAAACGAGCTCTACTGTACAATATGTGATAATTGTATAATTCTTCACTCTCTAGGCCTCTTTGGTCAAGAACGAGCTAATATGTTATTGCCGTAGATGGCTCATGTAACGTATATGACAGCGGACATCACATTTCTGTAAAAATCAACCAACTGATCAGAATGGACCGTTCCCACGGCTGAAATGGACAAGAAACGATCGCGAAATCAAAACATTTTTACGTGCGTGCATGGATTGTCAAACTACTGGGTGAATAAAATTCAAGAATCAGAATCTCTATAACGTGTATATCTCAGAAGCTATGAAAAGAAAGCTCAAGAGTGTCGCAGTTTACTGGGAAGATAAACAATACTTTACTGTTTTTCCATCCATTGACGAGCTCAACAAAGGTGGCGGCAGTCCACTGTTATTGCAGTGCAAGGCCGCCAAATCGTCCTGGTTTTAGTCTTCTATGAAACGTTGTCGTCATGATTAGCGAATTTCCTGCTAAATGTAAGTTACAAAAAGGTAGATAAAGTAATATTTTCTGGTTCTCTAGCTGTCGCCCGCGGGGAAAACCCTCCATTACCCCTTGGGGGAAGGGACAGTGACAAAACTCTCATTTCGTTTCGTAGCCGATGATTATAGTTTTTTTTGAGAAGATTTGCTTAGTCCCAAAAACCTTTACTCGAGTATTCGTGGATTTGGATGAGAGAATGAGGTATGCATTGTACGAAATTCAACGACAACGTTTCATAGAAGACTATAAAAACCATGCAGGACGCCTTGCAATGCAATAACTGAGTGCCGCCACCTTTAGTTGTTGTCAATGAGCTCATCAGATCTCGTCAATGGCTTTTAAAAGCAGACTTTTTGGATGGAAAGACTAACATAAAAGGTTTCTCGTATATGTAAAGCCTCACAGAACAACAGATGATTTGCTTCGATGTTTACAGCCGTAGCAGAAGATAATCAGGTAATATTGACTTTATATTGTCATGATGATTGTCATGGTGACTCGCTACGCTACGTACTTTTTTCAGTTTCACCGGCTCACTATACATACTCATATATAACACAGGTCGTTCTTGACCAAAGAGGCCTCTAGAGAGTGAATAATTACAATTATCACATATTGTACAGTAGAGTTGTTTCGCAAAAGATCTGTATCGCATCGTTTCGCAAAATATCATATAAAGCAGTCGATTTATACTCGCTATTGAAAATTTCTCTGTGGCGAAATTTGGCTGTTACTCGTTTTGTCATTAGTTCATTACTCGCTATTGAAAATTTCTTTGTGGCGAAATTTGGCTGTTACTCGTTTTCTCGTTCAGTACTCTGTTACTCGTTACTCATTACTCCGTTACTTGTTTTAGTAACACCCGCTCAGGTGTTAAACCCAATATTTAGGAAAATACTAGTCACTACAAACGTGTTGGTGTTGGTACTAAACCCGTTGAACAAGAGCAGGCATCAAGGATTCTCACTAAAAAAATGTGCCACGCTTCCAAACAGTCTGAAAAACTACATTCATGATAACTATTTACAATGGCCGCGCAACTGAATAAATTAATTACGAGAAAATTTACCAAAATCCTTTGCAGTCTTGGAGTGTTGACTGTTGCTTCGACTGCGACAACGATTTTTGAAATAGGTTCCGGTTCGAACTCAGTGTGAATTTCAATTTAAGGAACAGCTCTTTAACAAAGCAGGTAGACTTTCTCAAAGTCCGTTTTCCCTCTTTTTTTCGCTCATTCTCCGTGACTTCGTCGCTCGCTATCAGAATAAAAAGTGTGGTCGACTTGTGGCAGTACAAAGCAATGGGCTTGTGTCACCTGTCACGTGATATTTTAAATGTTCACCGAAAACCAGCAAACATTTATACCATAACTTGAAAGAGCACTGCTAAAGTTTAGACTGATTCCATAAGTCGATCCCAGTTTGCTCTCTGTCGATCCGCCTTACGTCACTCACCAACGCTAGTTGAGCGACCACTTAGGCTAAAAGGAGCGAAAACAGCGACTTATGGAATCAGTCTAGCTAAAGTTAGTAAAAGTGGCAAGTTTGAAGGGAAGTAAGTAAATAAGGCAATAGTCGTCCTTCCAAGCAAAAAAAACACACAAATCCTTGTCAAGGCGGGAATTGAAATGTCGAAAGCCTTTAACTTTTACGGCTTGTTTGCTTGCCGAGTTCGACATTTTTAACTTTTACTAACTTAGTATGCTCTTTCAGTTTATGATATTTTCGTTTGTCTTCGGTGAAATGTCACGTGTCAGGTGACACGAGCTATGAGGTGGCTCGAAGTAGTTTTTAACTGACCACACTTCTACTTTTCATTTGGCGAATTGATAGACTTATCCTAGACCGATCAAAACGACTTTTGCACCAGTTATCGGGTAAAGATGGAAATTTAGAATTATATCAATATCAGCTCGATCGAAGTTTCCTTGGCAACGATAAACAAAGATAAACAAAGATCGTTGAAATCAGTTTTACTAAAATATCTCAAGATTTCGATGAGCTCTAGACAAGCGACTATATGCATGATAAACTACATACTAAGGCAAAGTATCTGAGACAGAATTCAAACTTTTTGATCAGAGCGATTTTGAATAATTTGCATAAAGAATGTTTATGCAAATTATTCAAAATCGCTCTGATCAAAAAGTTTGAATTCTGTCTCAGATACTTTGCCTTAGTATGTAGTTTATCATGCATATAGTCGCTTGTCTAGAGCTCATCGAAATCTTGAGATATTTTAGTAAAACTGATTTCAACGATCTTTGTTTATCGTTGCCAAGGAAACCTCGATTGAGCTGAAATTGACATAATTCTAAATTTCCATCTTTGCCCAATAACTGGTGCAAAAGTCGTTTTGTTCGGTCTAGGATAAGTCTATCAATTCGCCAAATGAAAAGTGTAAGCGTGGTCAGTAAAAAACTACTTTGAGTCATCTTAATTTGTTTGTTTTATCTGCTGTTCAAGACTTGATATGTAGTTTGACCAATAAAGGACCAATAAAGTGGTTGGATAGTTTCGTTTGACTCGCGTGAGAAAAAAACACATTACCGAGCCCATGATGCCTTGCGGCAATGTTTTGATTGTGCGTCAGTACATGCACCTGCTATGTAATACAGGCTTTGAGTTAAATAGAACGCCGCAGTAGGATATGTTTTTGGGGGGTCAAGGATGGTTCAATCCGACGCCAAATCCTTAATTCAGATTTTCTTAATTCTGATCCGAAATTATTTTCAGTTCAAATTTCGAAGCCAATTGTCGAAGCCTATGAAACTACTTTGTGCCGCAACGCAGACTCTGAGTGAGTTTCTCGAAGTCCCATACACCATTTTTCAAGACTGAACACCTCACGAATTATAAATGGTGAGATATTCAACACAGAAGCTAGATAAAATTCGTCCTAAAAACATTTTTTATGAGTTTTCGCAGTGTTAGTCTATTTTCGGGCCCGAAACGTATTCTGGGACCACTGGAAGCCCAAACATGGCTAAGCCGCAAATTGACTTGAACCTTTATAGGCTTACTCAAGAAAATTTACACTATAATTGATTTATTTTATTAATTAATGATTTGTTGTATAAAGAATGCAGTGGGGACCGGAAGTCTGACAGAATCGCGAGAATCGCCGAAAAAAACACTTTAAAACTATGCAATGAAGTGATAAGGCCCCGCGGTTGTGACGTAAGAGCTAGCGTTTCTGAAAACCTCCGTTTTTGCCGTCGTGCGTTTTCAAAAGTCTACGCTTTGCAAAGCGTTTTCGAAAACCTCCGTTTTCATACATAAACATCTCCGTTTTCGATCGTTTTAGCTTGGACGCTCGGTAAAAATGCATAAAAAAGTGACAACCCTGGCGACGTCATTATCGTGGTGTAAAAGTCGTGGTATAACGCTTTTACTCCACAGTATCACGTTCAGTGTTCAAGGACTGCCAAATCACTTTTAACATTGAAAAAAAGTAGTTCTTGATTATAGAACGAAAAATGAACGAATTCAATAACACAACGTTAACGTAAACATCATATCTAATGATCGACGTCAATAAATGTCGTACTGACAGTATTATTAGCTTGCCTCCACTATGTATTCAAATTGAATAATAAAAATTAACGCCCTCTTGCTCGTGAGTTATCGGGACGGATTTTAGATTGGTTTTCATTAACCCGTGAAACAAAGTGTACTAATTAGAGGTGTAATAGTCAGATAAACACAATAGAAAACAAAAGAATTAGAGTGAATTAGTGCTAAATACGCTAAAGTGTATTTCACGGGTTTATGAAAACCACTCTACCTTAATTCACTCGTTCACTAACAATGAACTCGACATTTTCTCATACTACACTCGGCTACGCCTCGACCGCGTGCACTGATTTAAATTTCTCTTTCATTCATTAGTGAATTGAACTCGGGCAGGAGCCCATCAGTGCTCCTGACTCGGGGATGGACGTGAAAACGAGGCTAAGCCTATATTTATTTTGCTGTTATGACAGATTTTGCTCGAAATTCACGAAACTTCTCACAGTTATATAACTTTACGAGTTTCAACTTTTAAGATAATATTATATGTGATAAAATGATCACGTGACCTCTTGCCTCACTCCCATGTCCCTCGAAAATTGGTATTAAAATGGGGGTGATGGGTATTTTATGAATGGCAAACGTTATGCCATATTTTCGTTTGTTTTTGTGACAGGTATAAGAATCTGCCCTCGCACCTGAACAACTAATTTGTATTAAGGAGATATTTGACAAAATAGGTCACGTGGAGGGTCAATCATATTGAAGCGAATATCTCATGCAACCCACTCGCTCGAGTGCGTTAACGTCTAATTAATTAACTTAATCCAGAGGATTAATGGCCAAATAATAATCATAATATTTTTTAAGCGCACGGTATCCGAATCCTTCAATTTGATTGGTTCGTTGAGCGGGCCGTATTTTCCTATCTCTGCTCTAGGTCCACGGTATCCATTTTGTAAGTGCTGAATCAGTCAATATGCTGATAGTTTTTTGTCGAGGGAAAATAGCAAACAGTTCTAGCTAAGCGCTGTATTTAAATTGTAATATGAAAGCTGAAAGCTGAAAACTAATTGGAAAGTTTATAAAAGAGTGCGTGTTCTTGGTTTTGAATAGCCTGCCTTCAATGCTCTCTTTACCTGAAAGCAGGCTAGGTTTTGAAATATGTATTCCCTTTATCTCTTTATCCTATAATCTACGTTGAAACGATATTTCGCCGTCTCACTATTATCACGTCATATGTCGTTTCTCACACTCATCATCATCATCATCATATAGTTTATTTAAACACGGTAAAATCATCAGTAACATAACAATATAAGTAGTGATATACAAATAAAAATTAAAAATATATGCGTACATTGTACAAAACTATCAGCACATTGACTGATTCAGCACTTACAAAATGGATACCGTGGACATTGTGCATGAAAGCACTGTCTGTATCGAGGGGAGAGGGAGGGGGGAAATGGTGGTGGTAACGGGTGTCGCTGTATTTTTCATTTGAAATCGGTGATCCGGTATTTTTTAGGGTTTAATTGTTCAAGCGAAATCGAATTTTTAAAAGAGCTGGTATTTTTAGGGTATAAAAAAATCAAAGCGCTACGGATATTTTGAATACGCTTCTTTAATAATAACTGAGATAAAGCAAACAAAACCGTCAGAAAAGAAATCGCGTCCCGTCTTGAATTTTAGGGCGGGAAATTTTTCACGGTTTGGTATTTTTTATAGCCGAGGTCCGACGGTCCGGCGCCGGCCCTAACTTTCTACCTAGAACCCCCCTGGGGCCTATATATTTGTAAATCTCTCTGAAGAACGCTAGTTTGGCTAGCTGGAATATGGTATTTTTGAGAAAAAAATGAAGAGTTTGATACTGGGTGGCGGTATATAGCAGGGTGGAAATTAGTGCCTGACACTTTACTTCCTGTATGTTCGGAACGGACTTCGGAACGACAGCTTCCGGTACGATGGACTATCGATCCGTGACGTAATCACGGCTCTTAGCCCCGAACGATGCGAAGGCCAAGGACATCAAAACAAAACAAAAACATCGTGAATGAAAGAAAAAAACATGGCAGTTGCGTGAAAAGTCGACATGAACTCCACTTTATAGCTATGAGACTGACTCATAGGACCAAAGGACACCGAAGTCCTCGCGATAGAAATATTTTTCGTCGACTTAGTTGTGGTTTTGGCGCCAAAGCGAGCGAGTTTTTGCAGAGCGAAAGGCGTTTCGTCGTTGGAAGGAGCCAAAGTTTTTCTTCTGCTTCGTCTGACAGCCTTTGTTGTTCGTCATGACAGAAGCGGTGGGCGATTTCTGTTACAGTAAGAAGGACCTCATAGGCCATGGCGCCTTTGCTGTGGTTTTCAAGGGACACCATCGAAAGGTTTGTGTGTTTTTGTTCGCCATAAGTCTTGTACAATCTACAAATTCATGCCCCGTTATGGTCAATTCCTGCGACTTGGAATTTCGGAATTTCCTTTCTCTTGGTGAAGTATTTGCTTGTGAATTCGTTTGGTTATGATGGAGTTTTAATGGCGTTTCAAGTTTAAATTCATTGGAGTTCTTGCAGTTCGTGTGTTGTTATTTATATAACGTTACATATGTCTTCATGTTGTAGTGTTATATTTATTGTTGTTGTTTATGAACTTCGTTGTCAGTTCGTGACCCTCATCTTTTTTCCTTCACATTCCTAACATAAGTCTTACATCAGCCATTCTCCCTTCGCTTGGCAGGCTCTCTAATCCTCTATCTTAGTATTAAAACACGATTTTAATGGATGCCACAATCCTTTTATTTTCTGTTGCGTGTAGAAAGAAGACTTCGTTGTCGCCATCAAGGTCATTTCTAAAAAGAATCTCTCGAAAACACAAACTCTTTTGGCAAAAGAAATAAAGATCTTAAAGGTAATACCACTTTACTAGACCACAAATAAGTGTGTAAATAAATTATATATATCCATTGAATTGACGTTCCACCATTTACTAATTTCTTCTAAGAGTAAGAGGGGTCCTACCATGTAGATCTAGAGAAGGGGGGAGGGGTACCCCACCCTGATGGTAATCTCAGGGGGGAGCATTTTGTCTTATTTTGTATTATATTCACCATAGTATTATTTTCATTCCTTAAAGTTATTACTGACAGTAAATAATATTATTTGTTTTCATCTCGTACATGTATATGCCATTTTATTGCTAAATATAGATATTTTAAACTGTTTCCCGACAAAAGGCCATGAGCGGGATATTGTGAAAACTCTTACATAAAAGAAGTTAACTGTTACTTGCGAATGCCATATTGCACGTGTCAAACAGCGCATGACTGAAGGTGGAGTGATGTTGTCGTAAGATTTTCAGCAACTTTTTCAAAGTTTTGTTTAAATTATCAAGCGAATGTAATTATGATGGAGTCTGTTCCACTCTTTGTGGATTTGATAGTTTGAAAATATCTAGCTAAACTCACTAATCACTTTATAATGACTGTTCCCTCAGGAAACCAGTTAATATTGTTTCCCTCGAATCTCAATGTTCCCTCAATTTCGTCTTGGGAAACATTGAGACTCTTGGGAAACAAAATTAACTTTTTCCCTCTGGACCAGTCATTAAGTGAATATGATTCTATGTGCTCTTTGATAGGAACTTCATCATGAGAATGTTGTTGCTTTGTATGACTGCCAGGTAAACAAAAACAATGCCAAGTTATCTGGTTTGATGATTTATTGTATCATACATGTAATTACCGGTATATGTTATCGGGCAATTTTGGTTCAATTGGGCAAAATATCAGGTGAGTTTGGTCGAGCTATGGTTCGTATTTTGGTGAAATGTAATCGAGCCAAAATACCCATAACAAGACCAAACGAGCCCTGATATTTGCCGAATCGGACCAAAATTGCCCGATAACATGTTTATCATCCCAAATTCTGTCAAAAATTAAACTTTGAAACACCAACTGTCTGTGATATGGTTGGATATCAGACAATAGATCTCGCTTCTGATTGGCTAATATAATTCGGGATGATAATGTTTTGTAAAGTGTGTTTATTTTTGTGACAGGAGCGTCCAAGTAGTGTGTTTCTAGTGATGGAGGTGAGAGTTGATCAATAAAATATCATTAATATTAATATACTCATAGAAAAAAGTAACACATAGAAGATTATATTTTAAAAGGGTTTCCTTGTATGCAGGCATCAGATTAAATAAATTGTAGTGGCTTCATCTGCATTTAAAATTTGTTTAATGAACCAAGCTTTTGGCCATTGCGGCCATCTTCAGGGTTATGAAAGTACACATTTCCTACGTAGCTAACAGAAAGTGGTATCCATGGAATATTAACTGAACAGCGCGCGCTAACTAGATTTTAAATAGAGCGCGAGCTAGGATCAGAGTAAAAACAACAAACTATACAAAGTTACTAAACATAGATGAGTTACAGAATGAATGAATAAATGAATAAATAAAGCAAAATATGAATAAATAGATGGGTGGATGAAAGAATAAATGAATGAATGAACCAGTAAATGGATAAATAGATGGGTGGATAAAAGAATGAACGAACCAATAAATGGATAAATGGGTGGGTAGATGAAAGAATAAATGAATGAATGAACCAGTAAATGGATAAATGGGTGGGTAGATGAAAGAATGAACCAGTAAATGGACGGGTAGATGAAAGAATGAACCAATAAATGGATGAATAAATGGATGGGTGGATGAAAGAAAGGGGAAAAAAATAAATAAAATGAATCAGTAAATGGATCAGTAGATTGTACATAGAAGATTGTTTGAATATTGTAGTAACACAGGAATGCATTTCTTTCTAATTTTAATTGTAGCAACACAGTATAATGTACACTACATATATGATATAACAGATATCAAATTGTATTCATTTTCTAACCTAAAATCTTATATTATTGATCAATGAATTTTATGACAAGTAAATTAATTTAATTAATTAATTGATTTGTATCCACAGTACTGTAATGGAGGAGATCTTGCAGATTATCTTCAAGGTAAAATTCACTTTCTTTTTTCAAGCAACTTTGAAATTTACATGATACATGTGTTTTCCTTGTATCGCGACCTGTAGAGATTTTCATTCGCATCTGGCGAAAAATTGCATTGGGTTTCTGTCTATCAAAACATTAAAGAGTTTACAAGATCGGTACGTAATTGGTCTACTTCAGATTTCTTTGGTTGAGCTGAAATATTGTTTACTTGTTCGTTACAAGATGTCTGGAGATTACGCAGGAGAAATTGATTGACAGAAGCACATGTACTGTTGTCGATACAAGGAAATGCCTGTAACTGAACTTAGATAATGTTGTAACCACACTTTAATTTCTTATCAACCTACTACATGCATTCAAGTATTTTTTATGGTTCAGTTAAAGGAACTCTCAGTGAAGACACCATCAGACTATTTCTCAAGCAAATTGGTATGTTCTGTGAATGTTTCATGACACAAATAGTTTTAAATATACATTTTGTGGGGTTCCTGTGGATTCCACAGGTAGCCCAACAATGTATTTACCGTATTTCCCAAGCATTATGATAATTAGGTAATTGATTAAATAATCTATTCTTCTTCAGCATCAGCGATGTCTACTCTTCAGTCTAAAGGCATTGTACACCGAGACCTCAAACCACAAAACCTTCTATTGAACCACTCCGGCAGTGCAAATCCGCCACCATCAGAGATCAAGGTCAAAATAGGTAAGAGTTACCATTATACATTTTCATCTCAAGAGTTGTTTTTGTATGAGTGGAAAGTAGTTACGGTACGGTTTGTGCCATGCATTGGTGGTACCTTGCCGTGACTGTGCCATATCCAAGCATTCTGATTGGTTGAGCGATGATTTTGTATGCTGTGATTGGTTGAATAGAATGTCTTTGATTCCGTACTGTGACCGTAACTGTGCCGTAGGTTTCCCACTCATACGAAAACTACTCTATAATACATGTAGTGAATGTGCATAAGAAATTTACAATGTATGATAACAAAATATTCGTTTTTCCTCCCCTTTCCATTTCCCTCCACTTCCATTTCTCATTCGCCCTCCCCTTCACTTGGTCTCATACATATTATTCACATTGATATTCATATTTCAGCTGACTTTGGATTTGCAAGGTTTCTACCTGGTGAAATGATGGCTGCGACACTGTGTGGATCACCCATGTACATGGTAAATAAACAATATGAAACAAATGAAATTGGATAAATACAGTAGAGTATTTATGGAGGAACTGAAATGCTACGAATGAATGGATGGATAGATGAATGGATGGATATATGGATGGATGAACGAACAAACGGATGCATGGATGACTGAACAAATGGATGGATGAATGAACGAATAAATGGATGGAAGGAAGGATGATTGGATGGATGGATAGATGAATGGATGGATAGATGAATGGATGGATGGATGAATGAACGAACAAACGGATGGATGGATGACTGAACAAAGGATGGATGAATGAATGAATAAATGGATGGTTGGATGGATGGATAGATAGATGAATGGATGGATGGATAGATGAACGAATGGATGGATGACTGAACAAATAGATGGATGGATGGAAGGGTGAAAGGATGGATGAATGAATGAAAAAATGAATGAATGCAAGAGGGGTTGAAGAGGGGTTGCTGTGGGTATACAATGTAACATCTAGTAAGAATGAATAGATAAGTTAAATGAGAATGAATTATATATGTGTGCGTGTGAATGAATGAATGAATAAATTGAAAAATATGGAAAAAATCAATGAGTAAATAAATGGTTGGACAGTTCAATGGCTGTACAAATGATAATTCAACAAAACGTTTTTTACTATGCGATTTTGTGTTTTTATAACCCACTTTATTATTATTATAAGAAATGTGAATGCAGGAAAGGGTGAAAGTTTATAGCAATCATGAAAGATCATTGATCATATTCCCTTTAGGCGCCTGAGGTAATTATGTCCAAGGCCTACGATGCTAAAGCAGACCTGTGGAGTTTGGGTACTATCGTCTACCAATGCCTTACTGGGAAGGCTCCGTTCCAGGTAACAATAACAACATATGCAAAACTGATATATATGAGCCTGTAGTCCGTACACATATTAATCAAGACTTTGTTCCATGTTCAATACAGGCAAATAGTCCTCAAGCACTCAAGAAGTTCTATGAGAAAAATAAGGGGGTTTGTCCAAAGTAAGAATATTAGCATTAAATGTACTTTTAATACAGATAGATATAATGAGTGAGTGGATGGACGGACGGACGGATGGATGGATGAATGGGTGGATAGATTGATAGATAGATGAATGGATGGATGGACGGACGGACGGATGGATGGATGAATGGGTGGATAGATTGATAGATAGATGAATGGATAGATGAATGGATAGATGGATGGATGGATGGAATAATAATAATAATAATAATGAATGGGTGGATAGATTGATAGATAGATGGATGGATAGATGGATGGATGGATGGATGGATGGAATAATAATAATGAATAATGAATGGGTGGATAGATTGATAGATAGATGAATGGATAGATGGATGGAATAATAATAATAATAATGAATGGGTGGATAGATTGATAGATAGATGGATGGATAGATGGATGGATGGATGGATGGATGGAATGAATAATAATAATGAATAATGAATGGGTGGATAGATTGATAGATTGATAGATAGATGAATGGATAAATGGATGGATGGATGGAATAATAATAATAAAAATAATGAATAATGAATGGGTGGATAGATTGATAGATACATTGTAGATGAATGGATGGATGGATGGATGAATAATAATAATAATAATAATAATGAATAATGAATGGGTGGATAGATTGATAGATAGATGAATGGATGGATGGATGGAATAATAATAATAATGAATAATGAATGGGTGGATAGATTGATAGATAGATGAATGGATAGATGGATGGATGAATTGATGGATAGATAGATAGATGAGTGGATTGATAGATAAATGGATGGATGGATAGATTTATTTATGAACTTTATTTATGAACTTTATTTAACCCTTTGACTCCCACGGCGCCCGAAACCGCCCGTAAAAATCGATACTGCTTTGAAAAATTCTAACTTTCTGAATTTTCGTAACATCGATCTCATGGCCAGTTATTAGTGACAACTAGATAACTCTTCATATTTTAACCTCAAGTAAACTGACTTACAGGTCCGATTTCTGGGCATTAGTTCAATTTGTTTGCCATAAAAATCAAAAATGCGTGTTTTTGACGCAATTTTACACCTCGAAAATGAACGACATTTGACTTGGATTTTCTTCCAAAATACATCCTTGCGAAACAAAACGCCACTTTCTCAGCAAACTTCCATCTCTCTTCTTGATATAGTCGTGAATTTTGCCCTCTCTTTTCCTTAACTCGCCGAACAATAGCCATTTCCTTAGGACCACTTTCGCTAACACGTGTTTTCCTTCTGCACGCCCGAAAAGGATGCCGGGAAACATCCGGGAATTTCGGCATAGATCTCCCCCGAAAATCCCTCTTTTAAGAATATATAGAGTGTCGAGCCACTCGGTCCTACAGGCAAAATATTGCACCGGTTGCATTCTTTACAAGTCCAAAGTCGCCAAAAATGCCTTTGTAGGTCCTGGAATCCACCACAGAAAGACCAGAGAGACGATTTCACAATTGAGTCCGCCATTTTGAATTTCCAAACGGCAAAGTCGAAATCTGTTCGTGAATTCGTATCTAAACTCCTGAGTTCTTCCAGGAGAACGGTCTCTACCACACCAGTCAAGCTTAATGATGCTGTCCTGGGGGCTTCTGTGGTGAATAATGGCTATAAACACTCTAAAAATGCAAAATTGACCGCTCCTAGTAGCTACGAGATGCCGTTCCTCGAGGAGATTCACCAAAAGAGAAAGATTACGTCAGAACCTGAGCCCGTGGGCTTTCAGAACTGTCAAGATTTCCATGGAAACCCCTTATATGGAATCGAAATTTCCTATGGCGTGATTAGGTCCAGAAAATCGCTAAAAAACTCAAAAATCTCTGGGTGTCAAAGGGTTAAGATGATTACTTGTTACAAAGAAATATTAAATAACTAGCATTTGAAGCCAAAAGCTGAGTGTTGAACATTGTCTTCTATGCCAATTGCTTTCTTTATAATTTTGCAATTAGCTTTAATTTAATTATGTTTAACCCTTTGACTCCCACGGCGCCCGAAACCGCCCGTAAAAATCGATACTGCTTTGAAAAATTCTAACTTTCTGAATTTTCGTAACATCGATCTCATGGCCAGTTATTAGTGACAACTAGATAACTCTTCATATTTTAACCTCAAGTAAACTGACTTACAGGTCCGATTTCTGGGCATTAGTTCAATTTGTTTGCCATAAAAATCAAAAATGCGTGTTTTTGACGCAATTTTACACCTCGAAAATGAACGACATTTGACTTGGATTTTCTTCCAAAATACATCCTTGCGAAACAAAACGCCACTTTCTCAGCAAACTTCCATCTCTCTTCTTGATATAGTCGTGAATTTTGCCCTCTCTTTTCCTTAACTCGCCGAACAATAGCCATTTCCTTAGGACCACTTTCGCTAACACGTGTTTTCCTTCTGCACGCCCGAAAAGGATGCCGGGAAACATCCGGGAATTTCGGCATAGATCTCCCCCGAAAATCCCTCTTTTAAGAATATATAGAGTGTCACTCGGTCCTACAGGCAAAATATTGCACCGGTTGCATTCTTTACAAGTCCAAAGTCGCCAAAAATGCCTTTGTAGGTCCTGGAATCCACCACAGAAAGACCAGAGAGACGATTTCACAATTGAGTCCGCCATTTTGAATTTCCAAACGGCAAAGTCGAAATCTGTTCGTGAATTCGTATCTAAACTCCTGAGTTCTTCCAGGAGAACGGTCTCTACCACACCAGTCAAGCTTAATGATGCTGTCTTGGGGGCTTCTGTGGTGAATAATGGCTATAAACACTCTAAAAATGCAAAATTGACCGCTCCTAGTAGCTACGAGATGCCGTTCCTCGAGGAGATTCACCAAAAGAGAAAGATTACGTCAGAACCTGAGCCCGTGGGCTTTCAGAACTGTCAAGATTTCCATGGAAACCCCTTATATGGAATCGAAATTTCCTATGGCGTGATTAGGTCCAGAAAATCGCTAAAAAACTCAAAAATCTCTGGGTGTCAAAGGGTTAAAGAAGGTTAATATAAAAACATTTATAAAATGCACCAGATTAGCATAGCTAATCTTCCACTGGACCTTCTGGATAGATAGATGGATGTCTTTTGAATGGATGGATAGACAAATTAATGGATGGATAGATAGATAGATAGACAGATGAATGGAGAGATAGATTGAATAGCAATTGAATAGATAGGCAAACATTATAATTGTGCTTCATCTTCCTTGTATAATAAATAAATATACAAATTCCCTTCAATTTGAGGTGTGACAATTCCATAGGAATGTGTTTGATGATTTCAAGATAATTAGGAAAAAAGGATAAATGAAAATAGGATGAGAATAGGATATAGTATGACTGAGCCTCATTACTTCTATTCCTTGTACAAAGCATTCCTGCAGGGACTTCAAATCATATCAAGGATCTTCTGACTGGACTTTTGAAGAGAAACCCTAAAGACAGAATGGATTTTGGTAATAATAATCATCATCATCATAATAATAATCATCATCATCATCATTAGGATAATTAATCATCATCATCATAATCATCATCACCATCATCATCATCATTCATAATAATAATTCATCATTATTCATCATAATAACTAGATGCTCTACTAGCATGAAGTCGGGCTTCTAACTGATATAGCTATTTGAAGTAAATATAGATATCGCAGTGCGATTAAAACAGGGTTTGGTCGCTCATTGCGTGACTCGGTAGAACACTGATGTTTTCGGCTTTGTAAAAAACGATTTCACATACTCAGCGAATCATAAATGACAAAGACAATAGTTTATTTGATACTATAAATATATCCATACAAAGATAAATAGCGTTTATTTTTTATTTTTTTATAAACTAGACATTGCAGCGTGACTAAACAATGTGAATGGCCGAGGACCACGGAACGTCTGAAAATCAGGCTACGAACAATCACAAAGAATATTTCCTGCAATTTCTGGGCATTCAAATGATTTCCTTGCAACTGAACGATTTAAAAATCTCAGCAAAACCTTGAACGGCATATATATCGGTGTTATAAGCTACCCACAACACAACATTACAGTGGTACAAAGAATAGAAGACATTGACTTCGTTTAGATTTCAATCTTGTGTCAGTTGTGCGATACTGATAGCATATTTATCTTCAAACTTCTCGCCTTTTGCTTTGATCCATTTAACGTATTACTTCAGTACACAGTGCAAAGCTATGCCATTCCCAGCTGAGACAATATGTGAGTTCATTTGAGCAATATTTGAGCTGTTTTGAGCTATATATGTTTGTGAAGAAAGAGGCTGCGACTGTCTCGTGTTGATAAACATGGTAGTCAGAGCCTTCTGTGATTTTGTACACTCATGCGCATTAGAAGCCACTTTCACGTTTAGAGGCCAACGACAACGGCTTGCATTTTTAGAGTCGACTAATAATAATAGTTCCATTACTATTGAAGATTGGTTTTGTTCTGTTTCTATTCTTTCTTATCCTATTGTCTTGATTTCAAGGTGAATTCTTCTCTCATCCCTTCCTTACTGGACAAATTGTACAACGATCATGTAAGTTCCTTAATTATACAGTGTGATGCATAAACCTTTGAAGACCTTAGTAAAGACCCTGCAGTGTCCACACCCATGATGACTTGTACGCAGATAGCATTTTCGTAGGCTATGGAAATCGAAAGTTGATTTCAGATCAGACATTTCAACCATCCTTGGCCAAAAAAACAACAATGCAAAGCAAGTGTATCAGTGTGTAAACACTAAAACTATGGTGCAAGACATGATATGGGCTTGGATACAGGGTGTTTCTGCTATTGTCATTATCTATCAGTCTGTGACACAGGGTGTTTCTGCTATTGTCATTATCTATCAGTCTGTGACACAGGGTGTTTCTGCTATTGTCATTATCTATCAGTCTGTGACACAGGGTGTTTCTGCTATTGTCATTATCTATCAGTCTGTGACACAGGGTGTTTCTACTATTGTCATTATCTATCAGTCTGTGACACAGGGTGTTTCTGCTATTGTCATTATCTATCAGTCTGTGACACAGGGTGTTTCTACTATTGTCATTATCTATCAGTCTGTGACACAGGGTGTTTCTGCTATTGTCATTATCTATCAGTCTGTGACACAGGGTGTTTCTGCTATTGTCATTATCTATCAGTCTGTGACACATGCTCAATGTTCTAACCAAATGTATTTTAGCTTTGTCCATAACTTGTTTGATTACCATAGCTACACCAGTAGCTGTGCCGTCCAGACATAGAAACTATAGTGGTTCTTCACAAGGAACACAATCACCAAGTGGCTCCAACTCTCCAGTATGTAACTTTGTGTTTTTAAAACTACATGCTTTTGTTTTTGTTTCATTTCGCTTCATTTCGTTTTCTTCTTTTTTGTGTGTGTATTTTGTTTCACTTCGTTTTGTTTTTTGTTTTGATTTGGTGTTTTGTTTCATTTTCTGTTTTTTAATTTTGTGTGTGTGTGTTTTTGTGTTTCGTTTCGTTTCTTTTTGGTTTGGTTTTGTTTTTGTTTCATTTCGTTTTCTATTTTGTTTTGTATTTTGTTTCGTTTTCTGTATTGTTTTGTTTTTGTGTTTCATTTCGTTTTCTGTTTTGTTTTTGTGTTTCGTTTCATTTGTGTTTTGTTTTGTTTTTGTGTTTCATTTCGTTTTCTGTGTTGTTTTGTTTTGTGTTTCATTTTGTTTTCTGTTTTGTTTTGTGTTTCGTTCCATTTCATTTTCTGTTTTGTTTTATTTTCCCTTTTATCACTAAACTCTAGAATATCTATTCTTTAATAGCTTAGAAGTCTGAAGAAATGAAAAAACAGCCCATTTGATATACAGACTAATATATATTTAATATTCAACTAATGTTTCAGTGTTACGGAGCAGAGGCATTGGGTGATATCAGAGTAGACTTGTTGCATCGCATGACACCACCATATGACACAGCGGGAACCCCGCCCCAAGACACACCCACTGTCAGTCAAGGGAGTTTGGAACACAGCCCTGGAAATGGTATAATGCATTGATATGAACTAACTAAATGTAACTACCATGTCCGTATTATCTATTCAATTTCAATGTTCACACAAAGGGTTGCCAGTTTCCATTTTGCCTGACTGACCGGGCTGTTCGCTGATTGTAATAATATAACTCAAGCAGTTGTCATCTTGCACACGGACAGGACGCACTAAAAGGAGACCATGATTATAGATTTATTTAGTTTAGGTTAGAGGGCCACAAGTTTATCAGTCTGAGACTGTTTAGTGTCACCCTCATAAAATAAAGTCTTTTGATTTGATTTGATTTGATACCAGGTCTAGATTTTCAGGCCCATCCAGACTGAACTGGTGCATTTTATACAGCTGACAGACCGGTGTGTCTGTCCAAATGGAAAGTGCCCTTAGTAAACTCACTAGTAAATTATACAGCTGACAGACCGGTGTGTCTGTCCAAATGGAAAGTGCCCTTAGTAAACTCACTAGTAAATCATACAGCTGACAGACCGGTGTGTCTGTCCAAATGAAAAGTGCCCTTAGTAAACTCACTAGTAAATTATACAGCTGACAGACCGGTGTGTCTGTCCAAATGGAAAAGTGCCCTTAGTAAACTCACTAGTAAATTATACAGCTGACAGACCGGTGTGTCTGTCCAAATGGAAAGTGCCCTTAGTAAACTCACTAGTAAATTATACAGCTGACAGACCGGTGTGTCTGTCCAAATGGAAAGTGCCCTTAGTAAACTCACTAGTCTGACAGACTAAATGGAAAGTGCCCTTAGTAAACTCATAGTAAATCATACAGCTGACAGACCGGTGTGTCTGTCCAAATGGAAAGTGCCCTTAGTAAACTCACTAGTAAATCATACAGCTGACAGACCGGTGTGTCTGTCCAAATGGAAAGTGCCCTAAGTAAACTCACTAGTAAATCATGCAGCTGACGACAGACCGGTCTGTCTGGTCAAATGGAAAGTGCCCAATAAGTTGAACAAGTAGACAGCTGAGATGACAAGTGCTGAAGGGTTTACATAAGCCGTCATTTCCCAAAAAAGTAGATATAGGTCAAAAATTAAAATAGCAGTACCTGCATTGTAAATTTGTAATGCGCAGTTGATGATTTAATGGAAACTGTGCAATATAAGCAATAAATTATTATTATTATTATTATTATTATTATTATTATTATTATATAAAGGCAGAACCCTACTTAACTTCAGTAATAATAAATATAAAACGTTTTCCAAGTTTGCATAGCCTGATGCATACAAGAGGGGGAGTTTGGGAGAAGTCGAGAGCTGATGTTTTACGCAGAGTTCAAGACTTCTCCCAAACTTCCCCTTGTGCTAAAGCATCAGGCTATGCAAACATGGAAAACCCTAAGCATTTTATATTTCTTTTATAAAATAAATATAGCTGCGACGTCATTGGGTAACAACCAATCATATCACAGAGATGTATTTTATAAACATGTATATTCAACATTGTTTTAGGCTCAAAAAGAAATTTGAAAATATGAAAGACAAATGGGAATCGAATGAATGAATGATTGTGTTTGTTTATGTTTACAGTTTTCTATCATCGAGGGCAAATATTATCCAGTGGATTTATACCAAACTCTCCACGTCTGGATGATGAGTTGGAGCCTGAGGTTAGTTGAGTTTCCGTACTTGTTGAACTCCTGGGGGGGGGGGGGGGGGGGGGGGGGGGGGGGGGGGGGGGGGGGGGGGGGGTATACTCCCGTGCCAAAGGGGTGGGGATGATCGTCATCTCTTTTAGTGGTGTAAATTACGGTTTTTGGTATCACTTAGGGTGTTCACGACTGAACACCAATATTTTTAGCCATCAAAGTATCATTTAGGATTGCACGCCAAGAAATAAAAATGGCTGTCATGCTGTGTTGGTGGCTACAGCTATTATTTTAAAATGGTATCCTTTAGGTGTCAAATAAAGCTTGAGCCACGCCCAGATTGGTCTCCTTTAGGGGTCTAATTCAAATTTTCTGACGATCATCCCTGCCCTTTCACATGGGGGTTTCTCCTTCCCCCACCCCCCGGGAGTGGACTTTGCAATATGGTATACTCACTGTGTAACTATTTTTATAACAAACAACGCGAATTGAACTTCCCAGACTCACTGCTATTAGTACCTATGATATTTACTTTAGTATGATTTTAGACTTGAATATAGAGTTTCATGCGCTGTGATTGGTCGAGCGACCAGTGATTATGAGACGATAATCACTGGTCGAGAGCGGAAGTAAAATCACCAACGCAGAAGTACAAATAAAATGTTTTTTTTATCCTGAATTTCGTCTTTTCTCTGTTATTCAAGTCTACAAAAAAAATATTATACTAAAACAATTATTCGCAGAAGGCTGTCGAGGTGAATATATAATATTTATTTGACACATAATCACTTAGCCTGAGGAACATATTATCTGCAGTGGCGTATCTTTTCATTCAATTATACTTAATATGATACAGCATAAGCGTCTTGTATGCATGAAGTTAAAGAGCCCATCGTTTCATTCTTGTGATGTACCTACATGTGATTTATGCAAAGAGGTTCAGTAGCATCAATACCACGTGTAACGTCTTTGATTTCTTGTTCAAGGATTTTGTGATGGTTCCTAATTCGATTGATGGCACTGATGGTAAGAATGCAAACTATGTTGGTGACTGACCTTAGATTAACCTTGGTAGTAGAGGGATCACGTGTAGCAGTACAATACAATACAATGTTTTATTAAGATTGACCAATAAACAATATCACAAACAACCCGCAAATAGCGAAGGAAGGAAGGAAGCTGTGAAACACACGTAACGGGAGAGGGGTACTCCCATATATAGGGAATATAAGTAGTGCTGCCCAATAGCGTAGGGTATTTCATCCAGCAAATCCTTAAATAGGGTATCAACGTATCACTAATCCTTTAATAATGTAGAGTTCAAGGGTACCGTAGTAATTTTAGGATCTTGTTCCCCCCCTTCCCCCCCCCCCCCCCCCCCCCCCCCCCCCCCCCCCCCCCCCCCCCCCCCCCCCCCCCCCCCCCCCCCCCCCCCCCCCCGGAGATCTCTTGAGTTTCCTACACAGCTGCCTAAGAGAGTAGGGTCAATGAACAATAGCACTGTTTCTTCTACCCTCTTTATCTCCCTTTTCCATTTATACGTAGATAAGGGCTTGTGTCAGCTGGCATTTTTCTTACTTCTGCTCGCATTAATTTATTATTAGTACTCTTTTGTCGTTCTGAAGGTACAAACAAGACCCGGATGGGCTGGGACGCTTACTTCCCATACGAATGGTAAGAATTCATTGGAATCGTACATGTTTGTTTTTTCGAAAATTTAGGGAGCAACTGTCAGTGGCAACTCAACCAACACTGATTATAATTTGTATTTCAGCCAATCCTCGCCTCCTCGTACCTCGCCGAAATCCAACTCCCCACGCTCACCTCCTCGTAGAGCTATGTTTCTAGTAGGATCACCATCGTCATCACCGAACTCGCCCCCTATAAGCACACGAAGACCACGCCCTCACTCTACAGGCAATGAACCGACAGATATACAACAGCTGTACGGACAGTCATCTCCTGTTGGTGTCCCAGTCCCACGCCCTGTTAGGAAGTCGCCCTCCCCAGGCCCGCCTCCAACAGTTTCCCCTAGGTCTCAGACCTCCGCTCCTGTACCTGTGCCACGGAAAGTCTCCAACACAGGAAGCCCAAGCTCTCGAGTTTCGGGAAAAACTAGCACCACTACACAATCCTCTCCTCGAAGCTGTAATCCACGGATACAAACGGCGCAGTTTGTCAGAACTCCTCCTAAACTTTCACCCTCTAAGGCGACGGGTTTTACGGAAACTCCTCCTAAACTTTCACACTCCAAGGCGTCGGGTTTTACGGAGATGCCTTCCCTAGTTACCGCCGTTGTCAAGACGTTGACTGATCCTTCTAGAGGGGGGTTGTATACCCTTGCTGACATGAACACAGCGCCTAGAGTACCTGCTGCTTCTCCCGATGCCGAGCTTCTTGGTCGTCCTGCACCTGGAGCCATTCAACGAGCACTGTCCAACATAGAGCGCGCAAGAATCCCATCTGAGTCGTCTTCACCCATTCTATCGGTCCTAGCCAGGCAGACCAACACGGGGTTCATGCCTTTAGACGCGTTATCGAAAGGCATCGAAGGAAGACCAATCCTTAAGGTTCACAGCTCCCCTGCCATCTTGGCCACTGCAATGGGACTACCGCGTAACAAGTCTTTCGGGCTCGCTGGCGCAGGTCAGCTGCGTTTAGGACTGGGCACGACACAAAGGATTCGACGTCATTCGAGTGGGCCGTCGACTTCTTCACAAGAGGGACATCATGCCTCGCCTACCACCCCTCCCATTCTACCACCTATTCCAGGGTCTCCTACAAAGTCATTGAATATTTCTACACAGGGTGACCAAGGCACGGAATTGAAGCCTCTGCGTGGGTTGTTTACGGGGGGGTCGACGCCACCCTCTGCTACTATGATGACTGGGGATATAATTCCCTTTAAATCACTGCCTAAATATGGCGGGCAAGAAACGGTAGTTAATACTGTCTTGAACAACGTACCAGCGTTAGTGACTCCTAGCAAAGGTACGTATGGGACCTGGAAAGGTTTTTGTGCAATGAGTGGGCTACCTGTGGTTTATTCCTCCCTCGACTTAGTCCCTCTCGGTCATACTTCATACTACTCAGCAACCAGCTCTTCCCGCCTTTCCCTTCGAAAGGGAGAACCTGGGCACGAGAATTGCAGAATTTTCGAACCCAGACCCTTCTCATTAGAGAAAGTCGAGTCGATTTTGGGTCTGTGTACTAGAATGGGTTGTCAACTCTCGGCCTACAAATGGGAGTAGGTTTTACGTGACGTAGTAGCCGTCAAACTTACTTTCACTGTTTGTTTACGAGTAACTTACAATTTACAGATATTTTGAGTCTTTATTGATTTTTTGTGCAAGAAAAACTGGATGTTTTCATAAAACTTCCCACTTGTATCCTACCTAAAGCAGTGCTTATCTTTTAGTCACATTACATTTTCGCGACTTGTGAATTTATTTATTCTAACATGATCTTCATCTGGTTTTCCTCCTCCAAGGTACTAAAGTAACCCGCGGGTTTCCCGAGAGTTCATTGGGGACACCAGGCCGTCACGAGGTAGAGCCCATTTCTCCTGAAATGGAAGGAACCATCGCGCTGATAGCACCAGAACTGCCAGAAGATACTTTAATGGAAGTAAGTATGATATTTATTGTGCTTTAAAACTAGTGTTGAACGAATGCAGATCCACTGGAAAAAACGTGTTCTCTCCAAAGCTTGGAAAGTCATTGAAAATTAGGGACCGGTCATCATTAATTATGGGGAGGGGGGCTGGTGCAAATAGAGGGGGCAGATATTTTCATTTTCATGCATGGCAAGTTGTGTCTTACCCAAAGGGGAAGTAAAATGTGCCTTACCCAGGGGGGGGGGGGGGGGGGGGGGGGGGGGGGCAACGAAAGTTGAACATGGCATTCCTCACTTGCACTAGCCTCCACTCCCAGCTCCCAGTAATTAAAGGAGCACTCTCACAGGTAATGCATTGCGCGCCTTGAACCCCTCAGCGCCATTTTCGTATGATACGAAAATGGCAGATTACTACTTACCACACGAGAAGGAAGAGATTCTCTGGAGAACTCCGGACTTGCCATTGCTGATCCCTATCGGAATTCGAAAGGCGAACTTTTCACGTGTACTTTTCACGTGCGTTCTTGTAAAATCTAAGTAGCATCCCGTATGTAAACAATAACACGGCGCGCAATGCATTACCTGTGAGAGTGCTCCTTTAATGACCGGTGCCTTTATAGTTGAAACTCTTCAATTTCCCAAGGTTTAGAAATTAGTGGGAAATTGAATTTTCAACGTGGGATTTCCATTGCAGTACCAAGGTTTGAAGACTGAGCGGGGTTTTTTTTCAGAAGAGGGATGACATTTCTATTGCGAGAGGGGGAGGGGAGGGGGGGGGGGGGGGGGGGGGGGGGGGGGGGGGGGGGGGGGGGGGGGGGGGGGGGGGGGGGGGGGGGGGGGGGGGGGGCGAGAGGGGAGGGGGGGGGGGGGGGGGGGGGGGGGGGGGGTCTTCCACTTACCCAGAAATAATTACACGTAAATCTTAACTTTATTTAAAATGCTGCAAATTCACCGACAGAGTATTATTTTCGAAAATGAAAAAATGCCTTTTAACTGGCATTGGGACAATTTTGGCTGTAAACTTTCATTACGTTGCCGCTGAAGTATATCGCAGGCTCACAACTTTGGGGAATGGGTGGTAATCCACGAGTTAGCAAGGTGGGTGCCTTTGATTAAACTGTTTGTTCTTTGTTTATACAGACAGAGCATACAGACGGTGTACGTAAATTAAATTTTGCGTTGTCATTGGTGGACGCCATCTTGGAAATCGTAAGAGCAAGAGGAGCACCGCTGACCACACTCGCGGATTCCATGGCGTTGCGCATGGTGAGAAATATAACGTGTATTGATTACTTTTAGTTTTTTCTTCTTCAGTAGTCGACTCTATTCTCGTGTCACCCTCGATTCTCCTTCGCAACCTGTTTTGGTATCATCCCACAACATCGCGTTGCGTGACGAAAACAACGTCACGCAATATCGCGTTGCGTGACGAAAATAACGTCACGCGATATCGCGTTGCGTGACGAAAATAACGTCACGCGATATCGCGTTGTGTGACGAAGCCAAAACTGGACTAGACACCCTTAATTCACTGTACGGAAAAAAAGATATATTAATTGTACATCAGTCATTGCCCACGATGACTGCAACTGCCTGACGCGTTCACATAAATAACAGGTAACCTGAAAATTCTTTGTTCTGACGTTTTCACGAGATAAAAGTGTTTACTGTGCCGCTGTTTTCTGTAATGCATTGTAATGCAAACAGACCCCGACACAAGGAAGTGTTTATCATCCCCTCCCCTGTCCCTCACCATGTGAATGAACAACCTCAGGAGTATGTAGCTGTTGCAACGATAACAATGACACGAGTTGTGTTCTTTACAGAATGAAAGCCTTTTTACGGACCAAATTGGTAACATCAGTGAAGAGTGCAGGTATGTAACTGATAGTGATGTTGATGGTAGTGGTGGTGATGGTGATGATAGTGGTGGTGATGTTGATGGTAGTGATGTTGATGGTAGTGGTGGTGATGGTGATGTTGATGATAGTGGTGGTGATGTTGATGGTAGTGGTGGTGATGTTGATGATAGTGGTGGTGATGTTGATGATAGTGGTGGTGATGTTGATGGTAGTGGTGGTGATGTTGATGATAGTGGTGGTGATGTTGATGGTAGTGGTGGTGATGTTGATGATAGTGGTGGTGATGTTGATGATAGTGGTGGTGATGTTGATGGTAGTGGTGGTGATGGTGATGTTGATGATAGTGGTGGTGATGTTGATGGTAGTGGTGGTGATGTTGATGATAGTGGTGGTGATGTTGATGGTAGTGGTGGTGATGTTGATGATAGTGGTGGTGATGTTGATGGTAGTGGTGGTGATGTTGATGATAGTGGTGGTGATGTTGATGGTAGTGGTGGTGATGGTAGTGGTGGTGATGGTGATGGTAGTGGTGGTGATGGTGATGTTGATGATAGTGGTGGTGATGATGTTGATGTGATGATGGTGATGGATGGTAGTGGTGGTGATGTTGATGGTAGTGGTGGTGATGTTGATGGTAGTGGTGGTGATGGTGATGTTGATGGTAGTGGTGGTGATGTTGATGATAGTGGTGGTGATGTTGATGGTAGTGGTGGTGATGGTGATGTTGATGGTAGTGTTGGTGATGTTGATGGTAGTGGTAGTGATGATGATGATGATGAATTTGGTAAATCTTCCAAATGTCAGGCTTTAGTTTATATGAGAAATGAACCGGGGAATTCGGCCAATCAGAAATATTTCTTCATTAATACTAATGGTGGTTTGTGGTCGTGTAGATTGTATTCTTACAGCTCACAAGGGTGTAATGCCTCAGTTCTGGAAATAGTACTTGACCTGGCATGTTCATTAATGTACGGGATGTGTATTTTGTTCAACGCAGGTCAACAGAACAGCTTGTTCTCTACATGAAATCACTACATGTCCTAAGTCTTGCGTTGCGCTTTGCACAAGAAGAATTCAAAGAATATCGACTGAAACCATCCAACGCCGTCAAAAATGGTACGATCATCACATACAGTAAAAACGCGCATATAAGAAACTGCAGATTAAGAACCTCCAGGCTGAAATTTAGCCAATTAAGCATCCAATATATAAGAACCAGTTCAGCCTGACAAATCAAGCAGGTTCTTATGTGAAAAATGACTAAAGCTCAGAACGCACAGGTACAGTCGGTGTTGAATATGCAGAAATATGATAACTATACAGTTGGGTTGTTCAAGATACAAGATGCTTTATTTGTACCAAAACTGTTCATGTTTAGTGTGAATATTAGACCTTTCAGGGTCAATAGTTCACTAATTAAAACAAAGGAACAATTGTGTTTTTTTTTGCCCTGTAAATAACCTGTTAAGAACCTATTCAGCCTGATTTCTCACTAGACACCCAAATATATAAGAACCATTTCAGCCTGACTTGGAAAAATAGGGGTTCTTTTATGCGGGTTTTTACTGTGTATCAGTCCACTAAAGTATGTGATGTCTCTTCTGAAATATATGTTATGCGACATTGCGCGGTGAATTGTGCGTGTCTTAGTAATCGTTTTCTGATTTGTTGACAGTTGTGAACGATTTAAACATGCGATACCACCAGTGCTTCGAACGAACATCTCAGATCAAGTCTTCTATACAAGGGAAACTAACCCCTGGCAAAGCCATAACGGTAACAATAAATATCACTCGTCTTGATTTGATTTTAGCGTATCTCTTTTAACTGAGCCCGTTTACAACCGTCTCATTCCTCGTCGCTTCCGAGCTGTTCGCAGAGAATCATGGGAAGAACGAGCTTTTCGAACGAAGAGATTACGGAAAGGATGAACGAACTGTTTCTCCTTCCTTCCCAGACTCCTTTGCGAGCAACCTCGCCATTCTCTACTTTCTCATAGCACATAATGCTTTGTGGGGGGTAATACAAAAGAAAATGGTGTTGCATAATTACATGGTTGACAGAAAGCTCCCATTTTCTTTTGTATTACCCCAAGGCGCAAAGCATTATGTAATAGATACAATATGAGCGGCCGATCTGTATGGGATTTACAAACTCGAGCCGTAGGCGATGTATAAGTGGATGTTTTACTGTAATTTGGATGATAGGAAACAGTTTGGCCGAGAAAATCCAAGTTAAAGCTGAATGCAAATGAGGACGATTCTGTATCCGATTTACAGATGTCTGCTACGCTTATGATTTCTATTGTATTTCCCTCATTAATTATTCATGAATTCGATAAGTGCTATGAGAAAGTAGAGAATGGCGTTTTATGTGGAAGAGAGAGTAACGACAGGAACTGAGTATCCGTTGACACCGTCCTGTCTTTTCCCATATGGTGACGTCATGGGTCAAAGTCCAAATGACCACCCCTCCCCAAAGTGGGCTATATGGGGGTGGTATACTACTCAGACTTTCTTTGATTCGCACCTCGAATTTTGAACATTACTTGTTTGATTTCTACTGTAGGCCAATGCTGACAAGTTAATTTACATGTACGCTATGGAACTGGTGAGTACCTTAATGATAGCACATTCTATATGACTGTCAATGGATTGTCTTATTTTTCATTCGCACATGAACATGTTAAGTTCAACTGAGATATTATTAAAAAGTCAAACTGCCTGGTATTTCTACTGTGTAAGATAAAGCTACGACAGTTTATATCCAGTTTTGCACCAAAGGTTATGCAGCGTTTGTAGATAGTTTTCTAAACCTGCTTAGTTAAAACTAACATGTTTAAACCTCGGTGTGAATGGGACATTAGTAAACGTTTTGCGAAAATTCTTTCACTTTTAGTGCCAAAACGCGGCGTTAGACGAGCTGTTTGGAAATCCTCAACAGGTATTTTCTCCAACTAAATGATATAGTCTTCCATTGTTTGTTTGTTTGTTTTCTTTTTTTTTGCTCGTTTGCCTATGAATTGTGTTTGCTTGCTCTGTTTACATGTTGTAGAGTTTGATTGCTTGTATATTTTCTTCAGTCTGGCTTGCGTGCGTACGTGCTTGCGTATGTGCGTGAGTGCTTGCTTGCTTGCTTGCTTGCTTGCTTGCTTGCTTGCTTGCTTGCTTGCTTGCTTGCTTGCTTGCTTGCTTGCTTGCTTGCTTGCTTGCTTGCTTGCTTGCTTGCTTGCTTGCTGCGTGCGTGCTTGCTTGCTTGCTTGCTTGTTTGCTTGTTTGTTTGCTTGCTTGCTTGCTTGCTTGCTTGCTTGCTTGCTTGCTTGCTTGCTTGCTTGCTTGCTTGCTTGCTTGCTTGCTTGCTTGCTTGCTTGCTTGCTTGCTTGCTTGCTTGCTTGCTTGTTTGTTTGCTTGCTTGCTTGCTTGCTTGCTGCTTGCTTGCTTGCTTGCTTGCTTGCTTTGCTTGCTTTGTTTGCTTGCTTGCTTGCTTGCTTGCTTGCTTGCTTGCTTGCTTGCTTGCTTGCTTGCTTGCTTGCTTGCTTGCTTGCTTGCTTGCTTGCTTGCTTGCTTGCTTGCTTGCTTGCTTGCTTGCTTGCTTGCTTGCTTGCTTGCTTGCTTGCTTGCTTGCTTGCTTGCTTGCTTGCTTGCTTGCTTGCTTGCTTGCTTGCTTGCTTGCTTGCTTGTTTGCTTGTTTTTGCTTGCTTTCCAAGTCACAGTAAGTGTCCTGTCTTTATTTAATGAGAGTGACACGTTATAGCATGTGAGTTTGCTGTTTATTTGTTTGGCTATTTTAAGGTGAGTTTATGTTATCTATATCTCTAGTGTCGTCAGAAATACGAAACGGCTCAGCTGCTGTTACAGGGTCTTGAATGTGATGTCAAAAAAGACACCGACTTGGCGCTGCTACAGAGATGTATCCTTAAAGTACTATGCATATGTTGATTTGTTTATTCATTCATATTTTATTTATTTATTCATTCATTCATAGATTATTTATTCAATGTAGCTAACAGATTTTGTATTTTAAAAAATCGCCTAATAGGTACGGCGAGCGGAAAACGAAAAAACGTGAGTTCTTGAAAACCTTGGAAATTCGTTGGAATTGTTCAATATCGAAGTGATTTTTTGCAATGAATTTCCGTGGTTTCAAGAGCGCCCAATTCTTTCCAAAATATGGCTCATGGTTTGCTCGGGATTGTTTGAAATTGATGCTATTGGGTTGTGATTCGTTCATTTCCTTAACTACTTCATCAGATAAATTGAGTGTAGACAGACGACTGATGAACTTATCTCGACGTAAGACAAGCGTTAACGCGCGCTGATAATGTTGATAGCCTACCACAAGAATCTGTTGTCCTTGGGATTGCTGTGTGTATTGGTTTACCACAGGGATCCCGCAATTAGAAGATAGAGTTATTGCGGGGAAGGCTAGACAGTCTTTTAATACCGCTATTTATTGACATATCGTTCCCCACAGAGAACCACGACATTGCGCATGCGCATATGGAACAAACATAACTTAATAAAACTTCCGCATTTAAGGGAGGGGAGGGAAGGGGGAGACTGCTCTTTAAAATGTCATGTCAGATAATACTTTTTAACGTGATGTTTCGTATAACTTACCTAAGCGAAACCAGGGGGTATGATCACGTGATGACACCACGTGATATGGCAAACCGACATCATTTTATAATGCGCATTGTCTTTTGTAGACACATAAAAGTATGTCTTCTGTAAAATTGCTGTTCGCCTTCCTTATATGGTACTAAATGTCCATATTTGGCATAATTGATATACCGGTATGAACAAAGAGCGGCAACAATTCAAAAACTCTAAAATCTGAGTCTGAGAGACAAAAGTCTATATTTAATAATAATAATGACTTTAATCAGCTTTTCCACTTCATCTGATTCCTAATAATAATAATTAATTTGGCATAATTTGTGAGATCGAGTCCTAATTCCTTATATAGTACTAAATGTCCATATTTGGCATAATTGATGTATGAACACGGAATGGCAAAGAGTCATAAATATGGGGCTGTCCCTCGGAACTCTAAAATCTGAGAGAAAAACATCTGACTCCTTATATGGTAACCAATGTCCATATTTGGCATACTCTGAGTCCTAATTCCTCATATGGTAACATGTTCACATTTGGAATAGCCTGAGATATCGAGTCATATTTCCTTATATGGTAACAAATCCCATATTTGGCATAATTGATAATAAATTAATAAATAATCATTGATATTTCTAAACATTTATACGTACATGTACACTTGACCAACTAAAAAGTTCACTCCAAAACCACTATACCTTGTACAAACATCAGAACAAACATAGAACCAAGACTTTTAAAATGTCAGAAGCCGAAAAGTTTAAAATGTCAGTTCTATAGTTCAAATTTGTAAATATTCGAAGGTGTGTACAGTCATTCTCAGACCGGGGGACCGTGTGGCATATATTTTAACAGTGAAGGAACAGTCACGTGATGGCTCGATGATAAAGCACTTGTAATTATTTCCTACAGTTTTATTATTGGTTGTGATGTTGCTGTATTGTTTATCACGTGATAGTTAGTATTTATTGATAATATGGGTACCCACAACCCTTTTACGAGAGTGACTGTAATTTGTGGATGTGAGTAGTATAGTGGTGCTCATTTACTTTCGCAAAGGATTGTGGTCAATTGCTCAGCCGCCATCTTTTTTACTAAAATGTGTGGCATTGTTGAGCCAATGATTAATGTTGAGTACAGTTTTCCACAATCACAAAGCCTTTTAATTATTGTAACTATTTATATCCATAATTATTATTAATATTGTTATTAATGGTAGTAGTCATGTGTATTTTTAAAGTTTCAATACTTCAATATTAAAAAAATGGGTTGGGGATTTAAAACCAAAAACACTACTAAATACCGAAAATAACGTAAAAAGTATAAATATTAAAAATATTAATTTAAAAAACGAAAACTGAAAATAAACAAAAAAAGCGTGACATCTATGACTTCGTAATTCATTTTATGGATTTGACTAATTAGTTACATTTGTAATATCTACTAGTGTGAGTACAAACACTATCAAACGCTGGCCAACTCGTGGATTACCAGACCTCCCCCCAAAGTGGTGAGCCTGCGGTGTACTTCAGCGGCAACGTAATGAAAGCTTACAGTCATCCCTATAACTCGTGGATTACGTAATCCGCTAGTTAAATACCGTGCAACATAAACAGTACTAGAGTGATTGCAATAAACCCGTGAAATAAAAATTAGATCAGGCTAGTGTATAGTAGTTTAACAAACACAAAAGAAAACAATGGAAATATGGTCTAGTAGTGTTATTCACTCTTCTCACGCGTACTGATTTTTAAGATCAGCAAACTGGTTTCTTTCTGGTGCAAACAGCCTATATGATCTGAAAGAGTTTGTCTGAAAGAACATTTCTGGAAAGTTTCGATGGTATAGGATAAAATCTCAAAAAGTTATCGGGGATGACATTTATAGACTTTAGTATGGGATTTTGCCGTCATGCGTGCAAGCCTCGTTTTGGTGTTTTTCCCCAGAATTTAAATCGTTCATAACTTCGCAGAGATATATAATTTCGTCATGAAATTAGTTATATAAGTATAATGTAGAAGTTTCATGACGAAATTACATATCTCTGCGAAGTTATGAACGATTTAAATTCTGAAAAAACATCAAAACGAGGCTTGCAACGCATGACGGCAAAATCCCATACTAAAGTCTATAAATGTCATCCCCGATAACTTTTTGAGATTTTATCCTATACCATCGAAACTTTCCAGAAATGTTCTTTCAGACAAACTCTTTCAGATCATATAGGCTGTTTGCACCAGAAAGAAACCAGTTTGCTGATCTTAAAAATCAGTACGCGTGAGAAGAGTGAATTAGTCTACTAACTATTTCACGGGTTTAGAGTGATTCCAATAAACCTGGGCACTACTAACTACACCAATACACACTATTAGACACTCACTCTTTTGTTTCTTTGCATCTAATAAACACTGACAGCTAATTAGTAGTGCCCAGGTGTTTTGGAATCACTCTATTGCAATCATTCTATTATTTTCTATTTTGTAAGTACTGCTATTTATTACTAATTAGTACAAACACATTGCACGCTTTTAGTGTTTGTACTCTGTGCATAATTATTGGAAAATCGAGAATAGTTGATTTATAGTTATAACGTTATGTCGTGTTTATATTTTGCACAATAATAATGTACATCACGACAAACGGTGGCGGTTGATACATTATCGGCTAGCTCGCTCAAGATTTAATTATCTAGAGCTTCTCCTTTGAGCTGCTTATTGCTTATCGAACGGCTGATTTCACTATCGACGCAAGCACAATAGGCCTTGTGTCACTGAACTACGGGCCTGACGCGAGGGTAAAAAGGATCATCAAATGATAATCAAAAAAGTATCAATATTTGTAGCTACTGCCTTCTGGGAAGGCGTAGCTACAATGCCCTCGAAAGTGTAAGTAAGTGAGTCTGTGAGTCCGTAAATGTCCAAATTTTCGGGTTGACTCGGATTCGTTCGGAAAATCCGATTGAAGTGAGTCGAATTACTCGAACGAGAGCGAAGACGAGTGAAGACTAGAAAACCTTTTCCCGATGATACCAGATTTTTTGTTCTATTCTCGTCTCGACCGGCGTTTTGTTCGACTTCTTATCGATTGCAACGTCCAAGCTACGTCCTTCACGAGTGAGGTAAAGTAATAGACTCTATTTACAATGATTTTCTGCATCAGTAATCAAGCACAGCTTTCAAGGAATGTGTCCAGTGTTTTCTCGTAGATAATTGATCAGGTTTTTTGACAGTCTTTATATAATTTCCACCAGGCAAATAAACAATGGCGGCTTATTACGTACTTGTTTAGCACAGTATTAAAACAGACATTGCTATTACAATTAGTTACAGTTCTATTATATATGTTCTCTCAAATAAATGATTGTTACGATTACCAAATGTTCTTGTTGATTAAATTTTAAATATAACAGTTATATTCGTAGTTATTCTGTTCGTGTAGATCAAGGGAGCTGTGCCAGACTGTTGTTTGTTTACGATTTCCGTTCATATCGTTTACTGAATTACTTGTCTAAAACTTGTGAACACTTGAAATCTCACTCTTAGCTTTGATTCAAACGTTTGTTTTTATTTTTGTTATTATGGTTCATTATATAAGTTATATATTTATAGCTTTACTTTGTTCTTTTGGATTAGACGAAGAGCCACTTCGGTGGAAATGCAATCATTAACCATTTATTATTAAGTTATATTTATTATCATTTTTGTTACACCATCACAACATTTTCTTTTCACATTACTTTATTTTCTCCATAATTTATTTCCTTCATTTCTCTCCTTTATCGATTTTAAAGGAGCACTCTCACAGGTAATGCATTGCGCGCCTTGAACCCCTCAGCGCCATTTTCGTATGATACGAAAATGGCGGATTTCTACTTACCACACGAGAAGGAAGAGTTTATCTGGAGAACTCCGGACTTGCCATTGCTGATCCGTATCGGAATTCGAAAGGCGAACTTTTCACGTGTACTTTTCACGTGCGTTCTTGTCAAATCTAAGTAGTATCCCGTATGTAAACAATAACACGGCGCGCAATGCATTACCTGTGAGAGTGCTCCTTAATATATTTTTTCTCTTGATCATTTCTTAACTCATTGTCTATTCGTTTTATTATTGGCTTCACAGCAGTAGCTACATGCAGTCCTAGATTGCCTATTTTTTTCTATTTCTAACGCTTGCGTTGCGTTTTCACATGACACACATTCTTATGCTCGCGTCTTTCAAGTAGTGAAGTCCTTACTGGATCTAATAGCTCAAAGGAAACGTATGGTTTGCTACTGGTCTAATTACAGTGTGACTACACTAACCAAGGCCACCCAAACAAATTTTCATACAAATTATCCAATCACAATTGAGTATGTAAACAATAGAATCTGCACAAATTTTCAAATTTTCGCTTTAATTAACAAATAGAACAGCTTTTTCCGTGCTCCGTTCAGTTAATACAGCACGAAGGAAGTGACGAGAGCACGAAAGAAGTGTAGGGAGAGCACGAGCCGTACGTGAGTGCTCTCCACACTTCTTCACGGAGTGCTCTCGGCACTTCCTGAGTGCTGTATTACTGAACGGAGCACGGAAAAAGCTGTTCTATTTGCTTTATTATATAGAATGGTGAGAAAAAGGGCAAGAAAGTTGAGGATTCTGTTGTGTTTTTGAATAACATTTTAGCGAGTGAAGTGCGCGCGCTACTGACGCCAGTTACGCCATCGAGCGCGCGCTTGGTTTGTTTTCTTCAGAATTTTGGATCAAACCAAACAGCCGAAAAACAGCGTCATCAAACCGTGCTCCGTTCTCTGATACAGCACAGTTTTCAGCCAATCAGAGCGCGCGGATTGACTTGACTATGGGAGGTTTTACGTGTGACGTAGTGGCCGTCAAGATCTACAAAATGTTCGAACTTAACTTTCAAAGTCTGTTAGTTTTTCTTCAAGCAACTAGATGACATTTGTTTGTTTGTTTATAAGTAACTTATATTTGGTATATTTGACAGATATTTAGACTTCACCGATCTAAAATTGAAGTTTTGAGCAAGTAAAATGACGGTTTGACGGCCACTCGCGACAGATTTTGACGTCAGAAAAAGATTCCATAAAACCTCCCATATAATAAAAGCATATATTTTACTTTATATGTGTATGTATATGATCAAGAGTGAACAAGAAACAGTTTAAATTGTAAAATTCGACATCATTCTGTTATTCAGCCACAGGCAGCCCAAGCAATCAACATGTAAAAAATTAAGAAAAACAAAAACTTCTATGAAATGAAAAATATCTTGTGTCTTGTTGTATTATTTATATATAAAGTCATTTCTGGTAGTTTTATCCACATTAGACGCTGTTTTTATTATTTTTCCCCCTCAGTACTATACAGTGATAGAAGTGACAAGTCACTGTATAGTACTGAGGGGGGGAAATAATAAAAACAGCGTCTAATGTGGATAAAACTACCAGAAATGACTTTATCTATAAATAATACAACAAGACACAAGATATTTTTCATTTCATAGAAGTTTTTATTTTTCTTAATTTTTTACATGTTGATTGCTTGGGCTGCCTGTGATTCAGCGTCACAAATGTGATTAGAAAATTTGATTCAAAATTTGTTTGGGTGGCCTTGGTTGGTGTAGTCGCACTGTAAGAAATATGACAAACCTTCAAGGCATAAACTGGGTCATCTAGACGTACTATTAAAGTTTACCTCAGTTTTAAACCACTTAGGCCGTGTTTATACTTGAACATTTTACCAAGGTACAAATCAGAAAACTACCCAAAACTAAGGTTAGCCGCTCAACAAACAATAGTTTTCTAATTTCTACCAAGGTTCGGTATAAACTCGTTTACTTCAGTAAACCACCAAGTGTAAACACGGCCTTAGTCGCCTGGTCTACGGATCACAATAATTTCGTTAACCTTCTTTTTTAAGCTGAAATTGCTTTCGAATTTTGTTGTCCAGTAATCCAAAGTCTCGTATTCCCGCCCTTCGTTTTCCAATACACTTGTAAGGGTTTTGAACTTGTTTTGGATGCCACTCTCGTCGGGAATCCCTTCAAATACCGACACATAAACAAACTGTCCCGGAAAATCCTGAATGAACATGTTGGCTTCTTTAGGCGCTGGTGGCCGCGAACAGCTCTCATGAGGCAGATGTTTCGAGACGACGAAGTAACCCGGCTCGTCGAGGTCTTGTTTGGATTCAATTTGGACCCTTACTGGGCAAGTCTCGTCCATGATTTTCTCCGGCCCGTTGTTCCCCTCGAAATATTTCGCCAAACAGGACTCGCCCTTTCTGATAGCTTTCTTATACTCGACATCGTTGAGTCGAACACATATCCACGTAGACGGTTCGTATTTGCGATATTCGTAGTCTCTTGTAAAGTTCAAGACCTTGTATTTAGGGCCTTCTCGTTCACGGTAATGCTTCGGCTTTCGGAATTCGCCTTCTTCGGTTTCTTCACCGTCTTCTACCTCGTTACTACTGGACGTACATAGACCCATATTTTTATCGCCTCTCTTCGCTTCCGAGTGCTGTGTATCTACGTATAGTACATGTATGTGTGTGGTGCTGTAACAATTGTAGCTAGGGAACAACTTCTACGCGTAGTTAACTATTTATAGATCGATAAAGTACAAACACTAAAAGCGTGCGATCATCTGTACTAATTAGTACTAAATAGCAGGAATTACAATAAAAAACAATAGAAATATCACTTTTAGTACTAAATAGTACTATTTAATATGTTACACGGTTTTAGTGTTTGTACTCTATGGGCGAATTTCTAATCAATACAGTTTCTCCAATTAGTAGTTTAAAAATCCAATGGCACATGTTGAGTTGATGTTTCATTTTTGCTGTCATGTTTCTCCAGAATCACGAACAGTACTAGGGTTGGCACTTCATGTTGACCTTCGTGCGTGTTATATGTAGTCAGAATGTTTTTATGAAGCCATTATTTTATTCGTTATTGCTTAGTTTCAGTCGAGAATGCTCATGAAAACGGCCTACAGGTCTCAGATGCAAAGAGTAAGGAACAAGGAAGTTCAGATGTAGAGCAATTGAGGAACATCTTGCGAACAGATGCCATAGAATAAATACCATAGAAACGGTCCTTGATTCATTATTTAGATGTAGTGATATGAATTATTTAAATATGTGTGTGTTTGGGCGAAACCTTACAATAAATCACACCATATAATTAAGTCTCAGTTTGATATGTTCTTTCTCCATAAAGGAATGAAAGATATAATAATAATAATAATAATGACTTTATTCAGTTTTTCCACTAGGTGGTTCTTCATCTGAAATTCTAACTAAAATTACAATAAGATAAATTCTCAGAAAGTTAAATTCTCAAGAAAGTCTACCAAACAATATATATATATATATTTTTTAAACTTGGACATATGACGTTATTATACAGCTGTTTCAAAAAAAGTTGGTGAAGGTTTTGTTGCATGTTTTAACATTTAAAATTAAAATTAAAATTTGCATACCAAGCCCGAAATGTATTGTGTATCATATGTAAATAATGTTAGCATGCACGGAAGAAAATGTGCCAGCTCCATGTTGCGAAGACAAAGTTTGGGAAAATTCCCAGAGTCCATATTGTTGTGACCTTTCGCTGACACAATTCACATCGCCAGGAGCCCATTACTAGGAGCCTTCCTCTAGTAATAGGTTCATACGACATCATTTGCACAAATTGGGCTATTTTTAGATATGCAAATTTCCGAAGAATTTCAAATTGAAAAATAAAATGGCGGCCAAACGGAAGACGCGAGGACTTGATCCAAAATATTCTTATATTTTAATCCATGGAAGTCCAAGTCTATTTTTCCCTTGCACAAGAACGAGACGAACTGTGTACAATGAATGTATCACATGTATCAATAAACTGACATACTGCCAGAGCGCTTAGTGGAGACTTTTAGTTTGGCGACTCACGATGTCATCGCGAAATTCTTCTACGTTCTTATGCATATCGCTTCATATGTTTATTCTTGTTTTATCAACTTTCTTCTGTTGGTTTTTGATTCACGATTTAGTCTTCGTAAGAATGAAGCGTTCTCACAGTGATTTCGACTCTGATGAAGCAAAATGCATCACCTTCATCGTACTGATTTCGCCAACATAACCAACCACACAAATGTGCACTTTGCTAAAGACCTTCTTCGCCGAAAGATTATCGAAAAACAACTGAAACTTTCAACCGACGAACCGTGCCATAAAGAGCGGCAAAGAACACCGACTAAAACAAGAGGGTTATCACTGAGTGTATGCGAAGTTCTTTCGCCAAAGGCGTCTTCAGTTCAAAGAAGGCAAGAAAGGGTCAAGAAAGCCGGCACTCCAAGAACTGCCGCTGAATAATAATGCGATAAAATCTTCATCCAGGCCTGACAGAAAAAGAAGCTCCCCTGTACCTCACTTCGCTATTTTAGCTATAGAAGGAACTTTGTGTCAATGTCGAGAATTTTCGACAAAATCCTACTTCAAAGTTCGTGATTCATTTTGCTGCGTTTCAGACAACAAATGCTAATCAGTAGCAAAACACACCGGCGGTTTGGAATATTCATTAGCTTAGTTCTCACTGCTAGTCCTGCACAAGTTTAATTAGGTTCTTCGTAAGAGATTATCCATGATACCAGATCGTTGAATTCCTTCTCAGAAAGAGCAGAAGATGTTCGTTTTTTGGCCGGGTTTTGAACTGGCCTTTGAACTAGCTTTGTTTTTAGAAGTTCTCGCACTTGAAGTTTTGATATAAATAATAATACCTGGAGTAGCTTTTTTGTTTTGTTTTTAATGTTTTCAATCATTGTTCTTCCTCGCTTGATGAAGTACTGAAGTCAGACGACGAAACTGATCTGAAATTTCACCGCTAGATTCTGATTCTTCACTAGAATCACTGGAACTACACGGTACGCTTTCGGCCGACATTGAAAGCAAAACAGTTTTGAATCTGACGTCAAATTCCTATTGTGTAAGACGCGACATGATTGGTTAATCGCATGGGTCTCAATTAGAGCATGGGTCACAATTAGAGCACTGGGTCACTATTAGAGCATGTGTCACTATTAGAGCACTGGGTCACTATTAAAGCATGTGTCACTATTAGAGCATGGGTCACAATTAGAGCATGGGTCACTATTAGAGCACTGGATCACTATTAGAGCACTGGGTCACTATTAGAGCATGGGTCACTATTAGAGCACTGGGTCACTATTAGAGCACTGGGTCACTATTAGAGCACTGGGTCACTATTAGAGCACTGGGTCACTATTAGAGCACTGGGTCACTATTAGAGCACTGGGTCACTATTAGAGCATGGGTCACTATTAGAGCACTGGGTCACTATTAGAGCATGGGTCACTATTAGAGCACTGGGTCACTATTAGAGCACTGGGTCACTATTAGAGCACTGGGTCACTATTAGAGCACTGGGTCACTATTAGAGCATGGGTCACAATTAGAGCATGGGTCACAATTAGAGCACTGGGTCACAATTAGAGCACTGGGTCACAATTAGAGCATGGGTCACAATTAGAGCACTGTGACACAATTAGAGCACTGGGACACAATTAGAGCACTGGGTCACTATTAGAGCAGTGGGTCACTATTAGAGCATGGATCACTATTAGAGCACTGGGTCACTATTAGAGCATGGGTCACAATTAGAGCATGGGTCACAATTAGAGCACTGGGTCACAATTAGAGCACTGGGTCACAATTAGAGCATGGGTCACAATTAGAGCACTGGGACACAATTAGAGCACTGGGACACAATTAGAGCACTGGGTCACTATTAGAGCATGGGTCACTATTAGAGCACTGGATCACTATTAGAGCACTGGGTCACTATTAGAGCATGGGTCACTATTAGAGCACTGGGTCACTATTAGAGCACTGGGTCACTATTAGAGCACTGGGTTACTATTAGAGCATGGATCACTATTAGAGCATGGGTCACTATTAGAGCATGGGTCACTATTAGAGCACTGGGTCACTATTAGAGCACTGGGTCACTATTAGAGCATGGGTCACTATTAGAGCACTGGGTCACTATTAGAGCATGGATCACTATTAGAGCACTGGGTCACTATTAGAGCATGGGTCACTATTAGAGCACTGGGTCACTATTAGAGCACTGGGTCACTATTAGAGCACTGGGTCACTATTAGAGCACTGGGTCACTATTAGAGCACTGGGTCACTATTAGAGCACTGGGTCACTATTAGAGCATGGGTCACTATTAGAGCACTGGGTCACTATTAGAGCACTGGGTCACTATTAGAGCACTGGGTCACTATTAGAGCACTGGGTCACTATTAGAGCATTGGGTTTCTATTAAAACATTTACGGTATACACCTACTCAGCGCTTGGCTAGTCATCCCACCCGCCGAGTAACGTTCAATGAGCGCCGTCTAGTTAGCATGTTTTTTAGCAGTTTGACTGGGGCCCGAGGTCCAGTAAACAAATGAACCACATCACTCCAAATTTCTGCTTTTAATAACATACCTACAAAAAAATTGCGTTGTATTCTATCTCCGAACGAATACCAATCATTTTCAAACTATTTTACATGACACATGTAACAATTATTACAGGAATGGGGCATCTCGTTTATTGCTATACTATCAGTAAGGTTTACATATAGTGCGAAGAACGTAACAATAAATTTTACGATGGAAGATAGCTAGAGATACCTTCGAGTGGCATCAACTAACTGAACTACGGCATTATATACTCCTTATTCCCTAAGGTACACTGTACCATTTAGTTCTCTTAATGAAAAATACACACTCATCTAATACACGTGGACTCCACATATCAGTTCATGTGGAGAGGAGCAGATATTGAAAATCTTCGTAAATAGGCCTCGGATCGAGCTGAAACTGTACAGGATGATAAAATAAGACACAATAAACAACTCAGATAAGTTTTAATCGAATTTATTGAAATACAAATTTTCTTCATAAAAGGCCTCCAGAAGTCTATTGCTTGGGCTGCCTGTGGAAAAGTGAGAAAAGCTGAGCTGATTTGAATGAAGACGTCAAACTTTCTGAAATTTTTCACAACTTGATGCCGAATTGAGCACGAAGTCAGGTAGCCAAATCTACAGTTTTTGTCGTATTTTTGAACCTTTTCATAGTTTTTCTCAACAAGAATGTATAAACGATGGATGTTTTTGAGACACACGACGATATTTGTTCTCAGTCTATGACATATTTTACTGAAATTAAGTTATAGTCAATATATTTGATTTTGAATTTAGCTACAAGAATCGAGAATTGCTCTGCTTTGTGAGTAAATAGAGTAATACGGCTATCCTTGCTTGGTATTTTCAGTCGTACAAATATTGTAGCTATATAGAACTCAAAGAACGGTTAGTATGTGAGTTACATTTATATAGTTTTCTTCGTTATTCAATGTTCTGGACAAAATAGAGATGTTCCGTGTAAGATTACTCAGTTTATGCAAGAGAAAATGAGGTAAGAGAAGGAATCCCTGGTACCCCATCATGTGCTCCGTTAATTCTATTTTTAGAACTCGATCTATTTTTAGCTTTAGTTACCATGCACGCGCAACCAAAATACTCAACCTTACCTTGGTTTTTCCTTTCAAAAACTTTTTATTTTTTGTCATTAAAAAGAAAAGCGAAAGACTACACAGCTTCTGCTCCAAGATAACAAAGCAGTGGTCGTACGATTTCTACGATGTTTTAATACGTACAAAGTCTGCAAACGACCTGAATAAAAATACAAATCTGAACGAAACAAACATCGTCAACTCTCGGCTGAGAAATGCCACAATTTAATTCTCTAAGACTCATTGAAGGATTTTACGAATACTCAGGCGAATTGAGCAAAATTAAGGTGCTACAAATATAAACTACACAACGGTCAAAGTCAAAGCAATCACGAAAACAAACTATATTGTTAATGTGGTCTTACCGGCACTTGTATTCAACAATTACGAAGTCCAAGCGTTATTCTCAGGTTGGAAAACACGAAAGAAACTTTACAAAAGCCAACATCACCAAAACCTTGAAGCACCAGCCATATTGTGGTCATGAAAATTTAAATCAAGAACAAGCACCTCCATCTGCAGTCCTACAAGACGCCGGCTACAACAAAACGATTCCTTGCACTTATCGGTTTTCTCTGTCGAAGCACATGGCAAAATGAAGCCGTTTTCCTCTATTTAGAATCGTCTCAAGTGTCCCAAATTCACAATAATTTCAGTCAAATCCAAAAAGGATAATTTGGTAAAATCCTTTATTGAATTTTCGAAGTAAAAATTTGTAAAATGTTCGAGAAAGTTGAGACGATTTTCTTCGCTCACTTCGCTCAATTTTGACTTTTCATATCAAAGCCGTGCGTAACGGCCTCCGCAACCTCGCCTTATATGATCTGACCAATCACGTTCCGTTCCCAAAATAGATTGAGCATTCTAAAAATAGAATTAACGGGGCACATGATGGGTCAAGAGCCCAATACGAGAGATTCCTTCTCTTACCTCATTTTCTCTTGGTTTATGTTAATCAGTCACAAAATATTTCAATGAGCTTCGATGCAGTGTGACCTGATCTGTAAAAAATAGAAATAATAGTAAATGCTTCAAATATATACTTTTATTCCAAATAACGCCGGAAACGATAACACTGCGGATATATTCTGCAGAATATCTCAGTGGTATTTATATATGGCGAATATTCTGGTATATGGTGAAAACACTCTAGTATATAGCTAATTGCATAATCGTTGTCGGGTTGAAAATCATGAAAGCTATGACCAAAAGGAATTCTGGGAAAATAAAACTCTCAAATAACGCCGTCAAATCATCGACCTTTTTATCCAGACTTGTAGGATCTTAGTTAAATAGCTCATATACCTTCAAAACTACGAGAACATTGAATATATCTGTATGTAATGCGGGTCATGAACTGATTTCCCATCCATCCTTGCGGTCTCAGCTTCTATGATTTATCATTTTCAACCCGACAACGATTATGCAATTAGCTATATACGCGCGTATAGCGGATACATTAAACTAGACAGAAGTAGAATGCATTCGGCTAGCTTATCAGTGAATAATTAAGAACAGTAACATTAATTTAAATTGTGTGGATCTTAAATTGAAAATTGTCAAATGTCAATGTTAATCGCTCGAACTGGAACTATCGGCATATTTGTCCAGAAGCTTGTTGACTTTATCCAATGTGCTCATTGCCTTCTTGCACATTGCCACATGTGCATCTTCCGCCTTGCCTTTTCCCTTTCCTTTTCCCGTTTCCCTTTCCTTTTCTTTTTCCTTTTCCTTTTCCTTTTCCTTTTCCTTTTCCTTTTCCTTTTCCTTTTCCTTTTCCTTTTCCTTTTCCTTTTCCTTTTCCTTTTCCTTTTTTTTCCTTTTCCTTTTCCTTTTCCTTTTCCTTTTCCTTTTCCTTTTCCTTTTCCTTTTCCTTTTCCTTTTCCTTTTCCTTTTCCTTTTCCTTTTCCTTTTCCCTTTCCTTTTCCTTTTCCTTTTCCTTTTCCTTTTCCTTTTCCTTTTCCTTTTCCTTTAGATCGTTTTCGTTTGTTTCTTGGCTTTTTACGCTTAGCTTGGCTTTCGTGTTCGTCGCTTTGCTCTTCAAGGCTTGATTTACTAGAATCATCAGACAAATGACTCAATTTTGCTTCCCAACGTTCTTCAGGCATCATTTTCTTCGCATATCTCATCTTTGATGAGATTATCTCTGACATAGGCCCTGCTACGGAGTCACCGGCGGAGTCAGTGGCGGCTTTCAGTTGGCTACTTACAATACAGCGAATGCGATTGATTGCTGTCTGGCTTTCTTGTTCAAAATAGAACTCGACAACAGGAGATGACAAAGGAAGGCAATCAAGATTCGCTTGGACATGTTGAAGAACGTTTGTCCAACTTTCCCCCACTTTTTTCCTCATAACATCGTAGCACTAGTTCTTTTTCTGGTACAGTTATGCGTATACGTTTTCTTGATGGACCTGCAGCATTACTGAGATAAATTAAAACTTCAGATTCATATTCAACAACATTGCACGTGTAAGCAGCTCACAGAGCAAAGAAAGTCAGCCAACGCCATTAGCTAAGTCACTAGTTCAGAAACCGCGTTGTTGTTTTAATACCTTGCTCATTCTTTTCCATCGTTCACTCTTTACTTTCTGTCAGCTTTAGTGTAGTGTCGAGCACTGTTAACGCATGCAGAAGTGCAGATTTTCACAGCGAATAATTAAAACCACACTAACAACACCAGTGCTCGTTCTATTGCTTAGGTTTTCTCACGAACTCATGAAACTATTCACCATGATTTTCAACATACATATGATTAATCATTGCAACGTAGGAAATGTCGCGGGCAACTCAAACTACAAACCCGAAAAGAAGAAAACTTGAGAGAAAGAAGAAGGAGGAGGATATTTCGTATTTCTCTTCTGCTGACCAATATAGTACCGCTCATGAATTTATATCAATCTTCGTCAATGTCTTTTGAAAGCTGCCTGCAACGTTTGGTCCCTTTGCTACTTGTACTTACTTCCTTAGGTTGTCCATTGACAGATTCGGCAACTCCTTTGCATGGTTAACCGTCTTCCATTTGGACCACACTTTCCCTTTAATGGGCGTGACGTGCATGTTCGCCATGTATCATCATCATAGATATTTGTTTTGGCTCAATACTGGTGAATTACCAGAGACACTTGAGCAGTTAGTTCACGATGTTACGCCTGAATTACGTCGTCATAACAGAGATGGGAATCTTCGACAGAGGCAGAGAAGAGGAAAATTAAATTTGAAAAATCAAGTATTACTGGTCATGATCTGGCTAAGGACGTATCCCTGCCTGGATAGCCTTGCATTGTTATTTGACGTAAGCAGACAGACTGTATCAGCAGTTATATATCATGTTGTTCCAGTTCTTTGGAGATATTTTCAAAGTCAAGTTTCCTGGCCATCCTTAGCTGAATGGAATGCTATGAGAGGTTCTTGGCCATCGTTTCCAAATGCTGTAGGATGTATTGATGGAACTCCCCATAGGATATATAGGCCACAGGTAGAGCCACAGCGTGAGTTCTATAGCGGACATCGCCATTTCCATCTCATGAGTACACAAATAATCACCGATAACGACAATAACATAAGGTTTTTACATACTGGATTTATTGGAAGTATGGTTGACTCCATGACGTACAGGCTAATGACCCCCGTTGGTCCTGGAAAAACACTAGATTTACCTCGTGGGGCTGTTCTTTTAGCAGACCAAGGCTACCCTGATAGAGAACCACTTCTAACACCTGTTAGACGAAACGTCGTGCCCAGAAATTCAACGGACGATTAACTCACTACCGTGTTTCTGTTGAACATGCAATCAAACATGTCAAAACATATAACGCCGTAGGATCTCTTTGGCGCTATCCACGCTGGTTCCAACCTGTTGTTGTTGAGCTCTGTACTTTTCCTGCACAGCGACACATAGAGCTATTCAAGACAGTTTGAGACAAAAACTACATGCTCAATGCCCGTTCATTATGCATCAGTCAATTCCAGCAATGCCCATCACCCCCCCCCCCCCCCCCCCCCCCCCCCCCCCCCCAATTCCAGCAATGCCCTTCACCCCCCCCCCCCCCCCCCCCCCCCCCCCCGGGACAACGTGGGGCATTTTTATGCTATGGGATCCCGGGAGTGGGGCATTCGTAAATTTTGAAGGGCCCAGGGGTCGGGCATTATCGCCTGCCATTAAAACAATATAATTGGGGCGTGGCTGTTTATTAAACCAGTTCAAAATTTAATACGGGCTCGGACTTTCATTGGGCGCCGTTCAATGAAAGCCGGCCCTCACCCTACGTTGTGAACCGTTAATGATCAAGTCGTTTGTTATACATTGTTGCTGTTTTGTTATAGAATGATAACACATATTTTAATACCATTCAAAGACATGTCGTGTTAGAAATACATGCATGCATGGTTATTAGAGTGGAAACACTAAAACCGTGAAACAGTGCTAATGAACTTTATTTAGCACTATTAAAATAGTGTAATGTCTTTTGTTTTCTATTGTTCCATTGGTGCTATTTAGCACTAAATAGTTTGCACTGTCTGCACTCTAATAAATTTATAGAGTTGCGTACAAAATGTGTAATTAAAACGCATCCGCACGTACACAGAGACTCCGCCAAGATTAGTGTCGCTGCTCGCACGTTTGCTGAATAAGTACAGCAGTCAAACAACACAAAACAGCATATGGGTATTTTGTCTGCGCATGCACCAACACAGCATTGACCAGTGACGTCTGAACCATTTTCCAGCTCGATAGCTCATTTAATTTGAAGGATATTTTGTAGGAGATCTACGCGTTTCTAAAGTATAAACGGACCATGTACGAACCCGTGATCATTTTAGACAGTGAAGTTCCTTGGGTTTTTTAAGCTTGGTCAGTATGTGGATGTGCTTACCTTTCGTTGCCCCCACCGTGGGGCATTTTAACACCTGGCTTGCCCCACCGTGGGGATTTCGAGATTTTTTTTTTTTTACTAATGCCCGGGGGTTGTCCCCGGGCGGGGGGGGGGGGGGGGGGGGGGGGGGTGGGCATTGCTGGAATTGACTGATGCATTAATATATGCTATATACCATACAAGAGAGTTTAGAAAAACTGCACAAACAAAAATTGACACACATTTCGTAATAGTAATTCATAAAATTTATTTAACATATAATTATACCTTAGAGGTTCAATGTTTTGTTAGAATTAAAAAGAATTCCAGTCATATTAGTCATTTGCATATTTTGTGACTAATTAAAATAAATAGTGTTCTTACACGGAACATCTCTATTAGGACGACTCATCTGTCACTCGTCGTTGTAATTCTATGGCTTTTGTTAGTAAATAAAACATGTTTGACAACAGAAAAAATCAATTTGTCGAATTGAATCAGAGCATAGAACATGGAAAAACGGTTTCTAATGCTTTTATAAAATAACTACAAGGATTTCTTTCGTAAAAATCCTTTATTTACGCGAGATTTTACTGATCAAATTTCAATTCTCCTTTAAAAACGTCAGAAATTTGCAATTCGCCCATCAGAAATCGACCATCATCAAATCTCACGAAAGAAATCAAATGGCAAAGCGACTCGACAACTTTCAGTTATCAGTGCCGTTTAGTGTTTTCACAGGAAAAACGTTTTGAAGAATGCTATTTTCTGTAAGAAAATTACAGAAGAATGCTGGTTACCCTTCGTTTTGTATCCTGTGAACACGAAACACGAAGAAAAGTGAGAAAAGCTGAGCCGATTCAATGAAGACGAATCGTCAAACTTTCTGAAATATTTGACAACTTGATGAATGGAGCACGAAGTCAGGTAGCCAAATATCCACAGTTTTTGCCGTATTTTTGAATCTTTTCATCGCTTTTCTCGACAAGAATGTATAAACGATGGACGTTTCTGAGACATTTGAAGATATTTTTTCTCTTTGACATATTTTACTAGAGATATGAATGTTCTGGCGAACCCGCCGTGTAGCTACAAGAATCGCTCTGTTTTTTCACTCTTTTGTGAGTATAAATAAACTTACGGCTATCTTTTCTTGATATTTTCAGTCGTACACTTGAGAAAATATGTGTAGCTAGTTACAAAATGGTTAGTATGTGATTGAGAAAACTGAGCCTTTTTGTATCGATAAATAAAATTAAGGAGGAGAATAAAATGATAGTGTAAATTGTAAATAGGTTAAATAGTAAATAAGGTAGAAGTGCTGGAGAGCTAGAGTAACATTCGTTTTCGAGCTAGCTCACCAAGATTTAGAATAATATAGTATGATGGACAGTGAAAATATTTTTTACTAACACGGTTTTTGGGAGCTTCTAGCCAATCAGAGCACGCGTTATATGTTATTTTATAACATTACTTCTAAACTTAATCTTCGTGGGAAATACAATAAAAAGCGCCGTTCATAACGGTTGTGTGGGAAATTGCAATGATGGGAATACATATTAGTAGCATACGCCGACTATATTGATGTGGGTGGGTATACTACTTTGTTAAACTATTGCTGCATTTTATCTTAAGCACAGGGCAATACAATTGCATGTGCCTCTTTCTGGAAAATTTATTGGTGAATGAGATTTCGCAATAATCACAAGCGAAAGGCTTCTCTTTAGTGTGGATTCGAATGTGGACGTTTCTGTTGCCAACTTGGTTGAACCTTTTGTCACAGATTGTACACTTGTAGGGCTTTTCTCCAGTGTGAACGAACATATGATGCTGAAGGAGAGAATGAGAAGCTAGTGTTAAAAGCCCTGGAAAACGGTTTCAACTGATTTGCTTCAACATTCGTTCAATTTTGTTTGATTCGCCGTTAATGCGTTCGCCACCCCTATCAACGGTATTCAACAATTGATGTTGAATCGATGTTGAATGAAGTTTAAAACAGTTTTAACTTAATTGGTTCAGCATCTCTTCAACATTTCTTTTGTTTTCTCGGTTGTTGAATACACCACATGCACATAATAAAAACTAGTTTTATTACGCGCAGTAAGTTCAACCTCGACTTGGAACTATTGTTCGTGAGAACTGTGAAGTGGTGTATTGTGTTGAATTCGCCGTTTGACCCCCCCCCCCCCCCCCCCCCCCCCCCTTTCAGCATTTGTTGAACAATGAAATGGATGATGCGCGTCAAAACACGGTTACTCGCACCATGGCCACTGTTCACGGAGTCTCTTGCAGGGACACGGCTTTTCACAATGTTGAAACGTTAACGTTTCCCACCATAGATTTCAACATCATTCAACATACATGTACCTTCTGAAACAATGTTGAAGCAATGTTGAATGAATGCTAAAGCCGTTTGCCAGGGCCTGAAGAATAACTTGGAACTCTAGCAGGAACCATTCAGAGAAAAGTGCAACAGGGATATCGAGAAAGAACTGTGACGAGTATAGTAAGAGTAGAAGAGAATAAAAGCACTGGAAATCAAGAACCACTTAGAGCAGAAGCGAGAGCAGACTTCAGCCGCTTCAAGAGCAAGACGTACAATTAGCGAAGAACACGAGTATACGAACACGAACTTACAATTCCAAGGAAGGGCTGTGAAGAAAAATTGCACATCAAGTGTCTTGAACAGTGGACACAAACAAACAAACACTGCATGGTAAATTTTTCATCCAATACCTTACTTCGTTGACGAGCTGTTTGAATGTTTGAACATTTTCAGTTAATTTGTATGCGGCTGATTTACGAACAGATTGAACAAAAACCCGCTCTTTTCCAGCAATATAAAACATTTCCACTTCTAGTAACTTTAGTAAACATAGAAAAACAGTACGGGACTGAAGTATTATGATTGGCCGGAGAACCTACGGTTCTGTTCATCGGGCCCATTGTCATCTTGTAATAAATTAACAAGAGCAAGAGCATCGATCCTTTTAATCTTTAATCAATAATAATAATCTATCCTATCAGGAAGAAAAAGTGCAAGACAACAAGAGCACGAACCGTAGTGGAGCAACAACAAACTCATGGATCAAAAGCAGGTACATGCAGGGCAGCAGCAATTACATCAACAAGGGATAAGAACATTTGCACAGACGATGAAAAGAAAATTAGTTTGAGGACAATGAAGTACACAAACAATGACGACGACATCAAGAACAATATCAGAAACAACCAAATTCAAAATGAAAATATTTACCTTCAAATGGGAAAGTTTTATATTCCTTTTGAAACACAAAGGGCACTTGAATATGCCTGTACTGTCTTGCTGCTTCGGTATTGGTCGATACTGACTTTTCCAACCCTTATTCATCTTGTCTTGATGTGACACACCATCTTGCTGCTTGGGTATTGGTAGAGAGTGACTTTTCCCTGCAAGCCACTGGGCCCCGTCAGACCAAGCCATCTTGTGTTGATGTGGTACACCGTCTTGCTGCTTGGGTATTACTACAGTCTGGCTTTTCTCTGGAAGCCACGGGGCTCTGCCAATCTTATTCATCTTGTCTTGATGTGGTGCACCGTCATTTTGCTTGGGTATTACTAGAGTCTGGCTATTCTCTGGAATCCACTGGGCCCCGTCAGACCAAGCCATATTGTGTTGATGTGGTACACCGTCTTGCTGCTTGGGTATTACTAGAGACTGAATTTTCCCTGGACGCCACTGGGCTCCGCCACACCAAACCTGTTTGGGTATTACTAGAGTCTGGCTTTTCTCTGGAATCCACTGGGCCCCGTCAGACCAAGCCATCTTGTCTTGATGTGGTGCACCGTCTTGCTGTTTGGGTATTACTAGTGCCTGCGTTTTCTCTGGAAGCCACTTGGTTCTGCCAATCTTATTCATCTTGTCTTGATGTGGTGCACTGTCTTGCTGTTTGGGTATTACTAGAGTCTGGCTATTCTCTGGAATCCACTGGGCCCCGTCAGACCAAGCCATCTTGTCTTGATGTGGTGCACGGTCTTGCTGTTTGGGTATTACTAGTGCCTGCGTTTTCTCTGGAAGCCACTTGGTTCTGCCAATCTTATCTTGTCTTGATGTGGTGCATCTTGTCTTGGGTATGAGACTGAATTTTCCCTGGACGCCACTGGGCACACCAAACCAACTGTCTTGATGTGGTGCACTGTCTTGGGTATTACTAGAGTCTGGGTTTCTCTGGAATCCACTGGGCCCCGTCAGACCAAGCCATCTTGTCTTGATGTGGTGCACCGTCTTGCTGTTTGATGTGGGTGGAATCACTGGGCCCCGTCAGACCAAGCTGTCTGGGGTATTACTGTTTGGGTATTACTAGTGCCTGCGTTTTCTCTGGAAGCCACTTGGTTCTGCCAATCTTATTCATCTTGTCTTGATGTGGTGCACTGTCTTGCTGTTTGGGTATTACTAGAGTCTGAGTTTTCTCTGGAAGCCACTGGGCTCCGCCACACCAAACCAACTTGTCTTGATGTGGTGCACTGTCTTGCTGTTTGGGTATTACTAGAGTCTGGGTTTTCTCTGGAATCCACTGGGCCCCGTCAGACCAAGCCATCTTGTCTTGATGTGGTGCACTGTCTTGCTGTTTGGGTATTACTAGAGTCTGGGTTTTCTCTGGAATCCACTGGGCCCCGTCAGACCAAGCCATCTTGTCTTGATGTGGTGCACTCTGGAATCCACTGGGCCCCGTCAGACCAAGCCATCTTGTCTTGCTGTTTGGGTATTACTAGAGTCTGGGTTTTCTCTGGAAGCCACTTGGTTCTGCCAATCTTATTCATCTTGTCTTGATGTAGTACACCGTCTTGCTGTTTGGGTATTACTAGAGTCTGGCTTTTCCCTGGAAGCCATTGGGCTCTGCCAATCTTATTCATCTTGTCTTGATGTAGTATACCGTCTTGCTGTTTGGGTATTACTAGAGTCTGGCTTTTCCCTGGACGCCACTGGGCTCCGCCACACCAAACCAACTTGTCTTGATGTGATGCACTGTCTTGCTGTTTGGGTATTACTAGAGTCTGGCTTTTCTCTGGAAGCCATTGGGCTCTATCAATCTTATTCATCTTGTCTTGATGTGGAGCACCGTCTTGCTGCTTGGGTATTTGTAGTGACTGTCTTTTCCCTGGACGCCACTGGGCTCCGCCACACCAAACCAACTTGTCTTGATGTGGTGCACTGTCTTGCTGTTTGGGTATTACTAGAGTCTGGCTTTTCTCTGGAATCCACTGGGCCTCGTCAGACCAAGCCATCTTGTCTTGATGTGGTGCACCGTCTTGCTGTTTGGGTATTACTAGTGCCTGCGTTTTCTCTGGAAGCCACTTGGTTCTGCCAATCTTATTCATCTTGTCTTGATGTAGTACACCGTCTTGCTGTTTGGGTATTACTAGAGTCTGGCTTTTCCCTGGACGCCACTGGGCTCTGCCAATCTTATTCATCTTGTCTTGATGTGGTGCACTGTCTTGCTGTTTGGGTATTACTAGAGTCTGGCTTTTCTCTGGAATCCACTGAGCCCCGTCAGACCAAGCCATCTTGTCTTGATGTGGTGCACCGTCTTGCTGTTTGGGTATTACTAGAGTCTGGGTTTTGTCTGGAAGCCACTTGGTTTTGCCAATCTTATTCATCTTGTCTTGATGTAGTACACCGTCTTGCTGTTTGGGTATTACTAGAGTCTGGCTTTTTCCCTGGACGCCACTGGGCTCTGCCAATCTTATTCATCTTGTCTTGATGTAGTACACCGTCTTGCTGTTTGGGTATTACTAGAGTCTGGCTTTTCCCTGGACGCCACTGGGCTCTGCCAATCTTATTCATCTTGTCTTGATGTAGCACACCGTCTTGCTGTTTGGGTATTACTAGAGTCTGGCTTTTCCCTGGACGCCACTGGGCTCCGCCACACCAATCCAACTTGTCTTGATGTGGTGCACTGTCTTGCTGTTTGGGTATTACTAGAGTCTGGCTTTTCTCTGGAAGCCACTGGGCTCTGCCAATCTTATTCATCTTGTCTTGATGTGGTGCACCGTCTTGCTGTTTGGGTATTACTAGAGTCTGGCTTTTCCCTGGACGCCACTGGGCTCTGCCAATCTTATTCATCTTGTCTTGATGTGGTGTACTCTCTTGCTGTTTGGGTATTACTAGAGTCTGGGTTTTCTCTGGAATCCACTGGGCCCCGTCAGACCAAGCCATCTTGTCTTGATGTGGTGCACCGTCTTGCTGTTTGGGTATTACTAGAGTCTGGGTTTTCTCTGGAAGCCACTTGGTTCTGCCAATCTTATTCATCTTGTCTTGATGTAGTACACCGTCTTGCTGTTTGGGTATTACTAGAGTCTGGCTTTTCCCTGGAAGCCACTGGGCTCTGCCAATCTTATTCATCTTGTCTTGATGTAGTGCACCGTCTTGCTGTTTGGGTATTACTAGAGTCTGGCTTTTCCCTTGACGCCACTGGGCTCCGCCACACCAAACCAACTTGTCTTGATGTGGTGCACTGTCTTGCTGTTTGGGTATTACTAGAGTCTGGCTTTTCTCTGGAAGCCATTGGGCTCTATCAATCTTATTCATCTTGTCTTGATGTGGTGCACCGTCTTGCTGCTTGGGTATTTGTAGTGACTGTCTTTTCCCTGGAAGCCACTGGGCCCTGTCACCCTCAGGCTTATTGTCTTGATTTGAGGCACCGTTAAAATCCGGCAAAGAAGAAAAGGTCGTGTTTTCTACCATCGTGAGGTGTGTCTCTTCCAGAATAAACGTGGCTGGTTTAGTTTCCATTGTCGAACCATCTTGGTATGTATTCGAGCTGGGCAAGAAGCCATTGCATAAAGAGCTTTGACGGAGTTGTGTCGCTGGTTTAGATTCATTGATAGGAGATGAATCCCGCATGGCAACGAGAGTGGAAACACTTGGCTCTCGTACGAATGGGTTGTTGGTTATTAATTCCTGATGTTGGCCCGCTCTACAAATTACGGACGGCCTAATCAAGACAAAATATATCAGATTTTGAAAAAATCCAGTAGCCTCACACGCACTAATCTTCATATATAAATGCCAGCTTACCTTAGAGAGTTGTAGAAACTGGCGTTGGCCTCCTCTTTTATTTTCTGCATTTTGGTTCCAAGAAAGAGTTGACTTTCCTCGATCGTTGCATCGTAGAAATGCGAGAGATCACCTATAATACAACAGTTTTATGATAAAGAGACATATTTTTGTTCAACAAGATAGCCTTTTAGAGCAGTGAATAGAGCTAATTAAAAGGACTCAAGTCCACGTGACAAGACCGAAAGGTAGCATGGGTAATTGCGGTTGTTCGTTTGTTTTCCGCAAGAAGAAGAAAAAAGATACTTCATCAATATTTTCAAGTACATTTCCCATGATTCCTTGCGGTCCTGTCGAGTAAGCTTGACTGCTATTAGAAAACTCGGCAGCATGCTCTATCGAGTTTTATTATTCACACTTTACACACTATACTAAATTGTGGCTTCTGATTGGCTAAACTTGATCACGTGATTATGTGTTATCACGTGCAGTATTTGAATACTCAATACAATACAATACTCGTTCATTCTACAGCCAACACGTGCGTGTATTTGCCGGTAAAGCACTCGCATCAGTCTCGACCTAACCCTTATTAGTCGGGCTTCCTGTGGAAGACCCGACTCTAAAAATGAGAAGCGTTCTTTGTCGTCGTAGTCGTTGACCCCAAATCACTAATTGGGTTCTACAACGCATGCGCCCTGTGCCGGCCGCTAAGATAATCACCGAAGGCTCTAACAACATGACCAGTTATCAATACGAGACTGATCGAGTCTGAATTCACAAACCTTGTTGGAGGAAGTTTATCAGTGTCGGCTTGTTTTCAAAATAACCACAATAATTCATAGAGCCGATGAATTTATCAATCCAGTACTAGTACTGCAAAGGGTTTAGAGATCTCAGTTTAGAACTTAAAACGAATCGAAGTGAGTTGATACACGCAGCCGGCGGTGAAGAGAACAGTTGTAAGGTTTTCAGCCGACCGATAACCGTCGAGGTAAACCCATATTTACACTTCATCCAAACATTATTTAATCACTCTGCGATGTCTAGTTTATGTATACGGTATTTGTATTTGTATGGATATATTTATGGTAACAAATAAACTATGTCATTGTCATTCATGACTCGCTGAGTTTGTGAAATCGCAGCCGTACTGAAATTGCAAGGAAAGCATGTCCTATCGAGCTCGAGTCAGCAACGACGAGCAACCAAACACTGTTTTAATCGCACTATAAGATATCTATATTTAGTTCAACAAAACGCTCATTCACTCGTGCCCTGGTGCAATTGCGTTCTGAAATGAAGTTCATAATGGGCACCAACATAAACATTAACAAGAGCGAACTATTTGACCCGTTTGAGCATAGAATGACTTCATTACGTGTATAGTGCTATTGAAGCCTTTGTAAGCTTAAATATCTTTAATTTTTGTAGAAGCGATCGTTTATCTCGTCACGTCCTGTGTATGGAATTTCATGTATTCAGTAGAACTGACATGGTAAATACTCTTGATGATTGTGATATTCTAGCTAGAAAAAGCTATTCTTGTGCTGCATGGAGATTTGATTATTGTACATATACAATACTTTATGATCATTCTAAACCATAGTGCGTTTTAAAATGAACTAGACGCTCTACTAGCGTGAACTTGGGCTTCTTAATAAAGCTGTTTTGATAGATTTTAAATGTAAAACCTAATAGCTTGTATCATCATACAGAAGTAGTTTTAGCCTACATGTATTACTTGCAGAATTTAAGTCACTCGTTGTGTGACTCAGTAGAGCATGCATACGTAATTAGCTTCAACACTCACACTCCTAGCTGACAGCTGCATGGCGAAGCACATTTCGATTACCTTGCAAGAAACGATTTCACAAACTCAATAAAATTACGATCGAGTTCTTACTAAGCCACAGACATCTGTTAGAAATACACTTTCAGACAGAATTGCAAGGCCAAAAAGTATTCTCTAGGATATTTGCATATTTACTAAGCAGTATTAATGAACGACTCGACTGGCTCGAGCAAGGGAGCACGGCAAAATCCTTTTTGAATGCTGCTGGTGATTTGATTTATCGTTACGTACGTCTGCCATCTTGAATTTCGTTGATAAGCTGCTGACCACAACTTCTGTATACTCAAAAATTGGAACGATACAGAGAAGATTAGCATGCGCATGCGCTATGGTGAACTTGCAGATTTGGCGTAGAAACACGACGACGACGACCAAAAAGAATAACCGTCTGTAATCTTTGACTTGGGCCTTCCACAGGAAGCCCAAGTAACTAGACATTGCTATGGGCAATGTACACTCGTGCCATGTTGGAAATGAGCTACATGTACTGAATGCTTCAAGAATTGGGATCCCTGTGGAAGTGTATGTGGATTTCGAAGTTTGTGTACGAGGTCGAGTTTGATTTTCGCTTGAAAGCTTCCCTTTTCTATCTTGTTCTTCAAATACTTGCTAGAAATAAAGATTGATAGTTATTTGAAGGTTTGAGGCGTATTCTAATAGTGGGTTTCGGGCACGGTTGTTTTCGCCTGAACAGCTCAGACGTACATGACATTTACATGTATATAAGCTTAATAATGAAAATGGCAATCGATACACAAATGCAATAATGCAAGGAATTCAAGTCCAATTCATCTTCAAGTTCATAGATATAAATAGCATACTCAGTATATTCACCATACATGTATATAATCTTGACTGATTGTCAGTTCGTCAGTCTCTCCGGAAGACTCATTGCTTTCAACTACATTTGTATTTTTTGCCGTTCTGGATCGGATCACTGTTATCCAACCTCCATGCTAGGTTTGTAATGCTTCAGTTTAACTTCAAGTTCGTATAACTGATAAAGGTTTTCAAGGCTTCCATGTATCTCTGTTTCAGTTCGCGAATATCGGCATGTTGACAGTTTTATCGAGCGAAGCTCATGGCATTGCTGGTCTCAGTTCGTGTGGCGAGTCCAAAATAGCCATCTTCTTCGACTTCGTAAGACACGATCGAAGGGGTGGCGATCTCAAATTTGTAGATCTTCTCGTCTTTACACTCAACTTAACACTCCGACGAGTAAAAAGTGCACTGATATTTCGCTCGTGAAACTCCACATGAATCGCCCAAGCCTTCCTCGCTTTGTCTAAAATACAAAATGGCGTCTCGATAGCATGTGACCGGATATTGCACAACTTTGCGATTTTCTGACATTGAAAAATAAGATACGCGTTGGATTTTATAACTCGTGCGGCCTACGGCCTGGGCACGAGTAATTACCTTGCTACTTGTTTGATGCATTAAGGCGCGATCAAACGGTGCATGATAGTCGATGATAGTCGATGATAGTTGAAACGCGCGATCACGTTTGATCGCAAACTATCATCGACTATCATCAACTATCATCGACTATCATCGACTATCATGCACTTTGAACATGTTCAAAAAGTTCATGATAGTCGATGATAGTCGATGATAGTTGATGATAGTTTTTCTTCGTTTGATCGGGTGCGTGATAGTTGATGATAGTCGATGATAGTTGGTGATAGTTCAACTATCATCGACTATCATCGACTATCATGCACCGTTTGATCTCGCCTTTAGTCTAGGGGGCGCGCGGGCTCTTGCTCGAACTTTATTGCCATTGACAATATTTGAATTTCATTGATAATGGATATAATGGTCGAGAGCCAATAGGTTCAGTCGAGATTACCGATCGCAGCAACCACTGCTTGCTCTAAGAAGCCCGACTTAACGCTACTAGAGCGTCTAGTTATAATATAACTCGCGATTTCATTGGATGCTAGGCGTGCATCATTTTGTATGGTGCACGCCTAGTCTGATTTTCAGATGGCTCATGTGTCATAAGCGAAGTGTATGAGCCGTCTGAAAATCAGGCTAGTGCACGCCTAGCTACCAATCAAATTGCAAACTTTTTATGATGCACGGCTGTGAGCTTAGGTTCAAACTAAATAGCTAAAACACTCTTAAAATCAAACGTTTCCTCGACTTTGAAGAACAAGAATGATACGTGAACGAAATGGCAAGAAAGTTGAGGATTCTGTTGTGTTTTTGAATACAATTTTAGTTGAAGCGCGAGCGCAACACACTGGAATGTCATGATCTAATTTACATAAACTCATGTTGAATACAGTATTCAGTAATTAACTCGAACGCTTCCAACCAAAACGTCGAGACAAGCTTTAGGTCCTTTAGTGGTTGTCCAATATGCCGGTTGGAACGAACCAACGTCAATTTGACGACTCTTAAATAATATTCAATAGCGGGCTTAGCCTCGAATCCAGGAGTTGTTGTTTTGTTATTCTAATGTTTGCTTTTGTTTTCTATCATCGGTCACCCCAACCGAATGTTTTGAACAAATGGAAAGCACCCCGAGTATATAATTTTCGACTTTTTATATTATAAAATAAATAGAAGATGGCTTTTGTAACGATATGTGAGTTATACGGTATAAAACGACAGAGACAAGGTCGTGTGAAGTTACTTTACTCCATTGCCGAACTAGCACATGGTAATATGTAAATCTTAAGTTAGTCACGTGACGTTACACCTTTCCTTGTCTAAAAAAGAAAAGTTAATAGAAATAAAAGTACAGTGTCTTAATTGTTAACACTCAACAGTGTTCATCAGTCCTGGTATACAATTTACTTGGACAATACATAGTCCTTTAAGTGTGAGGGTGGTTTCACTTCTCTTCCACTCCTGGTTCGAGTAGTTGGACTGATCTCATCATGTAGCGGTTTGGGCACTGGTGGTGCTGTGGTTGGAGTTGGTCTTGTAGGTACATCTGATGCTTCCATTAGTGGTGGATCGATGACTGGACTCGGTGGTACTTTGCTGGTAGGTGCTGTATGAGTCAGATAATCTGACTGCTGATAGGTGAATGTTGTTGGAGGGCTCTTTCTTAGATGTCGGCGATTCCTCCTGTAAACTCGTCCATCTTCTGTCCTTATGTTGTATGACCTTACATCGACTTGTTCTTCAACCTCTGCTTTAGTCCACTTCGTGGAGCGATCATTGGGCTTGGGGATGACTCGTACTTGATCACCTGGAGTCAGTGGTGGCAATTCTCTAGTATGACGGTTGTAGTACTTTGTCTGAAGTTCTTTCTTGACAAGTAGCTTGTCCCTTACATTGTGTGGGATCTTCGGTTTCAGTAGAGTTGCTGAAGTGGGTAACAGTGTCCTTGTTCTCCGTCCGTATAGTCGTTGTGCTGGTGAGCTGTTAACTCCTTCTGTCGGTGTGTTTCTCCAATCCAACAAGGCGAGGTAGAAGTCTGATCCTGCCTCCTTTGTTTTCTTCATTAGTCGCTTGGCTGTCTTGACTGCGTTTTCGACACGGCCGTTGCTTTGTGGGTAGTTGGGTGAACTTGTGGTAAGGGTGAACTCATAGTCGTTGGCAAATTTTCTAAACTCGTGAGAGTGAAAAGGTGGGCCATTGTCGCTGAATAGTTCGTTAGGGATGCCATGGTTCGAGAAATGACGTTTGAGTCTTTTAACAATTGACTTGGCTGTTTTCCTCTCGAGCTTGTCAACTTCAAAGTATCCAGAATAATAGTCAACAGTACATAAGTAGTCCTTCTGTTCAACAGTGAAGATATCGCAACCAATCTTCTGCCAAGGTCGCTGTGGGACGTCGTGTACAATCAGTGGTTCTTTCGGTTGTTGACTTCCGAACATGTTGCAAATGTCACATTGTTCAATGTAGTTCGAGATTTCTTGATTCATTGAAGGCCAGTATACTACTTCACGGGCTCTTCTTAAGCATCCTTGAACTCCGATGTGCGAGCGATGCAATTTCTCTTTAATCTTCTGTCTCAGACTGGATGGGACTACGCATCTTATTCCTTTGAAGATAATTCCGTCTTGTACGGCTAACTCGTCTCGGAAATTGAAATATTGCTGAACTTCAGTAGGAACGGTGGCTCTTGTGACTGGCCATCCTTTCAAGATGACGTTCTTCAGGGTTTGTAGTGTATGGTCCTTTGCTGTTTCAACCTTTATCTCATGTAACTGAGGCTCTGATATGGCTAGGTAGTCGATTGCGTGTATGCTCTCAACTTCTATCTCAACCTCTGATCTGTGTAATTCACATCAGTGGTAGTGTCTTGGTAGGCTCTGGATAGGGTATCTGCTAGGTACATTTGACTTCCTGGTCTGTATTTGATTTCAACATCATAGCAATGCAGACGAAGCAGTAGTCGTTGTAGTCTCTTGGGTGTAGCAGATAGTGGTTTCTTTGAAATGGACACCAAGGGCTTGTGGTCTGTGAACAAGGTGATTTTTCTGCCGTAGGCATACTGGTGATTGTGTTCAAGACCAAACACTTGGGCAAGGAGCTCTTTCTCTATTTGAGTATTTCTGTTCTGCTGATGTGAGTGCTCGACTTGCATAGGTTATGGGGTGGTCCTCTTGCGTCAGTACAAAACCGATTCCATGTTGTGATGCATCTCCGCTTCCTTCTGTTGGCTTTGCTGCGTCAAAGTACTTTAGGATCGGGGCTGATTCAACTGCTTCTTTGATATTCTGGAAAGCTTGTTCTTGCTTTTCGGTCCAGTTCCATGGTTCATCTTTGTGGGTCAATTTCCTAATTGGCTCACACATCTGAGAGAGATCACTCAGGAATTTAGACAAGTAATTTACCATGCCGATGAGTCGCTGTACAGCCGGTACATCTTCAGGTCGCATCATGTTCATGATGGCGTTTACTTTGTTTGGGTCTAGTTTAAGTCCCTCTTTGGTAAGACGATGACCGATGAAGCACACTTCTTCGCACTTGAAGTCGAACTTATCTTTGTTAAGCTTTATGTTCCTCTCACGACATCTGTGAAGAAAGCTCTGTAGATTCTTGTCATGGTCTTGGTTCGCTTGGTTGTCAGTGTCACCTTGACCAGTTATCAGGATATCATCTGCTATTGCGAATGTTCCTTTGAGGCCTTCTAGGTTTTGATCAAGTTTGATCTGAAAGATTTCTGGGGCTGGTGCTATACCGAAAGGTAGCCTGTGCCAGCGATATCGGCCCCATGGCGTTTGGAAGGTTGTTAGTTTGCTGGATTCTTCATCCAACTGCACTAGTAAGAATCCTTCTTTGAGGTCAGCTTTACTGAAGACTCTTGCCTTTGTCAATTCTGGTAGGAGTTCTTCGATGATGGGTAACGGGTAGTGGCATCTTTTGAGTGCTTGGTTTAAATGTTGTGGGTCGATGCAGAGGCGCACAGTACCATTTGGTTTCATCACTGCGATCATGCTGGACACCCAGTCCGTTGGTTCCTCTACCGGGCTTATCACTTTCCTTTTGGTTAACCTGTCAAGTTCTGCTTTCAACTTCCCTTTGACAGCTACCGGTACTCGTCGAGGTGGCATGACGTTGGGTGTGACGTTCGGTTCGGTTTCCAGATGCACCTTTCCTGACATGCAACCCAGTTCATTATGATTAAAGACGTCTGCAAAGTCCTTCAAGCAGCTCTCTTTGGTTTGTATGATACTGTTATCCTGACTGACTAGTAGGATATTCTCTGAATATACTTTCAGTAGTTTCATCTGTGTGGCTGTCTGAAGGCCAAGTAATAGTGTGTAGTACTGACTAGTAGGATATTCTCTGAATATACTTTCAGTAGTTTCATCTGTGTGGCTGTCTGAAGGCCAAGTAATAGTGTGTAGTCACCTTGGACAATTGTGAAGTCCACTTGATATGTTTTAGAATTCTTCGGGTTCATCAACTGAATGGTTGACATTCCAATTGACTTCATGGTTGACTTTGAATATATGGAGAGTGTCTGATTTGACCTCTTGATGACTGTCCCTTTGGGAAGGAACTTGTCTGGCAAAACATTGCACGATGCGCCAGAGTCAACAAGCATTTTAACTTGTTGATTTCCAATTATCATGAACGCAAAGACTTTATTCTTGGTATGTTCAATGGAATTTATCTCAAGATCATTTGAAGAGATGGTTAGGATGTCGTGCTCGTTATCTTCTGATGTAGAGTATTGATCTGTGTTTAATGTATTCACTTGTGGCCTTGTCAATCTCGATGGCTTTCTTTGAGGTTTTGGATTATTGCCTTGACGACATTTAATGGCGAAATGGTTTTCTTTCTTGCACTTGTTACAAATTTTGCCGTAAGCTGGGCATTTTTCACGTTGTTTTGCATGTGACTGACCACAGAAACGACAGTTCTTAATTATCTCCGGCTCCACGCGTCGCGACGTTGTAGATTTCACTCTTGCGACGTAATTGAGCGCTGGGGGGAGGGTGCGTCGTGGTTCGCCATAACTTTCATTTGCGATGTTGTAGCTTCGGCTGATCGACAGATATTCATACACTTATCGAGTGTGAGTTCTGGTATTTGAAGAAGCTTTTTTCTAATTTGATTTGTACGCAGACCACAGACAATTCGATCTCTAATCAGTTCATCTTTCAACGCGCCAAAGTTGCACGTGTCCGCCAGAGACCTTAGCGTTGAAGCGTACATGTCTATGGACTCGTTCTCTTCTTGAATACGATTATTAAATGCGTAGCGTTCGTAAGTAATGTTTGTCTTACCTAGACAGTAGTTTTCCCATAGCTCTAGGATTTTGGTGATGTCTTGCTTGTCGTCTTCACTCTGAAACGGCAGGCCGTTGTGAATTGCAAGGGCTTCTTGACCGATGCATGTGATAAATGTGGCGACTCTATACTGGTTATTTTGCTCGTTTAGCTTGGTTACTAGCTCGTAGGCACTCCAAATTTGTTTCCATGTCTTCCAGTTTGTCGTTAGATTACCTTTAAGTGGAATTTTTGGCGGTATTGGCACATTACTTGTGAATAATGGCGGTGAAATCGCAGCTACCTCAGGTGCTACGTCGTCGGGCATTTCGACTTGTAAATTATATATATTTTTCTTTCTCCTTTTGAATTTTGACGGCTTCTGTTCTCCTTAGATGCGAGAAGTTCGATGTTTCTGACACCATGTAACGATACAGTCATTTGCAAAAATTCTGGCCGCCACGATATATCAATATATCAATATATCGGCTCATTTTCTCTTGATCGGGTGCATTATGGGTAATTAAATAATACTATTTTGAGTTTACTAACTTATTAAATGAAGCAAAACTTACAAACAACAAACCTAAGACTAAAATAAACATTATACTAAATATTTCTACCAACTTTGCTGGCGTTAGCCCGCTTTAAATTTTCGATTATTTAATTACCCATAATGCACCCGATATATTGATATATTGATATTTCGTAGCGGCCAGAATTTTTGCAAATGACTGTATGTGAGTTATACGGTATAAAACGACAGAGACAAGGTCGTGTGAAGTGCCGAACTAGCACATGGTAATATGTAAATCTTAAGTTAGTCACGTGACGTTACAGCTTTCCGCTATGTTCTATGCAATAATGATGCACTTCGGAGCCATCTTCTATCAGAAATACTGAATCTATTTGAAATGGCATGGCCCGATAGGCCCCGACTGATTCCTTTTCTCTGATCTCTCCTCCTTTTATTCCTTCTCATCCTGTGCCATCACTGCCGTGTAGTCTGAGGGAAATCTCTCTGATGTTTGCCGACCGTCAGTAATTACCGACCTGTTTACCGTGTTTATGATGGGAATAGTCAGTCCTTTGCTCATGTTTCAACTGAACTGAGCGATTACAAATTAGAAAGACATCGCTTCAGAATGCTATAGTCCGATGTGTTACCACTACACCCTAATGAAGTATATATCATATATTTATTACATATTAAACATTAAAAATAAAAAAATAAAAAATAAAAATGAAATAAAATAAAATAATGAAGTATATATGTATGTGATAGTCCGATGTGCTACCACTACACCACAAGGTACAACCACGCTGGAAACACAGCCATAATGAAGTATATATACATGTATGTGATAGTCCGATGTGTTACCACTACACCACAAGGTACAACTACGCTGGAAATCACAGGCTATTTATTCCTCTTTCAGGGAAAGTTGAACACGTAGATAATCTCAGTATAACTGAGTAAATTTAAACATGAAATATATGACAATACACAACAAAACATTATATATTCGAACTTCGTCTTTCTCGCCGCGTCGTCGTCTGCATGTTACGTAGTAGTAGTAGTAGTAGAAGTAAGTAGTAGTAGTAGTAGTAGTAGTAGTATTAGTAGTAGTAGTAGTAGTAGTAGTAGTAGTAGTAGTAGTAGTAGTAGTAGTAGTAGTAGTAGTAGTAGTAGTAGTAGTAGTAGTAGTAGTAGTAGTAGTAGTAGTAGTAGTAGTAGTAGTAGTAAGACTCAAATTTCGGTTCGAGTTTAATACTCCGGCCTTACAAATCGTTTCTTTTTTAATCTCACCCCTAGAAACATTGAAACTTTTATAAAGAAACTTACCTGGCACATTTTCTCCCATTATGTATACTTCTGAATATACTGAATATATACCAAGAGTGGAAATCCAGTAAACAATTTTGTGTATTCAGAACTCTGCCGTATTTTTTCGCAGCCTGTGTTTGTCTCGTCGTTGCCGCTTCTAGCTCTCTAATTGGGGTGGGTTCAACTAGCTTTTGCTTGAAACAGGCCGTGGGCATGGGGCCGGGTATGAAAAGTGCCATTATGAGCAAAAACAGGTTCAGTTGGCTCAGTTGGTTGAGTAAGTACCCTCCCCAGGCTTCGTTATTTCGTGGATATGTTCAGTTCAGTCACAGGCAGCCCAACCATTGCTTCTGAGGCTACTAAATAATAAATATAAATACATTTATATTCGCGCGTCTTTTTTTGATGGGTTTCCTGTGGTAGAACGCGCGCGCGATATTGGGATCCCTGTGCACGTCCCGCAGGACGCGCCCGCACAAGTGTAGTAGATCTACCCCAGCCAATCAAGTGAGTCCCATCAATATTGAAAACATTAATTCCAAATCATATATATAGTCCAGTCATCCTATGAAATTTTGGGGGTCAAGTTGGAACAAATTGCAACAGAAAGTTCGTCATCGCTATTCAACCAAGATTGGTTACCTAAACAACATACTGAAAGTCCTCAAAAATCCCTTCGGTGGAACATGCCGAAAATTAGGATTAAAGATTTCGTGGTTTCACCACAGGAGTAGTATAGGGCGCACCGCATGAGCCCCCTTTAGCAATCTCGTCCCCAGAGCCTGCGTTACTTTCGGCCAGCGACGAGAACGTAGGCTCTGGCATAATCCATTTTTTGGGAACAGGATTTCTTGTTCTTCCGGTTTTAGAGCGCATGCGCAAGTTAGCTGGGCAGTTGGTTGTCGATTCAAATTGTCGATTCAGGTTTCAGTGGAATCCTTCGAAAGGTTTCATTAGGGAATAGAGTACCCTTTAAAAGCACTTGGTAAAGAAGATATAACAGTGAAAGAAGCGCAGTATCTGAAGTCTTTATTAAAAGCAGTGGTTTTACAGCAGAAGGATACGCGAACAGTTCTTCCTACGGGTTTATATTTACTCGTGTCTACTTTACATATCAGTTAATTATTTGAATCTATCATCTTCATCTTCTCTGGTTATTGTTGTCTCTCCTTCAAATGTATTTCTTTTGAATATTTCGTCTTCGTAAGCACCTCGATTGGCACTGCCTTTTTAGTTGCTAGCCTAAAGAACTATTAGATTTACGATCGACATCTCTTCGTGTAAATTTTAGCTTCGTTTGAAAACTTGTCAAGACACTTCGAGATACATATAAGCTTAGATAAACTGGATTTTTCTCTGTGCTTAGATATTTTATTATTGCAGATCGAGGCGACATGAGGTTAAAAGAAGACTCTGCTCGCAGGGTAGGCGACATGTTTAAAATAACATGTCAATGAAACCGTTGAAAATGTTAATTTTTGTTTTGAACGGAAGTTGGGACACCGGGTTGTTTTGACAACTCAATTTTCATTGGATATATTTCATTTCCGGAATCTTGCGCGTGCGTAGTTTCTAAAATGGAATAGCCAATCAAATTGTCTCAAAAATGGATTATGCCAGAGCCTACGTTCTTCGCCGCTGGTCGAAAGTAACGCAGGCTCTGGGGACGAGATTGCCCCTTTAGTAGGTGGATTTCATTAATTTAGTAGGTGGAAGTAGGTGGACATGGAAGTGAGGCCTGAAAGGGGGAGGTTTTAATATGATTCGGGATAAATATGAATAATTGATGTGAATATTAGGGCTAAATATAAATAATTAATGACTCTATAATATATTCGGGATAAATATGAATAATTGATGTCACTATAATATATTCCGGATAAATATGAATAATTGATGACTATTTAACAATTAATCACCAAAGGCGAGGTGAATATCGGCGAATAATAACCGAGACGAAGTCGAGGTTATTATCACTGCTATTCACTGAGCCTGAGGTGACTAATTGTTTTAGTAGAATTACACAGGTGATTATTTGAAAAAAAATAAAAAAATAAGCATTTTAAAGAAAATAAATTTTTATTTCATATTTCAAAAGCTGGCAGCCATTTTGTCAAAATGCTGTAGGTAACTATCGAGAAATAGTCCGAAGTTCTCGACCAATCAGCGCGCTTGATTTTCTATAATCACCTGTGTAATTCTACTAATATATATTAGTGCTAAATATAAATAATTGATCATGTGGATATTCGTGCTACTGTAGCTGTATTAATACATTTACTATTAAATGAATGGTACATTTGACTTCTTATAACTGTAATCACATTTTAAGTTGTAATTCAATTGTTCGAGAACCAAATGCGTGGTTTTAATACTTCACTGACATACCCAGAAATCAGAGACATGCCTGGTCGCGCAGCTCATTATTCATAAGCTTTTCATACATTTACATATCAAAGAGAAATGGTAGAAATGTATGTCAAAACATAGAAAATCAGAAATATCTGAAGAACTAAACTTCGGATGCAAACTCCCGATAGCTAATTCACAAGTTTAATGTTTTGGGTGCTCGAATCGAGTACACTTCTTACAATCAAGCGAAAATAAAGTATGACAAAATCGATTTCAAAAATCGCTCTCTCAACAACATCTCACTTCTGTCATTTACTGTAAAAGGCCGCCAAATTGAGTAAATTCCTAAAAGTTGGAGTCCGGTAGCAGCTTCGTCGAGCGTGGTACACACTTTCCCGATAGCCAGTTCGAAAGGACATCATCTAAACTCACAGAATATCATACTTGTTTGGCCATAAATTCCACTTCTAATATGACAAAGTCCAGCCAAAGATAAGCTAAATTCCACTTTCGCCGATACAGAAGCATACTGAGTAAATATACTGTTTTCACCGTTGTTTTTCACTCGGTAAACGCTTCTGTCAAGATTATTTGGATCGCCATGTTTACATAAGTAGCCTGGCCTGTTAGATTACACAGGAAACCCAGAGATAGTTAGCTGAATTAGGCTCAAAAAGCGAGAAATAGGAGAGACGATGGAGGGGAGGGGGTTCAACTTTGGGCTTCCTGTGGTAAATACCATTTTCGTATCTTTTTGCTAAATTTGCAATTATTTTAAAATGTAGAGGATGTATGATCAAGATCGCTTCACACTTTTAGTTTGTGATTGAGATTTCACATAGTTTACATGAATTTGAGCATAATCTTTTGATTCTGGGTAACTCCGCTGACACAAATAATCGTAGACGCAAAATGTCTCTGATTTCTGGCAATGTTGCTGATTGCGTTGAAAAGGGCTGCTGTTTTGGGCTGCTGGTAAGCTAGCTCATCAGGCATGCAAAATGGTGAGTTGTCTGGTCATGCCTAAAGCAAAACAATAGACCCTTTTGTTGTCCAAAACAATGAACAACTCCTTATAGCAAGCTTAAAGTGCTTATGAAGCTAATTTTTTTATTTTGAAAATCGATTACATATGAAGTGAATAGTGGGATGTTTCAGTGTTTTGTGATTTGAGCTTCGCATTTGCGAGTTATAAAGGTTTGAAATCGTGATATGGTAATTCAGTGACGTCAAAGGAGGCACATTTATTATACAAAAGCGCCCCTTTGCAAATGACTGACATTTTTAAACTGGCAAAAAGTTATTTACAACTTATATAAATGATGTTAAACTTTTTTTTCTATTTCAGAAAGAGCAATACTTGAAAAAATATAAATAAGTTACAGCAAAAGCCTTCTTTGACGTCACCGAATTAGCATATCACGATTTCAAACCTTTATAACTCGCAAATGCGAAGCTCAAATCACAAAATACTGAAACATCCCACTATTCGCGCCAGTCCCTTGCAGCGCGAGTATAAATAAGAGCTCTGCATCTAATTACTGCCCAGTTCGCGTAAGAACCCTTCACTACGCTACCTATCCTTACTCAGTCATGGCCGATGAACAAATTCCTGTCCTAGCTGCTGTTGAACAAGCCCAGGCGTTGAGAATTCAACCCAACCAAGTATATAAGTACCTGCTGCGAATCCAGACCATGGTCCTTTCAGGTATAAACTTTTTCTAGGTCGTTTTCAAGTTCGTTCGATTTCCCTCGGCTCCCTAAAAGTTTGCACGTGTGTTGAACTCTACAGTGAGTTTTTGTTTTATAGCGTGCTTCGCCTCGCAAACACCGGGTTTGTGGAGTTGTATTTCCCTCGGCTCCCTAAAAGTTGCACGTGTGTTGAACTCTAATGTGAGTGTTTGTGTACCGTGCTTCGCCTCGCAAACACCGGGTTTGTGGAGTTGCATTTCCCTCGGCTCCCTAAAAGTTTGCACGTGTGTTGAACTCTACAGTGAGTTTTTGTTTACCGTGCTTCGCCTCGCAAACACCGGGTTTGTGGAGTTGCATTTCCCTCGGCTCCCTAAAAGTTTGCACGTGTGTTGAACTCTACAGTGAGTTTTTGTTTACCGTGCTTCGCCTCGCAAACACCGGGTTTGTGGAGTTGCATTTCCCTCGGCTCCCTAAAAGTTTGCACGTGTGTTGAACTCTAAAGTGAGTGTTTGTTTACCGTGCTCGCCTCGCAAACACCGGGTTTGTGGAGTTGCATTTCCCTCAGCTCCCTAAAAGTTTGCACGTGTGTTGAATTCTATATACAGTGAGTTTTTGTTTATGGCCGTGCTTCGCCTCGCAAACACCGGGTTTGTGGAGTTGCATTTCCCTCAGTTTCCCTTCTCGGTTGTTTGTTTGTGTCACGCTATAGTCGGTACTATACAACATGATACAACGTCATCTTTACTTTATGCATGCTTTCCCTCCCCTTTGCCTCGTTTATAAGTTTTGCATGCTTAGGAGTATGAGGTTGAACATTGTCGTATGGCTTGTGCTTGATATTTCCCTTTGCGTACCGTGACGTAATGTCCAAGCATTCTAGTTGCATGGTTAATGTTGAGCAATGATTTCCCTTAGCGTTATTATAGCGTTCTGCACCCTATATATTGTCAAGACGGTGCAAATTCGACTGAGTTGTTCGGTTTTGGGTATATTTGTGTTTTCGACATTTGCAGATTTGCTGCTTCTCGCATTTGCATCCAATTTGGTGTTGTATTGTTTCTCTTTGTTGTTGTCCCTCCCTCCACACCTCCCTTTGTTTCCTATCCTTTGTGATTGTCTCCCTTTGTTCTTCCCGTTTTCGCATATCATTGTTTGTGCGTGCCTTACGGTATTTTCACTGTTGGCCCTTTGTGGGCGCTACAAGAATTATTAATTCGGTGATGGTGTTGTGCCTCAGATACGTGGTACTGTCCCTGTTCGTTTTATTTTCGTTTTATTTCCGTTGCTCTAACATTTTGTGGAGTTTTTGTTTTGTGTCCTCTCCCGCGCTATTTGCCGTTTTCCCTATCTCCTATGGTAGCCTGAAAGGGTGTCTAATGCCCTAGTCGGATTACTGACGCTCAGGCTGTCATCCCTTGGGTGGGTTACTCCCGCGCAGAAACGCTTTACCTTATATTTCCATCTCCTTTTACCACCCAAGGGCTGGCAGCCTGTAGATTATCGATTCACGCCCACCTTTCTGTGGCTGCAGCTGCCTCCATATATAGTGTCATACACTAGCTTGAACAGTCTCGCGCGTTTCACTATGCCTTCCACGCAAGCCACTCATCCTAAGTTTTGGGTGGTTGGAGGGTCCTGCCTAGTTAAGTTTTGGACTTGGCTTTTTGAGTATTGGCAAAGGTCTCGAGTGACTTGGTATTAGACCGCATCAAACGCTAAGCTTCTGGGCGCGGGCGCATTTCTCCATCTCTTATTAAGCGAGCGTGAAAGGGACTGCCGCGAATAGTATGCTATTCACTTCATATGTAATCGATTTTCAAATTACAAATTACCTAATACTCCCTTCAAATATATTTGTGAGGGTAAGGCAAAGCAAAATGTCCCTCCAGAAAAAAGAAACATATATTAAAACCTCCCCCTTTCAGGCCTCACTTCCATGTCCACCTACTTCCACCTACTAAATTAATGAAATGCACCTACTAAAGGGGGCTCATGCGGTGCGCTCTATACTACTCACAGGGATCCCGCGTCGAGCAAAATGAATTATATTTAAAAAAATACTCTTTCTTTGATTTTTAATTTCCAAGATCTTCAATATTATTTCTGTTGTGGTTGAAGTTACTTTATTAACACAAAAGTACTTGAAATGCAGGGGAAACGTCCCTAGGCCATGACCCTTACCACAGGGATCCCAATACGTAGAAAATTGAATTTTCAATCAAAAAGTCGATTTCCTGCTTTATGTTTGATTGGTTCTTGGTTATTCGTCGCGTTGTATAACCAAATTAGTCTATTCTAAGACTGTTTAACACTAATGATTAATAATAATCAACTATTGAAATACAATAATGATAATAATTAAGATATAATGACCATAAGATTAAAGATTATATACAGTCATTTGCAAAAATTCTGGCCGCCACGAAATATCAATATATCAATATATCGGGTGCATTATGGGTAATTAAATAATACTATTTTGAGTTTCCTAACTTATTAAATGAAGCAAAATGTACAAACAACAAACGTAAGACTGGAACAAACATTATACTAAATATTTCTACCAACTTTGCTGGCGTTAACCCGCTTTAAGGGAATTTTCGATTATTTAATTACCCATAATGCACCCGATATATTGATATATTGATATTTCGTAGCGGCCAGAAGTTTTGCAAATGACTGTACTAATCAGAATTAAGATAAGCTTAATACAACTAAAACATAATGTTAGTCAGACTCATCCAAACCAAGGTCTGACGTGCTGGAGTTAGAATAACTTTGTCCTTTGCATGTACCACATGCAGCCGAGCAATCCATGTCGTACTTTTTGCACGTACAAGTGCAAGTGCTACCTGATCTGACTTGCAGCCATCTGATCATCTCAATTAGTATAGTGCGCTATGGGCTTGTAGTAATTCAGTTAGGATAGGAAGTAGCTTCCCATCCGCTAAGTGTCATCCCCAGTCAACAGGCTGTAGCTGTTCGCAACCTTTCCATTCCTGGATCTGGTAGTACACACGTAGACTGTGGTCAGATTGCATCAACAGCTGAGAGTGGGTGGAAGGCTTTTAGGTTGAACAAATTACGATCCAGTGGCTACCTTTTGGCAAAGACGGGTGTATCGTAGAGAGTCTACAATTAGCCTCTCCTATGAACCATCACTGTACAAAGAGAGAAGTGCTTTCTCTCCTGCCACAATGATGTCTTCCTTTGTAGTTACAGTACCCGCTGGTCGATCAAAGATTTCTGCTTTTTGAAGGAATCTGCATTTAATCTGTTTCAATATTTTTAAAGCTAATGCTTTGCCAATCCCATGGAGCTGTGATGTTGTGTCGCACCCTAGAATTGCATGCAGAAACAATAGGTTTTTGCACACATTGGCACCTAGGGCAGACTTTGTCCTCTTTATGTTCCATACTCTCCTGTTCTGTGGCCTTGGCTTGGGCTCTGGCTAGAAGAACAGGCCGTGCGAATCCACTTCAACATGATAACACAGTAAGACAGGTCGGTATCGTCTCCAACTAGTACACTAGCTTTAGTTTTCATCCTGACATTTTTCCGATTTCTGATATAATTTTTATGAGTTCACTGATCTTAATGTGATTTATTATTATTAAAAATATCGTTGTTTATATTTTTTCTTTTTATTGTTAAGCGCTTTAGAATATTACATATTTTGCGCTATATAAATAAAGTTTATCTATTTATTCATTTATTATGTTGAAGTGGATTCGCACGGCCTGTTCTCAACAAAATCGTGCAACTTGTCGCGCAACATTGTTTTCTGCAACTCAGAAAATTTAATTTGTTGCGCGACAAGTTGCGCGAACGATGGTAATACGAGAAACATTGTTGCAACGCAACAATGTTGCGCGACAAGTTGCATACCGTTTTGTTGCTCGTATTACCGCACCTATTTTTGCACACACTTTATGCTTTGCATCAGTTTTAAAAATGATTGAAACAGATTCCATGCAGATTCCTTCAACAAGCAGAAATCTTTGATCGACCAGCGGGTATAGCTAGAAAGGAATACATCTTTGTGGCAGGAGAGAAAGCGCTTCTCTCTTTGTACAGTGATGGTTCATAGGAGAGGATAATTGCAGACTCTCTACGATACACCCGTTTTTGCCAAAAGGTAGCCACTGGGTCGTAATTTGTTCAACCTGAAAGCCTTCCACCCACATCAGCTACTGCTACATACCACATTCTACGTGTGTACTACCAGATCCAGGAATGGAAAGAGGTTGCGAACAGCTACAGACTTTTGACTGAGGATGACACTTATCGGATGGGAAGCCACTTCCTATCCTAACTGAATTACCACAAGCCCATAGCGCACTATACTAATTGAGACGATCAGATGGCTGCAAGTCAGATCAGGTAGCACTTGCACTTGTACGTGCAAAAAGTACGACATGGATTGCTCGGCTGCATGTGGTACATGCAAAGGCCAAAGTTATTCTAACTCCAGCACTCCAGACCTAGCTTGGTTTGGATGAGTCTGACTAACAATATGTTTTAGTTGTATTAAGCTTTAAATCTTAATTCTGCTTGGTATAATATTTTATCTTATGGTAATTATCATAATTATTATGTGACTTTATTATTACTTAAGTTATAAATATAACCTTAATTAATGCAACCAATTATAGTCGTTTTCGTATGAGTGGGAAGTAGTTACGGTACGGTTCGTGCCGTGCAGTGACAGTGACAGTATCGCACCATCAACGTGCACGGTGTGATTGGTTGATACAATGTGTTCGATTCTGTACCATGAGCTAGCGTAACTCCGTACCGTAGGTTTCCCACTCATAGTTGATTAATATTAGTCATTAGTGTTAAACAGTCTTAGAATAAACTAATTTGGCTATACAACGCAACGAATAACCAAGAACCAATCAAACACAAAGCAGGAAATCGATTTTTTGATTGAAAATTCTATTTTCTACATATTGGGATCCCTGTGGTAAGGGTCATGGCCTAGGGACATTCCTCCTGCATTTCAAGTACTTTTGTGTTAATAAAGTAACTTCAACCACAACAGGAATAATATTGAAGATCTTGGAAATTAAAAATCAAAGAAAAAAGTCGGATAAATGTATTTTTTTAATATAATTTATTTTGCTCGACGCGGGATCCCTGTGGTGAAACCACGAATTTTCGGCATGTTCCACCGAAGGCATTTTTTAGGACTTTCAGTATGTTGTTTAGGTAACCCATCTTGGTTGAATAGCGATGAGAAACTTTCTGTTGCAATTTGTTCCACATCAAACTGTCTAATAAGAGATTTATTATCCAACTGGCAAAATGAGGCTCATTTACGACCGAAAAATTATCCTAAAATCTGTTCTTATCAGAAGAATGCGTGACCATTGTCGTGACATGGGCGTGGGACGTCAATTCTGCGGCTGTTGATTGGTTAATGGCAAAATCAAGTCAAACCACAGGCAGCCCAACCATTCCTTTTGAGGCTACTAATTCAATAAAATGATATTTGCGTCTTTTTCATGGGTTTCCTGTGGTAGAGCTATTATGTCGGGCTCCCTGTGCTGAGTGATTTCCTTCCATCCTTCCATCAAAAGAGACGCAAATATCATTTTATTATTCTTCATCGTCTGATTCAATAACATAACAACAACGTTTACTTGGCAATGGAGACTTGACTGACCAACAACAATCGTGCAGTGGTTACATACAGCACCAGAGAACGATGTAGAAGCTTGTTTACCAGGACTTGCAGTCATTGTAGAGTCGATGGCCGGATGAGTTCGTGTCAACACAACTAGTTTTCAAAACTGTTTTTTACTGTACAAAAATAACTAGAGTACAAATATGGGCAACTATTGTACTTGTATTTGCCGGTACCGCTACTGAGTACAGTTTGTGTATATTTAGGTAATGGTTATTATGTACGAATGTACTGTCAGGGAGTGTTTTATCGGTTTTTTTTAGACCCGATAAAACACGATCTGCGAGTTTATTGAACATATCAAACTTATGTTATACAAAAGGTCATTGTTTCACATATGCAGATGAGGCGAGTCTTGTTTAGGCGAAAAACAGCATGATTTTGATACATTTTTGCTTTTTACTGCATTGTTAAAATACAAATCAAAAACCTACCAACGGAATATAAAAGACGAATATGTAAGGAATGAATAAGCTGGCAATTCAAGCACAAATAAAGAGGTTTGAAGGTGGCATTTTCCGTTTCTTCAAAGTCAATCGAACTGAAATCTCTGAAGAGATATAGGAGAGCGTGACATACGCTGCACACAAAATCCCTCTGAATTCTTTGGGAATTGTGTCAATCAAAAACCTACCGCCGGATTCTAATGCTCTGTAATTGTACGCGCATTTTGATATCAAATACATGTATATTAAACTTAATTAAGCGGTGGCAAAATGAAATCTAAAACTCTTTCTTTGGTAATTGTGAACATCATATTGGTGCTCTGTATCTCGGTCTGTATGTAGAAGCTACATAGGCCGGCGAATTCGCAAATAAATTATGGCTCGGAAAGGACGTTTTTTGAAGGCAATTTCCAATATTTACACGCACGAGATCAATAAGTTAGTTCGAATTTGTGATATATTTTCCCGTTGAGGAAACATATGCAGCTTTTCCATCCTCTCTTATATTTTAGCTACCTGATTTACACATTGTCAAAGGAAAAATATGAATTCAGAAATGATAAACCAGTCACGTACGAATCTGCTTTATTTAGCGGTCATAGTGAACAAATTGCTGGATCAATCGGGCCTCACGTGCATTAGTAAACAAAGCATTAACAAAAAACGTTGTCCGCGTGATACTGGATCCCAACAGGAGCAAATGTTCAATGATGCAGGACATAAGTTTGATATGAGACGTCCTTCCCTTATTAGTATTCTTTATAGAATACTAATAAGCAGTGCATTACCGGGTGTAAAGGTACATGCACGTGATGGATTTCGTCCTTCTGATTGGACGAATTGCTCATTATTTTATACATGAGTTTTTGAATTGAGGTATATACAGTGTATAATTACTCGGCGTGGACTGCCGGTGGCAGACGCCGAGTTTTAAATTGGGCTTTCTTTTGGTGTCAGAAGTTCCTGTCCATCCCGGCCACAGGAAGCCCAGGAAGAGCGAGAGAAGCATATCATTCGAAAAAAAATAGATTTTCTGGTCCGTTAGTAGAGTAAACGACCTGAAAGCAGGTCAGGACACTGATAGATTGTCATTCTATTACATATCAAAAGCTCTTGATTGAGGGCTGAAACCAAGTCTTGGTGATCGATTACCGGACTTGTTGCCTTGCCCAGGAAAAATACACTCAAAATAGATCGATCCCAAAACACACTAAATAGACCTCTCTTATCCTAAATTACACACCTCACAGCACTCAAACAACTACTAATATTTATTTCTTGAGTATGATTAGGAGTTCGATATTCTTAAAACCCATTCAGCCTGAATCGAAGCGAAAATCGAACTACATATACAACTATTTCTAAAAAGGTTGGTGAAGGTTTAGTTGCATCTTGCATCGATCTTGCATCTTGCATACCAAGTTCGAAATGCACTATGGGTGATGTAAATGATATCAGCGAAAGGTCACAACCAGGGGCGTAGCTAGACATTTTTTTCCTTTAAGCCCGGTATATCAAAATGTAAAAATCATCCCAGTTTTACCATTAACAGTTGAATCTATTTGATAACAAGGGCCGTAGCTAGGGGAAAATTATTGAGGCAGGGGGGGGAGGGGGGGGGGGGGGCGTCACAATCTGACGAGCGGCGAAGTCGCGAGTTCCTAGGGGCCGGATGCGGGGACATGCTCCCCCGACAATTTGTGAGGTACTATAGGGTATTTGAAACAGTAGTTTCCAGCAAGTTCAAAGTGACAGAAAATTGATCTTGTGGCTGAATCGTAAGGCATGCAGACATGCAAACCATATAACTAGGTGTACATGCATATTATTGATGTGTGTTTCAGTTATAGTTATTCAAACGGGATCTAGTGTCCAAAGGAAAAACAATGTACTCATTCATTGAACGGGTTGCACACTCGTTGGCAGCAACCACAAGGTAAATCTTGTCAGTCCTGTTCAGTCCTGTGCTACTCAAGTAGGCCGCTTAAAGCCATTGACCGCGTAAAAAACGAGCCAGGCAAAGTTATTGCTACGGCCCTGATAACGTATTTTAACGTCAGCAAATATAATAGAGGTCTACTGCAGCGGACCTGTCCATCACTCAACGCGAGCATTCTTGACTTCTTGGAACAGAAATCTCTGATGACTCTCTCTCTCTTTGTATGCATGCATAAGAGCCAGGGAAGATTGCCGTGTTGTCGACATAGTGGATCGCATGTATACTGGGCTTTAACTCTTCTCATGGTACTGAATAACTTCTCTGGCGTTGTAGTGGACACTGGCATGGTTAGAAGTATGCGGTAAGCACAGTGGCGACATTCGGGTAAAGGTCTTACTGGACTAGACTGCAGACACCCTTGGCACATTGTTCATGACACTTGGATCTAGAAATCACGTCTAAAACACTCACGAGGTTTTGAAATGGCTTCTCATACTATTCTAAATATTCATGTGCCAGAGAATTATATGAAGAGAAATAATTAAATATAAGACAATACACAAAGTTCCGAATTGTCTAGGCGAGAATTCCACACAGTGGATCGGAATTTTTAAATATTTTCCGGCAATGAATTCAGTATTCAATTCGGCTCTCACATGGTTCAGTGCGAGCGGTAAGCATGGCCGAAGCGCTAGGTTCTAAGCAAAAGAAACGGAGGTTTAAAGAACCTCAAACATTGGAAGAAACAAAAATGGTAGTCGGCCAGTCAATTCCTAAAACTACACAATACAAGACTCGATGGGGTGTACGTATATTTGAGAATTGGAGCACAGGGAGCCCAAGCATAAATTCAGTAAAAGAATAAAATTCGAAATAAAGTATTTTTTTCTGCTATACACCTTTGTTGTCTGTTAACTTAACCTGCCCGGTGATTTTTTTTTCAGAATTTTTTATTTTCTCGGACCAGTAAGGAAAAATGAAAAGGGTGGACACTCCACTTCGATTATCGATTCGAAATGCCCAAACAGCTCGGGGAAATACGATTTTTTTGCTATAAATACTCAACTTATCGGCTGCAAACTCCCACAACATATAATCAGATACCTATTCTTCTATCTCGTACCCATTGAAGAGCGAATTTCAGATTAGTTGGGAAATAAATCGCCAGCGAATTCGAAACTACTTTCAAAACTAATGCGTACCGAGGCGAATCCGTGCCGTTGGCGCAGCCGGCCCTGGAACCGAGGACAATAAAAGACGCTACGGGGAGGATGTTGACTGTGACAAACCGATTCCCCGACCTTCCCACTCTCGTCAAAATTGCAGTCTTCAGCAATCTACAAATGTTCTATAATGTAATACTCAAAATCCTTTACTTTTCCTTGCCTTTTTATACGATGTTGACAGCCGAGCAGGAATCGGTTTGTCAGGTCAACAGCCACGCTCGTCCTCCCCGTAGCGTCTTTTATTGTCCTCGGTTCCAGGGCCGGCTGCGCCAACGGCACGGATTCGCCTCGGTACGTATTAGTTTTGAAAGTAGTTTCGAATTCGCTGGCGATTTATTTCCCAACTAATCTGAAATTCGCTCTTCAATGGGTACGAGATAGAAGAATAGGTATCTGATTATATGTTGTGGGAGTTTGCAGCCGATAAGTTGAGTATTTATAGCAAAAAAATCGTATTTCCCCGAGCTATTTGGGCATTTCGAATCGATAATCGAAGTGGAGTGTCCACCCTTTTCATTTTTCCTTACTGGTCCGAGAAAATAAAAAATTCTGAAAAAAAAATCACCGGGCAGGTTAAGTTAACAGACAACAAAGGTGTATAGCAGAAAAAAATACTTTATTTCGAATTTTATTCTTTTACTGAATTTATGCTTGGGCTCCCTGTGATTGGAGGCGTCAAAGGAATAATAAGCTCCCAGAATGCGAAGTTAACCCTTTAGGATTAAACGTATCCTTCGGTTCAAACACTGGATACGCCTTTAACTTCAATGACGAAAGCCAGCTTAAATTTCTGGCTTATCAAATTTATCCAAGAGTTAACCGACAAAGATGGAGCTGCATACGTGGAAAAGACGATGTATCAAATAATTTGTTGTTTGAAAAGATACTTAGAGACGAATGGAAGAGCTGACTTAAATCCACTGGATACCAAAGACGTTGTGTAAGTATTTACATGTAGTTTGCTTAATTGTTTCTTTTGCCAAGATTAAATTACATGTCGAATATAATATTTACTACTTCTCATACTACATTAAATATTCATGAGACATTGACCAATGAGCGATGTGCGGTAAGCACGTCACAGTGTCGACATTCGGGTAAAGGTCTTACTGGACTAGACTGCAGACACCCTTGGCACTGGGTAGTGGACACTGGCATGGTTAGAAGTATGCGGTAAGCACAGTGTCGACATTCGGGTAAAGGTCTTACTGGACTAGACTGCAGACACCCTTGGCACTGGGTAGTGGACACTGGCATGGTTAGAAGTATGCGGTAAGTACAGTCGGTGTCGACATTCGGGTAAAGGTCTTACTGGACTAGACTGCAGACACCCTTGGCACTGAGTAGTGGACACTGGCATGGTTAGAAGTATGCGGTAAGGACAGTGGCGACATTCGGGTAAAGGTCTTACTGGACTAGACTGCAGACACCCTTGGCACTGGGTAGTGGACACTGGCATGGTTAGAAGTATGCGGTAAGCACAGTGTCGACATTCGGGTAAAGGTCTTACTAGCTGGACTAGAATGCAGACACCCTTGGCACTGGGTAGTGGACACTGGCATGGTTAGAAGTATGCGGTAAGCACAGTGTCGACATTCGGGTAAAGGTCTTACTAGCTGGACTAGACTGCAGACACCCTTGGCACTGGGTAGTGGACACTGGCATGGTTAGTAGTATGCGGTAAGCACAGTGTCGACATTCTGGTAAAGGTCTTACTGGACTAGACTGCAGACACCCTTGGCACTGGGTAGTGGACACTGGCATGGTTAGAAGTATGCGGTAAGCACAGTGTCGACATTCTGGTAAAGGTCTTACTGGACTAGACTGCAGACACCCTTGGCACTGGGTAGTGGACACTGGCATGGTTAGAAGTATGCGGTAAGCACAGTGTCGACATTCTGGTAAAGGTCTTACTGGACTAGACTGCAGATACCCTTGGCACTGGGTAGTGGACACTGGCATGGTTAGAAGTATGCGGTAAGCACAGTGTCGACATTCGGGTAAAGATCTTACTGGACTAGACTGCAGACACCCTTGGCACTGGGTAGTGGACACTGGCATGGTTAGAAGTATGCGGTAAGTACAGTCGGTGTCGACATTCGGGTAAAGGTCTTACTGGACTAGACTGCAGACACCCTTGGCACTGGGTAGTGGACACTGGCATGGTTAGAAGTATGCGGTAAGCACAGTGGCGACATTCGGGTAAAGGTCTTACTGGACTAGACTGCAGACACCCTTGGCACTGGGTAGTGGACACTGGCATGGTTAGAAGTATGCGGTAAGCACAGTGTCGACATTCTGGTAAAGGTCTTACTGGACTAGACTGCAGACACCCTTGGCACTGGGTAGTGGACACTGGCGGTTAGTAGTATGCGGTAAGCACAGTGTCGACATTCGGGTAAAGGTCTTACTGGACTAGACTGCAGACACCCTTGGCACTGGGTAGTGGACACTGGCATGGTTAGAAGTATGCGGTAAGCACAGTGTCGACATTCGGGTAAAGATCTTACTGGACTAGACTGCAGACACCCTTGGCACTGGGTAGTGGACATTGGCATGGTTAGTAGTATGCGGTAAGTACAGTCGGTGTCGACATTCGGGTAAAGGTCTTACTGGACTAGACTGCAGACACCCTTGGCACTGGGTAGTGGACACTGGCATGGTTAGAAGTATGCGGTAAGTACAGTCGGTGTCGACATTCGGGTAAAGGTCTTACTGGACTAGACTGCAGACACCCTTGGCACTGAGTAGTGGACACTGGCATGGTTAGAAGTATGCGGTAAGGACAGTGGCGACATTCGGGTAAAGGTCTTACTGGACTAGACTGCAGACACCCTTGGCACTGGGTAGTGGACACTGGCATGGTTAGAAGTATGCGGTAAGCACAGTGTCGACATTCGGGTAAAGGTCTTACTAGCTGGACTAGAATGCAGACACCCTTGGCACTGGGTAGAGGACACTGGCATGGTTAGAAGTATGCGGTAAGCACAGTGTCGACATTCGGGTAAAGGTCTTACTAGCTGGACTAGACTGCAGACACCCTTGGCACTGGGTAGTGGACACTGGCATGGTTAGTAGTATGCGGTAAGCACAGTGTCGACATTCTGGTAAAGGTCTTACTGGACTAGACTGCAGACACCCTTGGCACTGGGTAGTGGACACTGGCATGGTTAGAAGTATGCGGTAAGCACAGTGTCGACATTCTGGTAAAGGTCTTACTGGACTAGACTGCAGACACCCTTGGCACTGGGTAGTGGACACTGGCATGGTTAGAAGTATGCGGTAAGCACAGTGGCGACATTCGGGTAAAGGTCTTACTGGACTAGACTGCAGACACCCTTGGCACTGGGTAGTGGACACTGGCATGGTTAGAAGTATGCGGTAAGCACAGTGTCGACATTCTGGTAAAGGTCTTACTGGACTAGACTGCAGACACCCTTGGCACTGGGTAGTGGACACTGGCATGGTTAGTAGTATGCGGTAAGCACAGTGTCGACATTCGGGTAAAGGTCTTACTGGACTAGACTGCAGACACCCTTGGCACTGGGTAGTGGACACTGGCATGGTTAGAAGTATGCGGTAAGCACAGTGTCGACATTCGGGTAAAGATCTTACTGGACTAGACTGCAGACACCCTTGGCACTGGGTAGTGGACATTGGCATGGTTAGTAGTATGCGGTAAGTACAGTCGGTGTCGACATTCGGGTAAAGGTCTTACTGGACTAGACTGCAGACACCCTTGGCACTGGGTAGTGGACACTGGCATGGTTAGAAGTATGCGGTAAGGACAGTGGCGACATTCGGGTAAAGGTCTTACTGGACTAGACTGCAGACACCCTTGGCACTGGGTAGTGGACACTGGCATGGTTAGAAGTATGCGGTAAGCACAGTGTCGACATTCTGGTAAAGGTCTTACTGGACTAGACTGCAGACACCCTTGGCACTGGGTAGTGGACACTGGCATGGTTAGTAGTATGCGGTAAGTACAGTCGGTGTCGACATTCGGGTAAAGGTCTTACTGGACTAGACTGCAGACACCCTTGGCACTGGGTAGTGGACACTGGCATGGTTAGTAGTATGCGGTAAGTACAGTCGGTGTCGACATTCGGGTAAAGGACTAGACTGCAGACACCCTTGGCACTCAGGGCTCGATATCACAACCTGCTGCTAACTCGATCCTTTGCACCTCAAACAGTTCGCTCCAAACCATTTGGTCGTTTCTAATTTTTTTTTGACGTACATGCTGTCATGCCGGATTTTATTCAAACCAAATAATGTTTTTAGTGAACAGTTTTTAGTGAACATTAGAAGAAATTGCGGCTTACAATAAAATCACGGAAATTCCTGTTAAGCACGGGCTTAATGGCTTAAGGTATCAGGATACGTTTTGGACCCCTATGTCTTTCTTCGACAATACGCGCGCTTTAGAATATTTTACTAAGAAAGTATACATTTTCGATTCTGAAAGCTGAATAAATGTAGTTTTTGACAATACTTTCATATTTTTAGATTTTGCACTACAGAAATTGTTAGGCGAGTATACGTGAAATTCGACCGTAGTGCGTTCTAAAAGTTTGATTGCACATGGAATTTAAGTTATGCTTGTGAAAAACATTCTAACAGACTCTCGAGATAATGAACTTAAAAACGGTGTCTCAATTTTCCGATATCTGTTTTAGATCAACCGCAATCCTACGCCAAAGTTGAGCAATCGATTTTAGAGCTATGTTGTCAACAAATAGGGCCATAGCGTTTGAACGAAAATAACATGAAAAATTCTGAGACAATGTGTTTTAGATCAACTATTGCTGAACAACCTTGCAAATTTTCAGCGAAATCCATCGAAACCCTAGCGACATTAAGCCTCCGAAAGACGTGCATTTAGCGCTGAAAATAGTTCCAAGAAAAGACGCAATTACTGTTTTGGACACCATGTTTGTCCAACACCTAGCGTAATTGAATCTGTCAACCACTTGTCAAGATATCTAATCAGTATTCAGCAAAGGTCGACAGGTCATATGCAAATGACAAAATATCGCAGTACATGGCTTGTTCGAGTATTGCGGGTGTTTCGCGTCCTCGTGGCGGGCCGTTACTAAATTTAAGCTTTACACCACACACTGATTTCACCAGTTTCCCTTATTTATTCTTGAACTTACATCACAAATACACGGGGTCGATCGGTAGAGTGAAGATAAAGTCAACTGCAAATGTACACGTAAATACAACAATGAATCTATGGAAAGGCACAACAACAATGTTCTTACAATACTCACAAAGTCGTTTGGGGATTGTCTGGCGGCTAAATGTCTTTTACGTCGTTGAATTTAGAGTTATTTGGGGATGGATATAAACGCGTGGTTTATGCTTGCGAGAAACTGTCATCCGAGCCCCACATTAACCTTTCCCCCCGTCAGAAGTAGGGATTAATTACTCGGGCCCTTCCGAAGGAAGCCCGAGTTAGAAAATACACTTTCTTTTTTTTTTTTTAATTATTATTATTATTTTTTTCAGGTGAAGGAATGACAAAAAAATGCGAAGAATGCGATGTATTTGATCCTATCGAGTTTCAAGATTTCTCATCATAGATCTTCAAGCTATTAAGTTCAGGATTGTAGTTGATCATTCCACGATGAAGCTAAGACGCGTTTGCTTTTGTTATAAATGAAACGACATCTTTCAGAGTGGGCCCACACGAATAGCCGTATGCTTTTGTCTGTGAAATGAGCCTGTTTAAAGCCCGTGTTTTATCGGCTGTTCTATAACGCCTTTCCACGAACTCGAACTCATATCCAAAAATGAATTGAGACAAAGGCGATCGAGCAAGGTCAATGTTCGAAAATCCGTGTTCTTTTCAGTAAGATGACAGTTGTAAAGGGATCCTTATCTGAGTCATACATCTATTACCGGCGACCTAATTTTAGAACCGTTGATTTAAAACCGAATTTCCACGCTCAAAACAGGTCAGTGAACGGCAAAAATACAATCGAAATCAAAACGTCCTTAGATTTTAGGGATCTATTATAGAAGAAGACGCTCAATGACGAGGGAGACTTGTGTCTGACTCATAGATAAAGATCTCCGCGGACTCTTGTTATAATTAAACTCACGACCAACGCCGTACAACGGTCATGTATAACTCCATCTATTGACAGAAAGCTATATGTACAGAAGTCATGCAAACAGTCGAGCCAGTCGAGTTATTTTCAGTAGCTCATGATGGATGTTTATTTTATTCCACGTTTGAAAAATTCAGAAGGAAAAGGAATCGTAAAAATCGTTCTTCAAAACTACATCAAAGCATTTAAGGCAAGCAAGGTCAATGTTCGTAAATCGTATAGCCCTTCATCTGGCAGACATATAATCTCCCTCGTCACGCAACTGTCAGTCATTGTCAGGTCTCTCCTCACGCAACTGACATTGTCCTTTTCATTTTATATAGAACTGCCGCGTAGGCTATTTAAAACAGAATTTCCACGCTCAAAACAGGTCAGTGAACGGCAAAAATACAATCGAAATCAAAACGTCCTTAGATTTTAGGGATCTATTGCAGAAGAAGACGCTCAGTGACAAGGGAGACTATTTCGGTCGGTGACTCATAGATAAAGATCGCCGACTCTTGAAAGTACGCTGTCATACGTATTTAAACGTATTTGAGGTCACTTGAGGTCACATCTTAATCTAACAGAAGCAGCTTTTGATTTTTAATCGATAATTCCTTTCTGATTTCGAGATAAATCGAACAAGATTTTTTAATGTATAGGCAGAGACAGCAGATTGGTCGAGCTTTGTCACATCATACTGAATCAACTGGATGTTTAAAAATACGAAGTTCTAACTCATGATGGATGTTTATTTTATTCCACGTTTGAAAAATTCAGAAGGAAAAGGAATCGTAAAAATCGTACTTCAAAACTACATCAAAGCATTTAAGGCAAGTAAGGTCAATGTTCGTAAATCGAGATCGTATAGCCCTTCATCTGGCAGACATATAGTCTCCCTCGTCACGCAACTGTCAGTCATTGTCAGGTCTCTCCTAACGCAACTGACATTGTCCTTTTCATAAGCCCGAGTGTACGCTCATTGAGCGTCTTGTTACTAATGTAATTGAGAACGGGTGAGCGTGCGTAACAGCGGGTGCCGGGGCATGTTTTAGTGTGAATGTATGTATTTGTATGGTTTTCTGCTCTGTTTGATCCCGAACGGTTTCTTCGAAGACGAAGTCGACGATCTTCTTCGTGGATGAGAATATAAAGATTTACGTTTTCTTAAAGAAATGTATTTGCTTTTACATGTAAAAAGTTCAAAAGTGTATCGTTAAAATTATTCTGTATAGTTGTTGTATCGTTCGCCGCGTGGTTATGAGAGTCACGTACTGATGCGCTTCGACTGACGTCACAATCCAACCAATTACTGTTGACATATCGTTTCCTGTAGCAAAATAGTCACGGTTTTGGTTATCTTCGTTTTCTCTGCTTGATTCGTTAAAATTTGTAATTTCTTTTAAAGAAAGTCATAGAAAAAGAAAAGCTTATTCAAAATCTTTAAAAATCCGATTTTGATTTTTTTTGCTAAAAAAACATATCCTGATACCTTAAAGGCTAGCCTGACGCCCCTGACAACAATATGGACTCTGGGAATTTGCTCAAACTTTGTCTTCGCAATATTTTCTTCTCTATGTGCATGCTGACATTATTTATATATGATCTACAATACATGTCGGGCTTGGTAAGCAAGATGCAACGAAACCTTCACCAACCTTTTTTGACTAATAGCTGTATACAAATAATACGGTTGAGCGTACGACAGGAAGCCCAATGCTTACAAAACTATAGACGCTCTAGTAGCGTAAGTCGGGCTTCTTGGAGCAAGCAGTGGTTACTGCGATCGGTAATCTCGACTGAATCTGATTTGCTCTCGACCATATATCCATTGTCAATGAAATATTGTCAATGGCAATAAAGCTCGAGCAAGAGCCCGCGCGCCCTAGACTAATGCATCAAACACATAGGCAAGGTAATTCATTAACGCACTATGGTTTAGAATGATCATAAAGTATTGTATATGTACAATAATCAAATCTCCCAGCACAAGAATAGCTTTTTCTAGAATATCACAATCATCAAGAGTATTTACCATGTCTTCTACTTGACGAGATAAACGATCGCTTCTACAAAAATAACTAGAGCCATGACATTCACACACAACACTCTGAATTGTTGTACATTTATTGTCACCATAACATGCATCATTATACTTGTGTACATTGCTTAGATCCATCACTTTCTCTAGAACATCACAATCATCAAGAGTATTTACCATGTCTTCTACTGAATACATGAAATTCCATACACAGGACGTGACGAGATACATCGCCAGAAATTTCGAATCTAAGTGGGTGGAGCTTAATATTATAAATAACTTGCAGTCAACCATAACGATTTGGCTGCCAATCAAAAGTATTGTCTTATAGCGTATCTGATTGGTCGTAAAGGCAATGCGTTATGCTACCACGGTATATATAACTGAAATGATTTGCCTGTAATAACAGGATTCAAAAAATAAATATAACGGATATTTCTGATCGATGACGATTTGACTGATCTCCTCCATTCAGCCAAAGCAGCGGCAGACTAAGAAAACATAACCTGAAGCCAAAAAACTACTTCATTCTCGTTATTGTGTTGTTCCCTTAAGCTAATACTTGAATTTAGACTTTCGGTAAGGAAAAGTACACGCTTTTTGTAAAGAAGACATAATAAAACATGTAGCGGTAAAGCTTGGAATATCTAGCTTTTTCGCGCGAAAATTTCATTTTAGCTAGTTTCTAGTCTATTTTCGTGCAAAAAAGGAACGCCTGACTGAAATATATGTAAACATGGCATCGATCGACGTGGAAGCAAGAAATGGCACACAAAAAGGCAATTTTTAGAGCTTATCGGCCATAATGGATTCCAATATAAGCATGGCACCGAGCCTTGATATTGCACAAACTACATGTCCAAAACCGAGCCGAAATTGTTGTAGGATCTATTGGAAACCAGCTGAAATTCTAAGTTAGTTCTTCGTCTTTCGAACCAGAGGCAAAGTAAGTGTATCAGTGCAAGGACAGCCAAACACCAGGGGCCAGAACTCTTTGTAGTTGAGGCATCCGCCATATGTTTCTCTATAATGGGGTACTTATAATTCAACGATTGAAGAAACGTAAAAACCGAGCCGAGTATTGGAGGTAAGATGTTGTAATTACCGTTAAACTAAAGCTAGAAACTACGTTCGTTAAAATGGAGGCAAAGTAAATGTTCAATTTTATTTTAAAGGGGAATATTGAGATATAAGTATTTTGACTCCATACATTTATTGTAATGTAATTGAGGTTAATTTTTTCTAAGTGTCGCGTTCAATGTCGATTCGAAATTTCTGGCGATGAATTAAACGATCGTTTCTACAATAATAATACTGATGGTACAAACAAAATTGAAAGAGTTTACCGCTTACGGAGTATACCGCTGGCCACTAGGGCTCGAACATTCGCAGATACCGCTGACCGGCTCAAGGGGGTCAGCATCTTTGTTGTCAGACGTTTGGACTACGTTGTTCTTTCAATACACGTATTTATTGTAAGTTTTGTTGCTATTCTACATTTCGTATTTCATAGCTTCTACCTTATTATATCGTACTGTTTATTGTAAAATTGTAGGACTCCTTCATCGTTTGTGAATAAAGAACTATTCAATCACGAGGAGTCTTTCTTCATGAAGGAGTCATGGTAGTCGTAAACTGCTCAGTACCAGACTGTCCATTCACATCGACTGACGTATCTGAAGCGCTGGCTATTGCCCTACTAGCAAACCATGGGCTAGCCCACCAGACTAGTCTACCTGCCACGGCCGAACCAGCACAAACACAATCACTTCGAGGCCCCAAACTCGATCGACCCAAAATAGACGTTGGGGTTTCCACCGAGGAATGGAACTTCCATTCCTCGGTGGAAACCCCAACGTCTATTTTGGGTCGGTCGAGTTTGGGGCCTCGAAGTGATTGTGTTTGATAGTATCTTCGTTCGTCGCTGGGAGGTTTTCCGTATCGGTTCTGGCATAGACGACCGTTCAGCCCCATCCCAGTTGTTTCAGTGTGCTGGAATTGAACTTGGCGACAGCCTCCTTAAAGCCAACCCAGATGCCGCCTCTGAGTCCCTACAACAACTACTTGCCGCCATGCGCTCACTGGCAGTCATCCCAGTAGCCACATGCGTCTTACGTACCGAGTTGCTAAAACTACGCCAGGAACGTGACGAGGCATTCCGCGCCTTTACTGCCAGGGTTCGAGGGAAAGCGGAGACGTGCGCCTATAGTTCAATCTGCTCCTGCGGAAATAACGTGGACTACACTGACCACATTATCCGCGATGTCCAACTCAACGGAATCTACGACCCCGACATTCGCCGCGTGGTACTAGGAACGGCGGACATCCTAAGTAAGCCAGTGAATGACGTCATTGCACTCGTGGAGAATAAAGAAATGGCAAGAAATGCCCTCCCATCGTCCACTATGTCATCTATGTCATCTCTACAACGCCAAAGGAAAGCACAGGCACACCACCCTGTGATATCACCTCCATCTGACAAGGCAAAGGAAGCCATCTGCCCAGACTGCAAAAGTCCCTTTAAAGTCTTCACAGAGGGAGCAAGAGGCTGGAATACCAAACCTCATCAGATGTGTATCGCCTGTTATAGAGCACGCCGACAAAGAAAGCGCCAACAACCGGCCAACTTGCAGGCCGTAGAGTCGTCCAAGCCTATCTCGCAACTCGCTTCACTCCAAGTCACCGGGCCCACCACCGGCCGACGACGCAGACGTCACCGTCGACGCACTCCAACAACAAACAGCACCATTAAAAGGCCCTCATCAACCAGACTCGAATACCACATCTTCTCGAAAGGCGAATGGAGACGGGCTCGACTTAAAGACCACCCCAGAGTGTCAATCACTATCTCGATCAACAAGCCAGAGGACTCGAGAGACAACAGCCACAACCAACCCTCGAGCGACCAAACCCAGATATCCGCCATTGCAGATACTGGCGCCCAATCTGACCTATGGTCTCTAGAAGAGTTCCTTGCTTGTGGATTCTCACGTGATGAACTGCATCCCGTCAGCCTTAGCCTGTCAGCCGCCAACCGCTCCCCCATCGCAATTGAAGGAGCATTATTCGCTCAACTAACGACCACCCACCACTGTGGAAAAGTGGTGTCCACCCGCTCCATGGTGTACGTCAGTAGCTCTGTTCGAGCCATGTACTTGTCTTACGAGTCGCTGCTTAACCTCGGCCTCCTATCCAAAGACTTCCCATCAAAAGACAGCTCCGAGGACCCCAGTGACTCTCGCAACGCTTCTCGCAAGCCCTCTCACGTCAATGCCATGGGGCCCATCAAAGACGAGTGCAAAGTACCATACACATCTCACGACGCACCATGCTCATGTCGCCAGCGCACAGGCCCACCACCACGCCCCGCAGAGTTGCCGTTTCCGTGTACACCGGAAAACAATGACCGAATGAAAGCCTGGCTCCTTAAAAGATATGCATCATCCACATTCAACACCTGCCCTCATCAAGCACTACCATGCATGGAAGGACCACCAGTTGAAATACACGTGGAACCTGACGCCACACCAAAAGCATGCCACACTCCGGCCACCGTACCTTTGCACTGGCAACAAAAAGTCCATGACGACCTCCTTCGCGACGAAGACCTCGGTGTCATCGAACGTGTGCCATACGGGGAACCAGTGACATGGTGCCACCGCATGGTGATCACCAGGAAGCATGATGGCTCCCCACGCCGCACCGTGGACCTCTCACCACTAAACAAGTTCTGCCATCGTGAAACCTTTGCCACTGAATCCCCATTCCACCTCGCTCGCCGCATCCCACAGAACACATGGAAAACCGTAACTGACGCCTGGAATGGCTACCACAGCGTCCCACTACGCGAGTCAGATCGCCACCTGACCACCTTCATCACGCCCTTTGGTCGCTGGCGCTACATGAGGGCACCACAGGGCTTCCTGTCGTCCGGTGATGGCTACAACCGCCGCTTCGACGCAGTACTCTCAGAAGTTGAACGCAAGGAGCGCTGCGTAGACGACACTATCCACTACGACACCGACCTCGAACAGCATTGGTGGAGGACCATGGACATTCTAACACGCGTCGGGCGGTCAGGCATTGTGTTGAACCAGCAACAGCCATCGAGCCACTGCCTAAATACCTCGACGCCATCAGGGACTTCCCCTCGCCAACCTCCACCACCGACATCAGGAGCTGGTTTGGCCTCGTGAACCAGGTGGCCAACTACGCCCAACTGCGCGAAACAATGGCCCCTTTCAAGCCTTTTCTCAGCCCCCGATACAAGTTCTCGTGGTCTACAGAACTTGAGGAGGCTTTCAAAGCATCCAAAGAAGCCATCGTTGGGGCCATACGCCACGGCGTTACGATCTTCGACAATCAGAGGCGCACCTGTCTCCGCCCTGATTGGTCCAGACGTGGAATCGGGTACTTCTTGCTACAGAAACACTGTAACTGCCCCTCAGGCATACCTGACTGCTGCCTAGGGGGCTGGAGGATCACCCTAGCAGGCTCGAGATTCCTCGCCTCTGCAGAGCAACGCTATGCAGCCATCGAAGGCGAAGCCCTGGCCGTAGCCTGGGGCCTCGAGCACACTCGATATTTCACGCAAGGATGCGACGACCTTGTCATAGTCACTGACCATAAACCCCTAGTGAAGATCTTTGGCGACCGTACGCTAGATGAGATAACGAACTCGCGTCTGTTCCGGCTCAAGCAGCGCACCCTCCCGTGGCGTTTCGACATTGTGCATCTGCCCGGCAAGAGTAACCACGCTGCCGACGCGACCTCAAGACATCCCTCACCCTCAGGCTCAGCCAACGGCTTCTCGCCCTCATCGTTAGACGAACCTGAGATAATAGAAAGCGCATTGATGGCCTCCATCCGCAAAGACGCACAAGAGCTAGGAACAATTCCCTGGTCCCTCCTCGCGCAGGAGACAGCAGCGGACCCATCCTTCAATCACCTCCTAAAATCAATTGAGCAAGAGGGAAGCATCAACAGCCAAGACCCTGCCCTTGCAAGTCTATCACCCATCTGTGAATCAATTTACTCCCAAGAAGGCGTACTACTTTATCATGACCGCGTTGTGGTCCCACCATCCCTTCGCTATGGAGTTCTCCAGCATCTCCATGCCGCCCACCAAGGGACCTCAGCAATGGAGCAGCGTGCCCGTGCCATCGTCTATTGGCCCGGGATGTCAAAAGACATTCAGAACACTAGGGAAAGATGTGCCGACTGCCACCGTAACGCCCCGTCTCAAGCAGCGACGCCACCTCTACCATCCCAACCGCCATCCACTCCATTCGAAGCGGTTTTTGCTGATTTCTTTGACTACGGGGGGCGTCACTACCTAGTCATCGGAGACCGCCTCTCAGGCTGGGTAGAGGTATTCGGCTCCACTGCAGGCACCGACCAAGGAGGATCAACTGGCCTTGTACGCCACCTCCGAACATTCTTCGCTACCTTCGGCGTACCAGAAGAACTTGCAAGCGACGGCGGACTAGAGTTCACAGCGAGCCACACAGAGAACTTCCTCCAGCTATGGGGCGTTAGACACCGCGTCTCCTCTGTCGCCTTCCCTCAATCCAATGGACGAGCAGAAGTCGCAGTGAAGACCGCCAAGCGCCTACTGAAATCCAACACAGGCCCAACCGGCAGCCTTGACCACGATCGCTTCCTTCGTGCCATGCTACAGCTGCGCAACACCCCAGACCGTGACTGCAACTTATCACCAGCTCAAATCATCTTCGGACGTCCCCTCCGAGACTCGCTGAGTTTCGTCAACCGTTTGGAAAAATTCTCCAATCCGCATGTCCGACCGCTTTGGCGCCAGGCCTGGGCGGCAAAAGAAGAGGCTCTCCGGACCAGGATATCTCACACCACAGAGTCCCTGAAGGCCCACTCAAGACCACTTCGCCCACTAGCCATCGGCGAAACCGTATTCCTTCAGAACCAGCGAGGCCCCACCCCAAACAAGTGGGACAGATCAGGGATGGTGTTAGAATCACTAGGTCATGACAGGAGCCCATAAGTAGGAGCGTCCATACGGTATTGGGTAGTGTCCCAGCGTTTTCACAAGTGTGGTTATTTTTAGAACAGTTTTCCCGCGAATTTTGACCAATCAGAGAACGTTTCAGGTATGACGTTTTTTTATGAATTTTGATGAGATGGCAGGTAAAATAAAGATGGCATCCGATAGCGACAAAGAGTATTCTTCAAGTGAACTAAACTACGAATCGTCTAGTGATAGTGAGAGCAGTATTGAGTCATTCGGTACATCAGAATCAATTGAAAGTGATAGTGGTGACGATTCTGCTTCTAAAGGCATCCAAAGCAAGTGGTTCGAAGAACTCGAACACGAAGTGACCGACTGAGAAGCTGTTGTAGCGTGTGGATGCAAATTAAGCCGAAGACTTTCAAAGACATATTTTCGTCTAAACGGCTATTTCGTCAGAAAGTGAATTCAATTTATTCTTGGATGTGGTTTAGTGGTATCTTGTAATTATCGTTGTGGAGTTTGAAGACAAGGCTATTCAAAAACAAATTCGCTGAAACTGCATGATGAGCGACAGGACGAGTCACGAGTGAATCAACTAGATTACAAATAAGATTGGTGAAAGTAAGCGTGTTTGTTGTGTCTTTTCTGTTACCTAAAATGACTTAAAAATGGATTGTGAATATTTTTTGTGAGTCTGATTTGAAATAAGCTTATAGTTACTTAATAAAAACACGCTTCATTCAATTTTTGATGTTTAATTTACACACGCTTCACTGTCAATATAGTAAAAGTTGAGCAAAAATGACTCAAAATTACTTTGTTTTTAAACATTCAGTGACCTTCTTACTGCGGTACTCAGTATTATGCGAACTCAGACATTCAAACAGTCGGCTGGACTTGTCAATTACTCTATCAAATTCAAAACTCAAACGAATTCTAAACTAAATACATAAGCTTATTCTTCGACCAAATGATCCATAATTTAGGTCAAAATCATATATTTGGTTTCCATTTGGTCAGTGGGTCTTCTGACTTTTATTGAGAATCGCAGTAAGAGGTTTTTGACTGGTTGAAGTAAGCCGTGCTTTGAACCATCGGCATCAACATGACCATGTGCTCGCGAAGAACTATCGCTTTCAATGCACCTTACTTGACTTTAACTTTGATTTTCTAACGTTTCAGAGACACAACGCTCCATAATACGTTTGTATTTCTCCGTGAAGTTAACATGAACTGATATTTCTGATCAGAAAACACGCGTTCTACCCTGCGAGCAGAGGGAATTTTCTGTAAACGTAAGAAAGAAGGGAGAAGAAGGAAGAAAATTATTCTTCCTCTCCCGACTTCTAGGAGGGAGTACAGGAAAAGACCTCTGCTAGCAGGGTACACGCGTTCACATTATCTATCCACGAAACTCTGCCACGAAACCACCTGGCCATCACTTCAATTCAAATCCTGTAAGTTCACTTCGTTCGGGAAACGCAGTCTAGAATTTTAGGTCAAGGTTCAAAGTAGCGGCCTATGGAATCCCGGGAAGTTGTTGGTGTGATAAAATTAGGAATCAGACACAAGCAAAACTGGATAATTCTGACCGTATTTGTACATTTATTCGGGTCTGTCCGCCATTTTATTTTTGTAGTGAAACCGGAAATGAAACCGTTATACCAGAAACGTTCTCTGATTGGTCAAATGACCTTCTTTCGCGGAAAAACTGTTCTAAAAATAACCACACTTGTGAAAACGCTGTGACATAGACCCAGTATGGAGCATGGACGCTCCTACTTATGGGCTCCTGGTCATGATCAGTATCAGGTCAAGGTAGATGGATCGGGACGATTGACCCTACGAAATCGTCGTTTCCTACGAGCCTATAAACCAGTCACACCATCCATCAGACCGCAGCCAGCTGCCCCATTGTCTCGTCCCTGCTCCCACAAACAACAGCCTACTTAATTCTCCGCACACAGACAAGATAATGCCTGAGGAAGCCACTCGACAGTCAGAAGATGGACCATTGGATGCAGCTCCAGACACGTCCCCACCTCCTGGCAGAGAAACCCCTCCGCTAATACCCGCTGACGACACAGCTCCCGACGAAGGAACCACAGGCATTCCCCCAACTACCAGCCTACCCACGAGTATCGTACTCGACACATCAGTCCCAGCACCCCTGCCACCGCCACCTAAGCTTACACCTGCACGTCCCAATCGTGCTCGGCAACCACCTAAACGCTACGAACCAGAGACAGGCAGATGGTTAGACCATTGAGTCCGTCAACCGGGATGAAAGAGTTTACCGCTTACGGAGTATACCGCTGGCCACTAGGGCTCGAACATTCGCAGATACCGCTGACCGGCTCAAGGGGGTCAGCCATCTTTGTTGTCAGACGTTTGGACTACGTTGTTCTTTCAATACACGTATTTATTGTAAGTTTTGTTGCTATTCTACATGTCGTATTTCATAGCTTCTACCTTATTATATCGTACTGTTTATTGTAAAATTGTAGGACTCCTTCATCGTTTGTGAATAAAGAACTATTCAATCACGAGGAGTCTTTCTTCAATTTACTAGCATTTAACACAATGAAACAAAACAAAAGAATGACGATATTTACTGTGAGGACTGTAAGAGCCACATGTGCTGAATAAGTACTTTTCCAGTTGCTTCGTGGACGATCATCTTTCGCTTCATCCAATATGGCGACGTTCAAGTTCAGGTCAAGATCAGTCTTGCTCGTGCTTTTCTTGCAATCAGAGTATTTTCAGCTTCAGAGTTCGTTGTAGACTCTTCCACAGTCCCCGCTCGGCCGTTGCACTCTCTCGCATAGGGACTGTAATGGTACAATGGTAGCGTTATTCTGATTGGCTGGTAGATCTGATCTACTTATCAAGGTTCTTATTAAATTGGTTGATTAGGACGACCGTTGGTTTCGGTACCGCTACGTCACGTACGGATTTATACACGGCGACTCGACGGCGATTTGGGTAGCCAATTATGTTGGATTATCGCGAATTTCTCGTTTGCATCGAGACAAATTAGGTATGGATGGAGAGCAAATTTATCGATCTAGCCGTCTTTGGGGATGATAGGTCTTCGGATGAATTTTCTACGGAGATAAAAGCATTTGAGTGAGCGACACTCGCCATGGAGCTTATTTTCATTTCCTCCTGCCTTGTCATTTTTCTTACGGGGACGGGTCAGATGGCTAAAAATTCCACTAAATGACTCGTAAAAAGACCACAAAATAAGTGTAAATAAAGGTGACTTTATTTATGTATATATTTGTTATATTTTAGTTACTTATTTTATCAGTTGTTGGTTCGTGTTGATGTCTCATACCGTAATAAATGCATGTCTGTTTTGGACTGCCTGTGGAAACCTCAACCGTGTTGATCGTCGTTGGGATCCCTGTTTTTCGTTTCGCAAGGCATCATGGGTCCAAGATTCTTGGACCCAGAATCCCTTTCGGCATTGTACCATTACAGTCCCTATGCGAGAGAGTGCAACGGCCGAGCGGGGACTGTGGAAGAGTCTAAGTTCGTTGTTAACTCAATAGTCATTGTTTTGTCATTTTGTTCGTAGTTTGTGTTCACAGTTTTCTCATTTGCTTTTGATATTTCATAACATTTCGACTTTAAGACTTTTTGTGGCTACTCTCCTTCGTAAGAAGAGTAGCCACTATGTCATCGAGTGTGTATGTAAGTGTGTAATTCGGGTAGTGTTCGGAACTAGTCAGGTGATCGGAAATCAGCGACGATGTCGCCACGATGTACCCGATGGTTTTCCGACTAGTCATCCATCTTTTCTCTTCAGTCACGCGTTGGTTTGAAGGCAAGTTTTCACTCTACTAATATTCTATTTTATGTTATTTTGCACCAGAAACCAGACACATATCTCGTGCAAAGTGTCAACTGTGTGTTCATAACGATTGTTTCAGGTTTTTCATGGCGGTATGTTGTGATTTCCCAGACGAATATCGAATATCGAGTATTCGGCTCTCCGGAGGCGTACAGGGTGGGGCTAGCAGAGAGGATGGGGTAGAGGGTGGAGCTAGCAGAGAGGATAGGGGTACAGGGTGGGGCTAGCAGAGAGGATAGGGTAGAGGGTGGAGCTAGCAGAGAGGATAGGTCCTTTGTGTCGGAGTGCTTGCTGTAGTGCCGTCACGCCGTGGTTGCTTGTACTAATTGTTCAAAAACCCGTTTAAAAGATATCGGACAATAAAAGGAAACACATTTCTGAGAAATATAATGATTGAAGTTTATTTTGTTAGTTCCACGTTTCAAAATCTCCGACGAGCTGATATATGGGAGTCCACAAACTCTCGTTAACTCCAGTCGGTTCGGGAAGATCTAGAGTCCACGGACCAATTCAGTTCTCCTGCTCTGCGAGGCGAGCTACCCGCTCATCGCCTCGGAGGTCTCTTTCTCCACTAGTTCTCAGTGGGAATTTATTTATACTAGACCCATAATACCAGGGACAGATCTACCCTGCTAGACAGAGGCTCCTGTTTATCCCATCCCTCTGAAGAGAACGGGAAAAGAACCTCTGCACCCCGGGCTCTGCACGCCGCCGTTAATTTCCCATCGAGCATGCGCAAGTGACGTCACTGCTACCACAGGCTTCCCACCAGTTTGAACAGTTCTAATCGCTAAGTTCTAATCGTCTCCCTCGCATCCGTCTTTAGTTCCGTTCAGGTTGGACATTGGTTTCATTTTATGTAAAAAAAATTTTTTGCATGGCAGAAAAGGTATTCGATTTCCAAAAGGGGGCATGCGCCTCCTTCGCCCTACCCTAAATCCGCCCCTGATATTTATATTGCATTTGTATTATTAACAAATTTACGATAGATAGTTGAGAAGAAACCATCGTAAATTTGTTTTTTTACCACAATAACTTAATTACTCGCGCTTGCGTTGCGAACAAAAAAAATAAACAACCAGTTTGATGAATATAAGTTTATTTTGAAAAGTGGATCGTGGTAAATACATTTCTCGTTTTATGATTGGTTCACACAAATGTAAACAATTCTCTGATTGGATGAAAATAAGCAAAATGTCAAAAAACACTGAAATGGCTTTTTGAAAATGCTCGCCGTGGTATACGTATGTCCTCTCATTTACCACGGCTCTAAGCCAATCAGAAAGCGAGAAACTGATTAGTTGTGGTAAAATATTACATTACGTAACAGCTACAAAGCCAAAAAATAGGCAGTCTAGGACTGCATGTGGCTACTGTTAGGAATAAAGTTCAGAATTATATTAAATATCACATGCTCATATTAATAATAGGAGTGCAGAGGTGTTTTTGATTGATCTTGTCTAGTAGTCAAGATAAAACTGTTATTATTATTAAAGCCGTGTACTGAGATCAGTGTGAAAACCGCATCGTACTACAATCTCACTATCCTTTAGGATGTTGGTGAAAAGCATGGATAAACATATATATAAGCCACGCCCATTTAATTTTTTTTTTTTGGTAGAGGCGAGGGTATTTTTTTTACCCGGAGTCCCACCTCCCTCCTGCCAGAAAACAATGTTGGGTGATGTTGGATCGAATTCAGAGTTTTAAAAAACAAACTAACAATCCCAAACTGATCGTCTAACAAGGTCTTCAAACTGAGTGAAGTTATTGTCAATCCTGGTCAACTATAGTCTCCCTCGCAGCCGTGCTAAGTGTCGTCACGCAACGCTCTCTCCCCTCAGACACGGCTGCTTACCCAAGCTGTACATTCCGTTCCAATTGTAAGTGTTTACTGAGCCAATCATATAAAGTTATTCGTTATCATGTTCACTGGTTGTCAATGACTCGCCGACACACTCAGGCTCATGTTTCGTTGTTTATTTACGTAAGAACATTGCAAAGTTAGGAAATGAATTCACATACACGATTTACTAGTCTTCCTGGCAGCCGTGTTTAGTGTATTGGTTTAGTCTTGGTTTAGTGTATTGCCCAGTTTAATAAAGTCTTGGTTTAGTATATTGCCCAGTTTAATAAAGTCTTGGTTTAGTGTATTGCCCAGTTTAATAAAGTCTTGGTTTAGTGTATTGCCCAGTTTAATAAAGTCTTGGTTTAGTATATTGCCCAGTTTAATAAAGTCTTGGTTTAGTGTATTGTATTGCCCAGTTTAATAAAGTCTTGGTTTAGTGTATTGCCCAGTTTAATAATAAAGTCTTGGTTTAGTATATTGCCCAGTTTAATAAAGTCTTGGTTTAGTGTATTGCCCAGTTTAATAAAGTCTTGGTTTAGTGTATTGCCCAGTTTAATAAAGTCTTGGTTTAGTATATTGGTTTAGTCTTGGTTTAGTGTATTGCCCAGTTTAATAAACTCTTGGTTTAGTGTATTGCCCAGTTTAATAAAGTCTTGGTTTAGTGTATTGCCCAGTTTAATAAAGTCTTGGTTTAGTATATTGGTTTAGTCTTGGTTTAGTGTATTGCCCAGTTTAATAAAGTCTTGGTTTAGTGTATTGCCCAGTTTAATAAAGTCTTGGTTTAGTGTATTGCCCAGTTTAATAAAGTCTTGGTTTAGTGTATTGCCCAGTTTAATAAAGTCTTGGTTTAGTGTATTGCCCAGTTTAATAAAGTCTTGGTTTAGTGTTTGCCCAGTTTTTAAAGTCTTGGTTTATTATTGCCCAGTTTAATACAGTCTTGGTTTAGTCTTGGTTTAGTGTATTATTGCCCAGTTTAATAAAGTCTTGGTTTAGTGTATTGCCCAGTTTAATAAAGTCTTGGTTTAGTGTATTGCCCAGTTTAATAAAGTCTTGGTTTAGTGTATTGCCCAGTTTAATAAAGTCTTGGTTTAGTTTAGTGTATTGCCCAGTTTAATAAAGTCTTGGTTTAGTGTATTGCCCAGTTTAATAATAAAGTCTTGGTTTAGTGTATTGCCCAGTTTAATAAAGTCTTGGTTTAGTGTATTGCCCAGTTTAATAAAGTCTTGGTTTAGTGTATTGCCCAGTTTAATAAAGTCTTGGTTTAGTGTATTGCCCAGTTTAATAAAGTCTTGGTTTAGTGTATTGCCCAGTTTAATAAAGTCTTGGTTTAGTGTATTGCCCAGTTTAATAAAGTCTTGGTTTAGTGTATTGCCCAGTTTATTGCCCAGTTTAATAAAGTCTTGGTTTAGTGTATTGCCCAGTTTAATAAAGTCTTGTTTAGTGTATTGCCAGTTTAATAAAGTCTTGGTTTAGTGTATTGCCCAGTTTAATAAAGTCTTGGTTTAGTGTATTGCCCAGTTTAATAAAGTCTTGGTTTAGTGTATTGCCCAGTTTAATAAAGTCTTGGTTTAGTGTATTGCCCAGTTTAATAAAGTCTTGGTTTAGTGTATTGCCCAGTTTAATAAAGTCTTGGTTTAGTGTATTGCCCAGTTTAATAAAGTCTTGGTTTAGTGTATTGCCCAGTGTTTGCCCAATAAAGTCTTGGTTTAGTGTATTGCCCAGTTTAATAAAGTCTTGGTTTAGTGTATTGCCCAGTTTAATAAAGTCTTGGTTTAGTGTAGTGTATTGCCCAGTTTAATAAAGTCTTGGTTTAGTGTATTGCCCAGTTTAATAAAGTCTTGGTTTAGTGTATTGCCCAGTTTAATAAAGTCTTGGTTTAGTGTATTGCCCAGTTTAGTTTAATTGCCCAAATAAAGTCTTGGTTTAGTGTATTGCCCAGTTTAATAAAGTCTTGGTTTAGTGTATTGCCCAGTTTAATAAAGTCTTGGTTTAGTGTATTGCCCAGTTTAATAAAGTCTTGGTTTAGTGTATTGCCCAGTTTAATAAAGTCTTGGTTTAGTGTATTGCCCAGTTTAATAAAGTCTTGGTTTAGTGTATATTGCCCAGTTTAATAAAGTCTTGGTTTAGTGTATTGCCCAGTTTAATAAAGTCTTGGTTTAGTGTATTGCCCAGTTTAATAAAGTCTTGGTTTAGTGTATTGCCCAGTTTAATAAAGTCTTGGTTTAGTGTATTGCCCAGTTTAATAAAGTCTTGGTTTAGTGTATTGCCCAGTTTAATAAAGTCTTGGTTTAGTGTATTGCCCAGTTTAATAAACTCTTTGATATTCGTTGAAATGAAATTAGTTCGCTGCAAGGCAAAACGCTTCGTCAATGGACGTCATCCTGTTTGTCACTGGTCTTTGGTATGTTCTGGAGTCGTAGATACTAAAACCCGGAACCAGCCACAACGACCCACAACGACCCACAACGATCCACAACGATCCACAACGATCCACAACGACCCACAACGACCCACAACGATCCACACAACGATCCACAACGACCCACCAGTGATACCAAATAACGATACAAAATCTCAAAAGTAAACAAGACCAAAATTTCACTCGCCGAATCGCCATTTGAACTCCAGTTACCGGTTTTACAAGTAGTTTCTTTGAGATGTGCTCATTCGGCGATAAAGCCGTACTTATTTCTTATAAGCTTACTGAATAAAAATACGAGATTCTGTTTAAAAATTTCATAAAAATTATATCCACGATTTGTGCTGATCTCGGGTTCTGTGTCGGTTCTGTGGCTAAAATGAAAACAATCAGGCGTTCCGCTACTGACATTTTGACATGTGAATGGGAGACAACTGCATGAGACGACTTCGTTTATCCCTCGTGCAGTGGGAATAACATTCCGTAGTCATGGATGCATGATCAAGGTAAACCTGTTGTTGTTTGAGAATAAATACATTATTATATCATCACTAAAATCATTGGTACCGAAAATAATTTCATTTTGTGTGTGTCTGATTTGACTATTACACTTTATCAAGTAATTTTTGTTTCACGGGTTAAGTAAAATAACTCTATTAGCATTAAAAACGTAATGTTTTCTTACCTTAAGATCATCCATGACTACGGACTGAACTATTCCCACTGCATGAGGGATAAACGAAGTCGTCTCATGCAGTTGTCTCACATTCACATACTGTATGTCAAAATGTCAGTAGCGGAACGCCTGATTGTTTTCATTTTAGCCACAGAACCGACACATAGAACCCGAGATCAGCACAAATCGTGGATATAATTTTTATGAAATTCTTTAAACAGAATCTCGTATTTTTATTCAGTAAGCTTATAAGAAATAAGTACGGCTTTATCGCCGAATGAGCACATCTCAAAGAAACTACTTGTAAAACCGGTAACTGGAGTTCAAATGGCGATTCGGCGAGTGGAATTTTGGTCTTGTTTACTTTTGAGATTTTGTATCGTTATTTGGTATCACTGGTGGGTCGTTGTGGATCGTTGTGTGGATCGTTGTGTGGTCGTTGTGGGTCGTTGTGGATCGTTGTGGATCGTTGTGGATCGTTGTGGGTCGTTGTGGGTCGTTGTGGCTGGTTCCGGGTTTTAGTATCTACGACTTGTAAAACCGGTAACTGGAGTTCAAATGGCGATTCGGCGAGTGGAATTTTGGTCTTGTTTACTTTTGAGATTTTGTATCGTTATTTGGTATCACTGGTGGGTCGTTGTGGATCGTTGTGTGGATCGTTGTGGGTCGTTGTGGGTCGTTGTGGATCGTTGTGGGTCGTTGTGGGTCGTTGTGGGTCGTTGTGGCTGGTTCCGGGTTTTAGTAACTACGGTTCTGGAGTAATGGCGACCACATGGAAACTCCGAAACGCAACCTCGTCCCCAGGGCCCTCTCTTCTCGCTATTTTCAAAATGGCGGACGCTCGAGAGAAGACCCTGGTGTAGGCTGGTCACGTGTCTCCAAGAATCTTGGAGGTTCGTACCCAGGCTGCCATTTTCTAGCCTCCGCATGCAGTGCCACAGGAAACCCATCTGATAGAGTTTTAGTATTTTAGAGTTGCCTGCGGAGGCTAGTCGAAAGTAATCGCAAGGGCCTTGTGAAGAGTTACTGAAGAAAATACGTTCGTTGATGTTGCGATTGTTTTGCCTCAATAAATAAAATCACCTTGGAGCAATTCTGGCCATTTGAAAAATAGGGGTTCGGAAGTGTATAAATTAATGAGACAGAGACACTTTATTCGCTATTTGTATACAAACACCTTTCATCTCTAACGGCTAAAGTACAAAACATGTTGACGTGGATTGACGTGTCACATACTGCAAATCTCAAGAGCACTAGCAAATTATGTAAACAACGACAATAATATATCAGTTTGCCGTGTCGCCGTCCGAGTAGTCTTGCTCGTATAAATTGATACCTTGCTTTACGGTAAACGATCTCGATCGGTGGACTTTTTCATGTTCCTAAAGACATTTCAATGCTTCGATAACACTCACACATCACTTGCAGCGGCTTCGATCTTCCTAATTCGATACATTTAGGACCAGAAAAGAACTATCCGTTGAAACTATAAATTCACTCGAATTTTAATTTATGCTATATTTAGCAACCTTCGACATGGACCAATTAGATGGCTTGTTGTGTTATCCAATCAAAATGCGTTTTAGTTCAGCCTGCACCAGGGTCTTCTCTCGAGCGTCCGCCATTTTGAAAGCGAGAAGAGAGGGCCCTGGGGACGAGGTTGTCCGAAAAGAATGTCGACAATCCGAATTGTCGAAGTTGTACGTCGATCGATTGTCGACCGCCTACATCCGCTCGACTAATAACCCTCGATTCATGATTGGCCCCGAACTCTATCCGAAGATTCTATTGTTACATTACGGACTTACACACTCGATGGCATAGTGGCTTCGTTGCTAAGCAACAGTAGCCACAAAAAGCACGGGACATGTACTTACATGAAGTACATACCCAATATTACCGCTGGATAAATCTAAAAAAATCGCGGTCGCAACCGTTTCTCCAAGTCCAACATTCTCGTACCCAGAGCCCACTCCTCATTTGGTTCGTCGCTGACCAACCAAATGACGAGTGGGCACTGGGTACGAGAATGCAAGTCCAAATGAAACGTGTTTGTCAGCCTTCGAAAGAAGCTTTTTAAAATTGTTTGAAAAAGTAAATTGCAATCGATCGAAGTTATGGCTGGCACAAAAAAGTGAGTATTCAACCTTGATTGTTTATCAATGTTGTGTACTCTAGTGTATAAGGTTACTGGTCACCAATTATGGTAAATTGCAGATTCGTGCTCAAAATGCAAACTCGTTTTTATGTTTAAAGATATGGTTTGATAATCAAGAAAACGACTAAGGAAAAACCATTAACGAAGATCTCTGTGTTTGGGAATGACTCAAGTGACGAAGAGGTACGTGTAATAGTGTATTTTGTAGTACAAACGTTGCAATGGGAGGTTTTACGTGTGACGTAGTGGCCGTCAAGATCTACAAAATGTTCGAACTTAACTTTCAAAGTCTGTTAGTTTTTCTTCAAGCAACTAGCTGACATTTGTTTGTTTGTTTATAAGTAAATTATATTTGGTATATTTGACAGATATTTAGACTTCACCGATCTAAAATTGAAGTTTTGAGCAAGTAAAATGACGGTTTGACGGCCACTCGCGACATATTTTGACGTCAGAAAAAGATTCCATAAAACCTCCCATAGAACTGGCAGCCAGCTGACGAATCACAATGTGTTTAATGTAGTCTACTATAAGTAACTCTGTCTTATATTTATTGATTCAGAAAGCAGCTAAAAGTAATATCAATGTGTCACTGATGAGAGAAGCTGAGAAAAAGAAGCAAATGAAACAGGTAATTATTGGCGGCAATAGGAATTGTGCTGCCACAACACTACAGAAATCACTGCAAATGCACTCCAGAAGATTTCTGGCCCCGGTTGCATGAAAGGTGAATTGCACTGTCCACTGGATAAATCCTTATCCAGTGGATAACTTTATTAGATAACAGCATCAACATATCCACTGGATAAGGATTTAGATACTGGATAGTGCTATCTGTTGGATAAATCCTTATCCAGTGGATAACTTTATTAGATAACAGCATCAACATATCCACTGGATATAAGGATTTAGATACTGGATAGTACTATCTGTTGGATAAATCCTTATCCAGTGGATAACTTTATTAGATAACAGCCTCAACATATCCACTGGATAAGGATTTAGATACTGGACAGTGCTATCTGTTGGATAAATCCTTATCCAGTGGATAACTTTATTAGATAACAGCATCAATATATCCACTGGATATAAGGATTTATATTTATATTTATAAGGATAGTACCCCATTGACTCCTACACCGGCCGAAACCGGCCGTAAACATCGATACTGCTTTGAAAAATTCTAACTTTCTGAATTTTGGTAACATCGATCTCATGGCCAGTTATTAGTGACAACTAGATAACTCTTCATATTTTAACCTCAAGTAAACTGACTTACAGGTCCGATTTCTGGGCATTAGTTCAATTTGTTTTCCATAAAAATCAAAAATGCGTGTTTTTGACGCAATTTTACACCTCGAAAATGAACGACATTTGACTTGGATTTTCTTCCAAAATACATCCTTGCGAAACAAAACGCCACTTTCTCAGCAAACTTCCATCTCTCTTCTTGATATATTCGTGAATTTTTCCCTCTCTCTTCCTTAACTCGCCGAACAATAGCCATTTCCTTAGGACCACTTTCGCTAACACGTGTTTTCCTTCTGCACGCCCAAAAAGGATGCCGGGAAACATCCGGGAATTTTCGACAGAAATCTCCCCCCATTTCCGTTTTTTAAGAATATGTAGAGTGTCGAGCCACTCGGTCCTACAGGCAAAATATTGCACCGGTTGCATTCTTTTCAAGTTCAAAGTCGCCAAAAATGCCTTTGTAGGCCCTGGAATCCACCACAGAAAGACCAGAGAGACGATTTCACTTTGAGTCCGCCATTTTGGAAAATCTGAACGAGCTGTCGAAATGTGTTCGTGAATTCGTATCTTCCTCCTGAGTTCTTCCAGGAGAACGGTCTCTACCACACCAGTCAAGCTTAATGATGCTGTCCTGGGGGCTTCTGTGGTGAATAATGGCTATAAACACTCTAAAAATGCAAAATTGGCCTCTTCGAGTAGTGATTACTACTAGCCCCTACGAGCTCCCAAGAAAAAAGGCAGCACACGTGAAGACGCGAGCCCACAGGCATTCAGAACTGTCAAGATTTCCATGGAAACCCCTTATATGGAATCGAAATTTCCTATGACGTGATTAGGTCCAGAAAATCGCTAAAAAACTCAAAATAGCTCAGGAGCGAATGGGGTACTATCTGTTGGATAAATCCTTATCCAGTGGATAACTTTATTAGATAACAGCATCAACATATCCACTGGATATAAGGATTTAGATACTGGATAGTACTATCTGTTGGATAAATCCTTATCCAGTGGATAACTTTATTAGATAACAGCATCAACATATCCACTGGATATAAGGATTTAGATACTGGATAGTACTATCTGTTGGATAAATCCTTATCCAGTGGATAACTTTATTAGATAACAGCATCAACATATCCACTGGATATAAGGATTTAGCTACTGGACAGTGCTATCTGTTGGACAAATCCTTATCCAGTGGATAACTTTATTAGATAACAGCATCAACATATCCACTGGATATAAGGATTTAGCTACTGGACAGTGCTATCTGTTGGATAAATCCTTATCTAGTGGATAACTTTATTAGATAACAGCATCAACATATCCACTGGATATAAGGATTTAGATACTGGATAGTACTATCTGTTGGACAAATCCTTATCCAGTGGATAACTTTATTAGATAACAGCATCAACATATCCACTGGATATAAGGATTTAGATACTGGACAGTGCTATCTGTTGGATAAATCCTTATCCAGTGGATAACTTTATTAGATAACAGCATCAACATATCCACTGGATATAAGGATTTAGATACTGGATAGTACTATCTGTTGGATAAATCCTTATCCAGTGGATAACTTTATTAGATAACAGCATCAACATATCCACTGGATATAAGGATTTAGCTACTGGACAGTGCTATCTGTTGGATAAATCCTTATCCAGTGGATAACTTTATTAGATAACAGCATCAACATATCCACTGGATATTAGGATTTAGCTACTGGATAGTGTTATCACCTTTCGTACAACCAGCGCCTGAATTTCTCCTCCCTTTTCCCCTAGGGTAGATTACTCTGTAGTTCCTCTAATGCACCTATCAATGTTAAGCCCGAGGGAGGGGGGGTGGGGATTTTATTTTTTCTCCAAAAATTGTTCAAAGTTCCACTCCACGGGAACAACATGATGGCCAAAAATAGCAAAATTCCCCACCCTGGGGCAGGTGCAGGTGGTCAAAACTTAAAAACTCCTACCTTTCTCTCATCCATTTCAGCAACAAAACGAAGGAAATCATACTTCGTTACCAGTCCTTTCATACTGAAGAGCAACTAGTTTCCAGGAACTCTCCATTTTCCAAGATGGCGGCCATGTCAAATTCCCCACCCTGGGGCATAGCGTGGCTGTCAAAATCCCGACCCACGGAGCAGCGTACGCCATCAATTCCCCATGGTTAGCCCCCCCCTCCCTCGGGCTTAACATTGATAGGTGCATAATAATCACCCCTGTTGAAGAAGCCCAGCCTTTCAGGCCAAATTAGAATAATCAAAGCTAAGACCTCTCCCTCCCCTCCCACTTCACTTTTCCAACCTTTCTAATAACAACCCCTACCCCCCCCCCCCCCAAAAAAAACCACAACAGCGACAACCAAAACTGTAGATCCCAAAACTGAAAAAAATCCTTTCACCTGCATGTAGGCTTAACTCTAAATCTACATGTGCATAGTTCATTTCAATTATTGTTCCTCAGACCCAGATTGAAATGGAGAAAGCTCTGAAGGAAGACCCCACTGTATACGAGTATGATAACATTTATGACGAAATGGCTGAAAAGAAAAAGGCTGTAATCCCCAAACTTGCTGAAAAAGACAAAGAGGTGGATATTATATTACTAATAGTAGTCCCGATCAATCATGATGGATACTGGTTACTGTCAGTGCTACTAAGCTAGTAGGCCATTATTTAAAATGCACTCTAATAATAATAATCGACTTTATTTAAAGATGGTAACACTTGACAGTAATGTAAAGTAACTGATAAACTTGTGGCCCTCGATTACTAATTACAATAATTAAGAAATTTAAAGAAATAACTATTAAAGAATATAATAATAAAACTGTAAAAATATAAAATTGATAATACAAGATGCTCAATGAGCGTTTACTCGGGCATTACAGAGCTTGGGCTTCCTGTGGTCTCATAGCTTGCAGTCGATCGTGTTTGGAGAGCGTTGCATGATGACAATAAACACGGCTTGCGAGGGAGACTATATTTGACATTGAGATTCACTGAAATTATTTTTTTCAAGGCAGATCTACTGAGAGATCAAATCCTCGCTCTCTAACTTCAGTGACATCACAAGTTATCCCCGAATTTCGTACATGACCTTGCTCAGTCCGTGGCATTGATGACGGCCTATTTGCTTTGATGAAGTTTTGAAGTATGATTTGTACGATTCCTTTTCCTTCTGAATGTTTCAAACGTGGAATAAAATAAACTTCAATCATTATATTTCTCAGAAATGTGTTTCATTTTATTGTCGGATACCTTTTAAACGGGTTTTTGAAACCACGTCGTGACGGTAGTCATGCAGCAAGCACAGCGACATTATCTGCTGAGTAATCTTGAAACTCGATATGATCAAATACTTCGCATTTTGTGTACTACAAAGAAAAAAAGAAAAAAAAGAAAAAAAAAAGCACATTTTATAACTTGGGCTTCCTCCCGAAGTGCCCAAGTAATGATATTAGGAAAAACTATTCAAAATTACCGGGTTTTTTTCTAATCAATCTCTCAAATGAAATGTAAATAGTTTTTACGTACATGTAACTTACAATGTTAATGACAATATTAAGTGACATTGACTACAGATATATATTTAACCATTTATTATTCGCCAAAGGTGAAGTGATTTGCGTTGGTGATTTTACTTCCGCTCTCGACCAGTGATTATCGTCACATAATCAATGGTCACTCGACCAATCACAGCACGCGAAACTCTTTATTCAAGTCTAAAATTATACTAAATTTATTTAATATAATTAACCGTAGTTAATTAATTCAGTTTTCTTTATTGTAACTGACTGAAAAGTGCTACGGGGAGTATTCAATATTAAGTATATGTATATTTATGTATAGATATAGAGAGAAAAATGTGAAAGTACAGAGACTGGTTGCAGTCTAAAATTATTAGATTCAACTCAGTTTTTTTTTCTAACAAAAATAAGCAGATATAGAATAACTACCGGTATGTGATTAAACTATTTACATTCTCACACAGCCAAAGTACATCAATGAAGTATGGTATATATGTGATAACTAACCGTAGTCGATATAGAATAATTATGTGATTAAACTATTTACATTCTCACACAGCCAAAGTACATCAATGAAGTATGGTATATATGTGATAACTAACCGTAGTCGATATAGAATAATTATGTGATTAAACTATTTACATTCTCACACAGCCAAAGTACATCAATGAAGTATGGTATATATGTGATAACTAACCGTAGTCGATATAGAATAATTATGTGATTAAACTATTTACATTCTCACACAGCCAAAGTACATCAATGAAGTATGGTATATATGTGATAACAAACCGTAGTCGATATAGAATAAATATGTGATTAAACTATTTACATTCTCACACAGCCAAAGTACATCAAACAATTGCTGGAATCTGCTAAGTCAAGAAAAATGGAAGACGAACGGCGCATGGAAAGAAAAGTTCATAAGGAAAGAGAACAAGAAGGGGGAGAATTCCAGGATAAAGAAGAATTTGTGACATCTGCGTATCCTTTTTAGAATAGAATAGAATGGGACAGAATGGGATAGAATGGGATGGGACAGAATGGGATGGGACAGAATGGGGTGGGACAGAATGGAATGGGATAGAATGGGATAAAATGGAATTGAATGGGATGTGATTGAATATGTTAATCATTTAGCTGTGGATAGCTAATTCAAAAAACGTTGTCCTAGGTTTTGTTGCATATTGCATATTGTATTATTATGGACTGATCAATACATGTGTTTTCTTCTACTTTTGGGGTTCCGAAACCCGCAAACAAATATCAGGGAAGCCCTGACAGTCAACCATGATCTCAGTTTCGGCAATGCAATGCAAATGAACACATGTATATTGATCAGTCCATAATGCACTTCGGTCTGGGAATGCAATATGTACTATGCAATTAGGACAATGTTTTTGAGCTCCTGTGGGCATATTACTCCAAAGCAACAAATGTCTAGTGTCATAATAAACTCTTTAGGATACAGACTTCTGATCATAACATTGTTAAAATATTGATAATAATAATTTTTATTTATTTATATAGCGCTATTTCCAAGAAATTGCCCAATAGCGCTTTACAATGAAAATAATCTACAAAAAATCTAAAACATTCCATAACATATAAAGTATGTTCAGTAGAGTGCAATTTAGAAAAGCTTGAAAACTAAATAACTAATTAGTACTAAATAGCACTAATGAAACAATAGAAAACAAAAGACATTGCACTATTTAGTACTATTTAAGGTTAGTACTATTTCACACTTTTCTAAATTGCACTCTACTGTCAGCTGTTGTTATTATTTTGTTGTTTTGCAATATAATAAACCTTAACACAGCATCTCAGATATCGCAAGAGAGTGGTGGAACTGGAAGAAGAGGAAAAGCAGCTGAAGAAGAAAGAAGCTCTTGATGGTAAATTTAGGTGTTTTTATCCTTCAAAACATTACTAATTCATGAGCAATTAATAGTCCAATCAGGGTGTGTCTTGCATATGGAGTATGGGGTACAGAGTAGGGGTACAGGGTGGGGCTAGTAGTGAGGATAGGGGTACAGAGTGGGACTAACACAGATGATAGGGGTGGAGCTAGCAGAGAGGGTAGGGGTACAGGGTGGGGCTAGTAGAGAGGGTAGAGATACAGGGTGGGGCTAGCAGAGAGGATAGGGGTACAGGCTGGGACTAACACAGATGATAGGGGTGGAGCTACCAGAGAGGATAGGGGAACAGGGTGGGGCTAGCAGAGAGGATAGGTGTACAGGATGGGGCTGGCAGAGAGGGTAGGTGTACAGGGGTGGAGCTAGCAGAGAGGGTAGGGAACAGGGTGGGGCTAGCAGAGGATAGGTGTACAGGGTGGGGCTGGCAGAGAGGATAGGGGTACATGGGTGGAGCTAGCAGAGAGGATAGGGGTACAGGGTGGAGCTAGCAGAGAGGATAGGTGTACAGGATGGGGCTGGCAGAGAGGGTAGGTGTACAGGGGTGGAGCTAGCAGAGAGGGTAGGGAACAGGGTGGGGCTAGCAGAGGATAGGTGTACAGGGTGGGGCTGGCAGAGAGGATAGGGGTACATGGGTGGAGCTAGCAGAGAGGATAGGGGTACAGGGTGGAGCTAGCAGAGAGGATAGGTGTACAGGGTGGAGCTACCAGAGAGGATAGGGGAACAGGGTGGAGCTAGCAGAGAGGGTAGGGGTACAGGGTGGGGCTAGCAGAGAGGATAGGTGTACAGGGTGGGGCTGGCAGAGAGGGTAGGTGTACAGGGGTGGAGTTAGCAGAGAGGATAGGGGTACAGGGTGGAGCTAGCAGAGAGGGTAGGGGTACAGGGTGGGGCTAGCAGAGAGGATTTGGGTACAGTGTTGGGGCTAGCTAGAATACGTAGCTAAGATCAGGAGGAGTAGAGAGAACCAGGTTGACCCAGTATCAGTTGTTCAGGTTATTGATCCTACCTATTCTTTCCATTTTCAGCTGCTAACGACGTCACCAAGAGGTCTGATTTAAGCATGTTTTACAGCAATTTACTCCAACAGAATGTATCAATGGGAGGTGTCTTCACTGTGGACGGTCAAAATGAAAACCGCGAGGCTGACGACGAAGGCAGCAAAACTACCGACAATTCACAAAAAGACAACAACGACAAAAGCCAACACGAGAGCAGAGACTCGCATCACAAGGAAGAGAATCACGAACGTCCTCGCAGAGATCGGGAAGCTAGCGGAAGTAGACATCGTGATTCAGGTGAACGTCGGAAAGATTACGAAAGCAGACGACGAAGAAGTTCAAGTGAGGAAAGAAGTTATCGAAAACGGAGGGAATCACGAAGAGAATCCGACAGCTCTTCGCATCGTACTTCGGAACGCCGTCGTGATCCCGAAAGTCCTCGGAAACACGATCGGTCTGACGACCAGAAGCGAGAATCTAGGGACGAAAATTCTCCAGAGCGCGAAGAAAAGAACATCCATGAGCGAAATGAACTTGAAACCGTTAAAACAGATACAAAATCAGATCAAGAAAGCGATAAATCCAGCAAGTTTTCCAAGCGAAGTACAAACGAGACTGTTTCGTCTGCTCGAGAGAGATTTCTGGAGCGAAAACGCGCTCGCCGTGAAATGATGATTGAACAAAAACCGAAAGACGACTCAGACGAGGACTAGTCATGCGCATTACTCTGCACAAAACCTCAGGGAATCCAACGTCACTTTTAGTCGTAATTTCCTACGACTCACCACGATGATTATCTGGGTTCTGTTGCATGTAACGCCGCGTACCAGAACTACTCAGTAAAATAAATCGCTCATTTTACGTTAGACATAAAATACCTATGACATTACGCGCGCTCGGATTTACCAAAGGATGCGTATACCCCGTGCTTGCTCTATGCGAGCACACAGCACGTGCTCGCAGGTATTCCAACATTTTTGTAACGAACAAAATTGAAAGTTTGCCTTAAAATCATAATTGTATTTTATAAAAGAAATAGAAAACTCGGCATCTGAGCTCTATCGAGTTATAGAAGCACTTGGGAATTGAAAGAAGACCAGAAGCATTTGGCTACGCCTTCCCCTAACACTTCTCTCGTCGTCTTCCAGTTCCCGCGTGCTTTTATAACTCGATAGAGCACGCTGCCTCGATTTCTATTTCTTTACGCCAGGCGTTGAGTTTTGTGCAACGACTGGACGCGTTGAGACTCTGGAACCAGGAGGTGGATATAGATGGCATGCCAATAAGAAAGCTATCTAACGTAAAGGCACCTTGACATGGGGAAACCCAACCAAGGACAACTTCGTTCCTCTCATACGTTATTGATTTATATTGCGCTATTTCTGGACAATTTCTAATCAACAGCGCCTTACGATATATCTTACAATGCAGAAGATCAAAAAGAAATGAAAGCGGATTTGACTAAAATATATCCTACTTTTTATTGACTGTATTTAATACCTTATTTATTCCAGGGCAGATTGTCTAGATTAACGTTACCCCCACACAAAATAATTCCTACTTTAGCGATACTTCCGGTTTTTTCGGCGCGGAATTTGTCGTTCAAGACCGCTGCCACTCCAACGGCAGCCGACGGCTCAATAACGACCTTCATTCGTTCCCAGACCAGTCTCATCGCTGTGATAATTTCAGATTCCGTGACTGTAATGACGTCTTCTATATTATCTCGGATGATAGGCCAAGTAAGGAAACCCAGACTCGTTTTCAGTCCATCCGCAACCGTCGCAGGGGGTCCTGGAAAGGAGGAAATGTGGTGATTTTTTAAGTTTGCTTCATTAGCATGAATCCCACTTCAAACGAACTCCATAAATCAGAAGAGAACGTCACAAACCCGTGAAACAAAGTGTAATTTTTAGAGTGTAATAGTCAAGTGACAACAAAAGAACTTTGACACGATTTCGTTTTCAGGCCCTTCTATTATCCAGAGACCCCCCTCGGGCCCAGTGCCTCCCCGTGGATTCATGCTGTTAAATGAACGTTAAATCCCCGGCTATGCCACGTTACTTCCCCGGCCTTCCCCGGGGGTAGGACAGGGGGGTTTCAATTGACTGATGCATTACAGGACTACATATATATAAGAATCAGAACCATCATTTAACGCACGGTTCTATGTAATGTTTACAACATTTTACGGCAACTTGTTTCAGCCCATCGAGTGCGCGCTATATGGAGCGTCTAGTTGAAAATACAAAGAAACGACAACACAGCAAATTATGCTTTTGTCATGACACAATGCGTAATGAAACTCTAGTTGAAAATACAAAGAAACGACAACACAGCAAATTATGCTTTTGTGATGACACAATGCGGAATGAAACTCTAATTGAAAATACAAACAAACGACAACACAGCAAATTATACTTTTGTGATGACACAATGCGCAATGGAACTCTAATTGAAAATACAAAGAAACGACAACACAGCAAATTACGCTTTTGTCATGACACAATGCGTAATGAAACTCTAATTGAAAATACAAAGAAACGACAACACAGCAAATTATACTTTTGTGATGACACAATGCGCAATGGAACTCTAATTGAAAATACAAACAAACGACAACACAGCAAATTATACTTTTGTGATGACACAATGCGTAATGAAACTCTAATTGAAAATACAAACAAACGACAACACAGCAAATTATACTTTTGTGATGATCGACACAATGCGTAATGGAACTCTAATTGAAAATACAAACAAACGACAACACAGCAAATTATACTTTTGTGATGACACTGCGTAATGAAACTAATTGAAAATACAAACAAACGACAACACAGCAAATTATACTTTTGTGATGACACAATGCGTAATGGAACTCTAATTGAAAATACAAACAAACGACAACACAGCAAATTATACTTTTGTGATGACACAATGCGTAATGGAACTCTAATTGAAAATACAAACAAACGACAACACAGCAAATTATACTTTTGTGATGACACAATGCGTAATGAAACTCTAATTGAAAATACAAACAAACGACAACACAGCAAATTATACTTTTGTGATGACACAATGCGTAATGGAACTCTAATTGAAAATACAAACAAACGACAACACAGCAAATTATACTTTTGTGATGACACAATGCGTAATGAAACTCTAATTGAAAATACAAAGAAACGACAACACAGCAAATTATACTTTTGTGATGACACAATGCGCAATGGAACTCTAATTGAAAATACAAACAAACGACAACACAGCAAATTATACTTTTGTGATGACACAATGCGTAATGAAACTCTAATTGAAAATACAAACAAACGACAACACAGCAAATTATACTTTTGTGATGACACAATGCGTAATGGAACTCTAATTGAAAATACAAACAAACGACAACACAGCAAATTATACTTTTGTGATGACACAATGCGTAATGGAACTCTAATTGAAAATACAAACAAACGACAACACAGCAAATTATACTTTTGTGATGACACAATGCGTAATGAAACTCTAATTACTCGGGCCCTTCCGAAGGAAGCCCGAGTAATAAAATGGGCTTTCTTTTTATTATTATTATTATTTTTTGTCATGGTCATGGAATGAAGAAAAAATGCGAAGAATGAAGAAAGAATGCGAAGTATTTGATCGTATCGAGTTTCAAGATTACTCCTGAAGCAGATAAGGGAAAACAAACGACACACAGGACTCAAGTAGATTTGAATCTTAGTTTTGAAAGCAGCTGTAGATCTTGAAGCTATCGAAAGGTCAGGATTCTAGTTCGCTATGTCATGTTTGTTATTAGGCGACATTGGACCCCAGAGTAGGCCTTTTGTTGCTAATTGTAATAGTACGTGTACAGTTATGTCCTTGTTTTATTCGACGTTCGAACCGTAACTCGAACCCGAACTCGAACTCGATTCCAAACTCGACGTTTCGGGATCTGAAGCTACACTGTAAATTCTAGGGAGTCATTTTGACTCCGAGGAAGGAGTCAAATCTACTCCCCCAATAGGAGTAATTCTAGAGGAGTAAAAATGACTCCAAAATGAGAGTCAAATCTACTCCCCCAATAGGAGTAATTCTGGAGGAGTAAAAATGACTCCAAAATGAGAGTCAAATCTACTCTATTGGTGGAGTAATTATGGAGGAGTAAAAATGACTCCAAAAATGTTGAGAGTCAAATCTACTCTACCGGATGGAGTAATTCTGGAGGAGTAAAAATGACTCCAAAATGAGAGTCAAATCTACTCTAATGGTGGAGTAATTATGGAGGAGTAGAAATGACTCCAAAATGTTGAGAGTCAAATCTACTCTACCGGATGGAGTAATTATGAAGGAGTGAAAATGACTCCAAATGAGAGTCAAAACGTCCTGATAAAGTTCAAGGATTAAAGCAGTTAAAATTGGAGTTGAGATTGGAGTAAATTACACAACTCGTGACATTGTGATCCCCTAGCTTATATTACATTAGTTCAGTCTAGCTATACCCTGGGACTACCAGAGAGTATCACGATTTTCAAGTCACTTTGTTTTATTTTGAGACGTCAATATTTTGTGGTATTGACGTCTCAAAATTACCGCGCGCGATTGGCTCACAGGATATGATTGACAGCGAAAATGACATTTTTTTGGTATCTGGCTTTCAACTACAATGCGAATGCAGGAATGTTCTTCGATTTTTCAGGGAAAATTCAAGGTTATTCCACAGTAAAAAGGAGTTTCTACAATGCAGTATTATCAGTATTATGTTATGTGTATAAACAAGGGAAGCGAAGGTCGTAGTTAAGGTGAGAAATGATTTCACAGCTAAAATTTCATTTCACGGCGAAAGCTACGAACACTCTAGTTTCTTGATAAACCTTGATGCTGTAAAAGTGTAAATTACAATCAGGCACATGATTGTACTCTAAGATGATGAAAACCTTGATCAGTTTAAGACAATAAAACAGTTATTATAATTATTTGGTCGTTTGTTTATTGCAGAATAACATTGAATGAAGTTGAATGAATTTACAGTTAAAGTTGTTCTTTGCCGTGAAAATCCGGCCAATCTTGTAGAATCTTGTGCTTAATTTGCCGTCTTTTGAGCTATTTTCCACCCTGCATTGGACTTGACGTCGACTGACATATTGCAGTCACATTTGCCCTTGTATATACAGAAGATTGAGGATTAAAACATCGTTGAATTTTCACGAAATTATATTTAAGCTTACTGAATCGATTCACTTTCAATCCGGCGAACCGTACGATAAACTTTGGATTTGTTTTCATTCGCTTTTCTGCCAAAATAAGAGATGAAATGCTTGTCATGACATAAAAGAGGAAGCTTATCGATAGTTCTCTATAATCACTATCATGTTAACTTGTTTAAACTGTCATTTAAACTTTTTTTTAAATCTTTTTGTACTGAAAACAGTTTTCAAAAACTTCAATCGTCGCCACGTCAACGCGCGAGGTGGTGAGAATTTGAACAAAATCAGAATGCTTTCCTTGTTATTTTATTAGTTTTTCTTGCGAATTATTGTAGAATCGTGATAAAAAACTAATTGCGATTTTGAGACGGCGATACCACAAAATATTGACGGCTAGTTGGGAGAAAATATATTCCGTATTGGGCGGAGTCGCGCATTTTTTCAAACTTCCTTCTCGGGCCGCGGAGACTTGAAAGTTTACTGATGACGAGTTGTCAGTTTAAGATTGACAAACAAATTGATGACGATCGAGTTGTCAGTTTAAGGTAATTCCTTAGTTTTGCACTGCGCAATTCTACTGCGCATATATTATATAGCGTGATGTATTGCATGATCTATTACGTGAAATAATAATTTGGTGTTGAAAAACACTGCATAACAACCGAAACTATGGATTGTGGATTAAAAAAGAATAAGAATGGTGAAAAAAATGGCAAGAAAGTGGAGGATTATGCTATGTTTTTGAATAAATTTTAGTTGAAGAGCGTGCGCTAACTTACGTCATCGAGCGCGCGCTGGGTTTTAGTTAGACAAATTTGTTAAGGATCATTCAGGGAAAGTCTTCAAACCGATTTTTCTCCGAACGAAGCACGGTGACCATCAATTTTTATTGTATATTTTATTTACACTACCGATTTCACATATTTTGTGGGGAAAAAAAAAAAAAATTCAATTGGGGAAGTCAATTTTTTTTCGCATTTTCCGTGTCATTTTCTCGATTTGCATACGAAAATGGTAGGAAATTCGTACATTCCTTTGTCAAAACCCGGCTTGTAAATGACTCAATTGGCAAAATTGTTATGCAATTTTTGGTACATCACCTTTGTTGAACTGGTGTGATTGAAAAAATGGTAAATCGGTTGCAGAAAAGCACTTCCACAATTTTTTTGAGCCATTTTAACACCGTGACACGATATTCGATTGTTTTGAGTCGATTTTGCTTATACCGCATGGTCTATTCTAACGAATATTACTGAAACAAGCGCGGTGACCCCCATTTTTTTTTACTTTTCTGACAATAAAAACTCAAAAATAATTCACCTGCAAAATTTCAGCGATTTTTCAATTGGGGAAGATATACTGAGGAATTACCTTAAGATTGACAAACAAATTGATGACGATCGAGTTGTCAGTTTAAGATTGACAAACAAATTGGTTAAGGACGTTCGCGGGCAAAAAAAACTAAACATATTTTTTCCCTGAAACTTCGTATGGTGAAATAAGATCATTATAGAAGCTAAATGAGCGAATAAAAAATGGGGGTCACCGACTTCGCTATGGAGCCAGATTTTTTCAAAGTATACCCTTTTTCTGATCGAAAATTACGTGCGTTCAATCCACGGAAAGTCGAGAATGACAGGAATTTTTTGGTAGAAAAACTAAACGGATTGCTAAAATTTTCTTCAAATGGCTATCTAAGAGTTTATAGAATAAAATTATGTACAAAGATTTGTGAATATGTAGAAACAACCTGTAGTTTTTGGCTCATGTTTACAGTCACCACGTAGCCATCGACGACTCTTTCGCGTGACGGTAGGTTGAAGTTTTCATCTAAATTCCTGTTTTTAACAAAATCTAAACATATTTTTTTCTTTAAACTTCGCACATGGGGAGCTTTTATGATTCTTTGTAAAATCACAAAATAAAAAATGGGGGTCACCGGTATCGTTCTCGAGATATTAGCCGATGAAAATCGCCTACGTAACATGCGTGACACGCGTGACTGGCTGCCATATTGGACGTGAGGAAAGAGGACTGGACCGAGATGATTCGAACCTTGATTGAGTCGATTGAGAGGAAGCTGCCTTTATCAGTTTGTGCTCTTTTTAGTGTGAAAGATGTATACTATTATTGATGTACCTCGACATTTGCTGGATGAAGATTGTCTTGGAGATTGGATCTCCTTAAAATGTATTTACTCTGAAGGATTTTCGATTTTCAACAAAGAAAACATGCAACTATAAGCTTAAATACGGTAAGCTGTTATTACTCTGATTTTAATACATGCATCACATGCATGTGTAAAGTTTAACATCAGCTCGTATACTTACGATTATTTTCATTTCATAAGTATTATCTGGATTGTATCATTAATTAATAAAGCCATTGATGAAATATATTATTGGCTTATGGAACCCTTGTGATGAACATTCTTTCTTTTGAACTGCATGCATACATGTGTACATGTAATGTAATGTACACAAATTGCTTTATAATATTTTATACTTGAAATACAGGCAGCTCATACTCTGGATTACAGACTACAACTCTTTCCAGAAAATTCACAATCAATTCATTTAGCTAAAGTGACATGCTCCATATAAGTTTAATTACAATTTATGAAGTTATTTGATATAGCCTATGATTTTTGACTTAGTGTTTTAATAAGCCAAATACAGTGATGATTATGTCATGTTGTTAGGAAATATTGACAAATATGGTTGATTATTCGTCTATTTGCTGTAACTCTTGGTTTCCCATTCGTTTTCTCACTCAGTACATTGGGAATTCCATCTTCACCACATCTGTAGAATGCCAAAGTCAAGTGTTGTAGTGTCAACCCAGATCCTGCAGTTTTATCTGCCATACCATTGGAAATTACTTTTCTTCTGATAAGTGGCTCCAGAGTTTTAAGATTTTCTCGTTTATGATGGAGGAAGGTGTTATGTACTTGGACCCAGGGAATGGAGAAACTGTGCTTTACTAAGGAACTAGTACTCAAGAATGTAGTGGTAAGCTGCTGTAGTACTTGAACATCAGACAGGGCATTGTGGGCATTATACCTGACATTAAGGAGGTCAGTTGCCAGATTTTGCTGGCTGTGGGATTTTCGCTCTGGAAAAAGTTCTCTAAAGGCTGGTAGGGTGTCAGAAAAGCCTAAGACAAGTTGTTGGAAATCATCTATTAAATTGTGTGACTCAAGGTCTCTCATCAGGTGTTTGGTGTCAAATATTTTTCCATTATGGGCAATCATTAAACAAGGTTTCCTTGGCTGTAACCAACTGATGAGTTCTTGTAAGGCATCAGACAATTTTAATGCCACAACAGGCCTGCCATCATAATATAGTATGCCATGGACAAAGGTAAGTTTGTTCACTGTTGATGCTGCTGGTGTTATTCCCTGGGTAGGTGTTGCATATACATTAAACTCATCACTACCATGTGTTGCTGCAATTTGTAGGATTTCAGTGTCATGACCTGAATACAGAAACATGTAAAAAATAAGTATAATTTATTGTGCATAATTCATATTCTGTCAGTATAATGATGATAAAATACCTCGTGATGATGTCTCTAGGTCAAACACAATTTGTGAATATTGCTCTGGAAGAGTAACTGGAGTAACTTGAGGCTGTAATTGTGTTGGTGGAATTTCCACACCTGTAAAGATAAATGTATAATATTTATAATTTATTTAGGTTAAACAGAAATTAAACATTTCCTAAAAGGGGCAGAATGTCTGTAAATCCCTGTTTCAAGCAGTCACCCAGTTTATTAAGCAGTTACTTTTTATACAATGTACGTACACACATTTATATATATAGTACTAAATATTACTAAATAGTACTAAATGGTGTTATCTCTATTGTCTTCTATTTAAGGAATGGTCAACCCTTAGCGTGCGTCCATCGAGTTATGGAGCACGCAGGAATTTGGGAGAGCATGAGAGAAGCGTAAGAGTAACTCTAGCTTCACGAGTGCTCTCCCAAATTCCCAAGTGCTCCATAACTCGATGGACGCACAGCTAAAGCGTTGACCATTTCTTTTATTATTTTATAGTCACTGCAAATTCAAATAAAATCATTTGATTTTTCCAATTGATTTCAGAGCGCGTGCTATGGCGATGACGTGAGCGTGTGTCCGTAGACGTAGCGTGTGTCCATGGGCTTTTGGACACATGCTAACCAACCAATCAGAGCATGCGCTATATCATACCTATGTTATGATGTTTCATCAGTGCTATTTAGTACTAATTAGTTAGTACTTTTCACGGATATATGGTTTGCACTCTATATATTAATTACCTGTTCCATTATTTTCAAGATCTATTAACACTTTCTCGTAGTAGTCATCTGCTGGTAGATGCTGGATCAATGGGGATGATGAAATCTCTTGTTGGTTTTGAGGCACAAAATCCATACAACTCAGGTACGTGATACCCTCCCTTGTTTCAGTTTTTGCCAGATGATTGAATCTGTTTTCTTTTAGCTCTACTCTTCTCCTCTTGTGCTCCTTAGTGCTCTCCTTGGCTTTTCTTTTCTTTCCATTTCTATCTTCTTTTAACGCTCTCAGTTTTGTAATTGAACCTGGGCTCAACCCATTTGCTTTATTAACCTTAATATTAATAAAAGAAAAGGCTATGAATTAATTCGGAATCTTTTGGTCAAATTTCCATGGTTTATATTGTATGCTAAAGAAGTGCATGTATTTGAAACGGAAAGAAGCTTAGTAATAAAATTCATTGTCATTAAAAGCATCCTTTCCCTTCATCATTAATTAGAATCTTGTAATATTTATTGCAGCCAGGATGTATATATTACTGTATAAAATTGGTTGTCTCTAGCTTATCTATTTGCTACAAAATGTAGTTTTAAATAATAAAAACAAATAGATAAGCCAGAGACAACCAATTTTTAAGTCATGTAATTAGAATAGTTATTTATTAATTAGCTATATATTTATTAATTATTAATTACCTCACAAATATAGTGATTGCCCATGTTCTTCTGTGAAACTGCAGCACCAACACGATAATCCAGGCTCTCTGATCCACTATAATATCTGTTCTTTGGGGCTTTACTAGCAACTGTATTATTGAACGACTCATTTGACAAGGTGCTTCCATAGGGAGCCAGTTTCTCTGCATTGTTTGCATAAACTTTAAATAGTTTTTCCAAATGTAGTTTTAAACTGGTATTGGTGAGGTTTCTCCCATAAGGCAATGACTTGTGCTTGTATTTTGTAGGTGAAATATGGTACTTACACCAGTTGCCACACTCTCTGCAATCAGAGTGGTTGCCAAACATGTGCTGAGGTATGTTGAGTAGACATTTCTGTACTGCATCTGGATTGTTCTTGTTTTGGACCAAGGCCTTTCCAAAGCATCTCTGGATGTATTTTATTACTTTGGGTTTTAATTCTTTGTACTGCTGCTTCATGGCATATAGAGCATTACCTACATCATGTGTGATAGTGAAATAATGCAGAGTTAAATATGTAATGATGAATACAGTACATTTACATTGAAGGTATTAATTGACTATTACCTAGGCTTTTCTTGACATGGTTGATATCACTGATTTTTTTTTATTGGTTGTTTTGACTCCCTGTTGATCTTTGCCATTGTGGAACTGTCATCATCCATTATGATGGTCCCTATCCGAGCCTTTTCATTGCCTGTGTTAATTTTGTTAATCATGTTTACTGCCAAGTCAGCTTCCATAGCTTTTGAACTTCCATTCCAGTTTTTTCTACAATTGTGTGTTCTTGGCGGTAAACCCTTTGAACTTGCGTGATCACACACTCTACATGAGAGTATGCGAGTACCATATTCTGTTATTTTACCAGCTTTTTGCCCAATTAGACATCCATGACCTAGAAACAATCAACATTTTTAATACAGTTGAACCTCCCATTGCGACCACTCTCGTAAGCGACCCGACCAGTTTTTCAAAATACCAAAAGCTCAGTTCCCAGTCAAATCACTATAGTTGGAACCTCTCGTAAGCGACCACAGAGTTTGACATTTTGGGTGGTCGCTTTTGGGAGGTCCGACTGTATGTACATTTGAATAGAATGCTCACTGCTTTTCATATTTACAATCTTATAATAATAATAATAATAATAATAATTGGACAATATGTCCACAGAGTGGCTCTTCACTTGTCCACTAACCTAACTATATCTTATATTGAGGTTTGCACACTTATTTTTCAGATACATGTAAAATCAATTTTTCAGGATGTTTTGTCAGCATGAAAAACCTCAATATAATTTAATTTCAAAGTTATCTGACCTGATTTGCTGTTGTATGCCCTGCCTGAACTTCTTCTTTGCCAACCCATATCATAACTAGAGGTTAATTGCACTTTACCTTCCCAATCATCCTCTGAAATACTATATAAGAGACATCAAATCATACATTGTAGTTATAAATTTAATAATAGGGACCAAGTATTTCACTCCTTTTTGAAATCTTAGGAAAATATATTTCTTAATATTTTTTTTGTGTGTTAATATGCCAAATATTCATTTCAATTTCAAAATTAGATAAATCAGCATATTTTTCTTTAAAAGTGTGTGTGTATATTTAGTTATGCACCTATATGTCAAGCTGAGGGGGGGGGGGGGGGGGGGGGGGGGGGGGGGGTGGTCATCTGACCATGATTATAAACTGCCCAAGAATTTCACCATATGCATCTACTGTCTTTATATTATATATTATTATTATTATTATTATTTACAATAAATAAGGCACTCATTTGACCACAATTGATAGCCCCGAGGTCAGGAATTTCCAACTCTCCACTATTTGACAAGCATGCATTCATGACTTTTTATTTAATTTTGCTAATCCCAGGGCTCTACTTTAAACTTTGTTCCAGTAGCCAATATTTATCAACATGTTCAGATTTCTTGTAAGAATTTTGCTCAGAGGTATGAGAAAAAAAAACACAAACATCCCATGGAATGCATAATGTTATTGGCCAAAAACCTGTATTTTGTACTTACAGTCTCTGTGTGTGTAATATTATGACACCTTGAGAATATATAGGAAATTGATTGATCTTAAAATGTACAGATTGGTTTTCACTGAAATGCTGTTTTTTTTAGGTGCTGGACCTTTACCTAGAAGTTAGGCTGCAGAGTGTTATTTCTTCGTCCAAAGCCTCCTTGGCTGATTGCTGTGCTACCCTTTCAATCCCAACACCCGCTTCACGTTCTCTTGCTTTCAGTGATTTGTGATGGATTGTTGGTACATTTATAGCTGCCATGAAGTTGTTTATGTGTCTTTCACCAAGACCAGAATGGATCATGGCTTGTAAAAAGGACAAATGACATGACATAAATAAATGTAGTATCAATCTTCAAAAATTTCAAACCTTTTGAAATTCCCCGACGATCGAAAGTAAAATACCAAAAAAATATAAGATAGAATGACGAGATAACCATACTCTTATAAATAAAAAATAAATAAAAAATATTATTTGTGTGAAATGGTTATAGAGTGTAAAATGTAAATCCCCTCTGTTGCGATCGATCGTCAAAATCGATCGTGTATCGCCATTTCGCGGGGCTCAACAACTCTAACATCAACTTACTCTATCCTTACCTGTTGCTGCTTTTGTATTGATATCATATATAGGAATTCCTCTGGTCTGTTTATCGGTTCTGTGCCTTTTACCAGTGTAGACATTGTTTAAAAATCCACAGTCACATTGAACGTACAGTAGGCTTCCAAAGCCGTATCGCTTTTCACTTACGATGTTAGATAGACTCAAATGAGTCTTGCAATCTTCGCATTCTTCGAGGCCTTTTGCGAGGCATTCCAGCTCAACAATTCGTCTTCCAACTGCCCAGGTTATCTCTTCGACTGTACCAGCTTGTAACTGAATATGATTTTCCTTATTTTGAGGTTGCCGCGGCTGATTCAAAACATGTATCTGCGATAATAGTTTTTTCGTCTTTCAGACTCGGCTTTTTTTACAAAACAGCCCTTGTTGCCGCGATTTGAGAAAGACAAACTCATGTTATTGACTTAACGAACTCATAATAAGGACTACATCAATATGAAGTTTAAAGAGAGCGAAAAAAACAGTGAAAATTAAATGCCGGCAAATTTTTATCTTTTGTTTACATGCTCGATCGTCGCTCCGGCCGATTTGCATACGTCACGCGCGTCACGCCATACCCAGATTTTATGCGCAGAAAAGATGCGCGTGAACAATGCGCGCGAACGTCCTTAAGTCCACTTGACTGCGTGGGTTATAGACTATAGCTCAGACTTGCAATCAGCAAGTTTATCTTATAACGATTGTCAGTTTAAGATTGACATAAATTAATGAACTAATATTATTCATTAATTACTTTTAATTCATGGTTTCTGATTAAAGATTTCTCATTTTATCATTTTATCTCTTTTTGTCTGATCTTTTAACGCTTTTCCTGCGCTCCCAAGGAGAGTTATTTCAACTCCTTTCTTTTAATGCACATGTCGCAGAGTAATCAAATACAGGAGTAATTGTAGTCCCTCAATGAAGAGTCATTATTACTCTTATTAAGAGTTATTTTTACTCTTCATAAGAGGGAGTTATTTTAACTCCTAAAAGAGAGTCGTTCTGTCACCGATGATTCTACTCCAGTTTCGGAGTTATATCTACTCTTTATATGAGGGAGTCATTTTGACTCCGAAAAGTGAGTCGTTCTGTCACCGATGATTCTACTCCATTTCCGGAGTCAAAATGACTCCCTAGAATTTACAGTGTAGAGAGCGAGGGTTTGATTTTCCAGTAGATTTTGCTTTGATAGCTAATCTCGCTTTGCGTGACGAGAGATATTATTTGTGTCGATGAGCATCGATAAAGATCTCCGACTGTTCGAGGTACGTATATGGTACATCTTTAAACGTACTTGAGGTCACTTGAGGTTGCATATTCATGGCGCCACAAACGGGTCGAATATTTTCCGAACGCCTATCGAACTAAATCCGAAAGTATGATTCGCTCAATAAACGGATCAAATAGTTTCCGAGCCGTATATCGAACTAAATCCGAAGTATTCTTCGCTCAGGGCAGATACTGAGATAGTGCTAAGTCATGGTCTTCGACGACTAGAAGTGAAAGAAGCAGTTGACCTGTGCAGAAGAGAAATTATGTTGTATCCAAGGCAAGCCATCCATCAGTTCCTCTTAAATACGCTCTCACATACAAACGCATACGCCGATTCGTGTGGGCCAACTCTAAAAGATGTTGAGCGTTTTCGACAGGGCCTTTACAAGAACTCATCAAAATCAAATCAATTGAACTCAAAGTCAAAAGGTAATCAAATGAACTCAAAGTCAAAAGCAAATCAAATGAACTCGACACATACATATATATACAGTTTCCCTCGTCACGCAACTGTCTGTCATTGTCAGGTCTCTCCTCACGCAACTGACATTGTCCTTGTCATAAGCCCGAGTGTACGCTCATTGAGCGTCTTGTTGAAAATACAAACAAACGACAACACAGCAAATTATACTTTTGTGATGACACAATGCGCAATGGAACTCTAATTGAAAATACAAACAAACGACAACACAGCAAATTATACTTTTCTGATGACACAATGCGTAATTAATGGAACTCTAATTGAAAATACAAACAAACGACAACACAGCAAATTATGCTTTTGTGATGACACAATGCGTAATGAAACTCTAATTGAAAATACAAACAAACGACAACACAGCAAATTATACTTTTGTGATGACACAATGCGTAATGGAACTCTAATTGAAAATACAAACAAACGACAACACAGCAAATTATACTTTTGTGATGACACAATGCGGAATGAAACTCTAATTGAAAATACAAACAAACGACAACACAGCAAATTATACTTTTGTGATGACACAATGCGGAATGAAACTCTAATTGAAAATACAAACAAACGACAACACAGCAAATTATACTTTTGTGATGACACAATGCGTAATGAAACTAATTGAAAATACAAATAAACGACAACACAGCAAATTATGCTTTTGTGATGACACAATGCGTAATGGAACTCTAATTGAAAATACAAACAAACGACAACACAGCAAATTATACTTTTGTGATGACACAATGCGTAATGGAACTCTAATTGAAAATACAAACAAACGACAACACAGCAAATTATACTTTTGTGATGACACAATGCGTAATGAAACTCTAATTGAAAATACAAACAAACGACAACACAGCAAATTATACTTTTGTGATGACACAATGCGTAATGGAACTCTAATTGAAAATACAAACAAACGACAACACAGCAAATTATACTTTTGTGATGACACAATGCGTAATGAAACTCTAATTGAAAATACAAAGAAACGACAACACAGCAAATTATACTTTTGTGATGACACAATGCGCAATGGAACTCTAATTGAAAATACAAACAAACGACAACACAGCAAATTATACTTTTGTGATGACACAATGCGTAATGAAACTCTAATTGAAAATACAAACAAACGACAACACAGCAAATTATACTTTTGTGATGACACAATGCGTAATGGAACTCTAATTGAAAATACAAACAAACGACAACACAGCAAATTATACTTTTGTGATGACACAATGCGTAATGGAACTCTAATTGAAAATACAAACAAACGACAACACAGCAAATTATACTTTTGTGATGACACAATGCGTAATGAAACTCTAATTACTCGGGCCCTTCCGAAGGAAGCCCGAGTAATAAAATGGGCTTTCTTTTTATTATTATTATTATTTTTTGTCATGGTCATGGAATGAAGAAAAAATGCGAAGAATGAAGAAAGAATGCGAAGTATTTGATCGTATCGAGTTTCAAGATTACTCCTGAAGCAGATAAGGGAAAACAAACGACACACAGGACTCAAGTAGATTTGAATCTTAGTTTTGAAAGCAGCTGTAGATCTTGAAGCTATCGAAAGGTCAGGATTCTAGTTCGCTATGTCATGTTTGTTATTAGGCGACATTGGACCCCAGAGTAGGCCTTTTGTTGCTAATTGTAATAGTACGTGTACAGTTATGTCCTTGTTTTATTCGACGTTCGAACCGTAACTCGAACCCGAACTCGAACTCGATTCCAAACTCGACGTTTCGGGATCTGAAGCTACACTGTAAATTCTAGGGAGTCATTTTGACTCCGAGGAAGGAGTCAAATCTACTCCCCCAATAGGAGTAATTCTAGAGGAGTAAAAATGACTCCAAAATGAGAGTCAAATCTACTCCCCCAATAGGAGTAATTCTGGAGGAGTAAAAATGACTCCAAAATGAGAGTCAAATCTACTCTATTGGTGGAGTAATTATGGAGGAGTAAAAATGACTCCAAAAATGTTGAGAGTCAAATCTACTCTACCGGATGGAGTAATTCTGGAGGAGTAAAAATGACTCCAAAATGAGAGTCAAATCTACTCTAATGGTGGAGTAATTATGGAGGAGTAGAAATGACTCCAAAATGTTGAGAGTCAAATCTACTCTACCGGATGGAGTAATTATGAAGGAGTGAAAATGACTCCAAATGAGAGTCAAAACGTCCTGATAAAGTTCAAGGATTAAAGCAGTTAAAATTGGAGTTGAGATTGGAGTAAATTACACAACTCGTGACATTGTGATCCCCTAGCTTATATTACATTAGTTCAGTCTAGCTATACCCTGGGACTACCAGAGAGTATCACGATTTTCAAGTCACTTTGTTTTATTTTGAGACGTCAATATTTTGTGTGGTATGACGTCTCAAAATTACCGCGCGCGCGATTGGCTCACAGGATATGATTGACAGCGAAAATGACATTTTTTTGGTATCTGGCTTTCAACTACAATGCGAATGCAGGAATGTTCTTCGATTTTTCAGGGAAAATTCAAGGTTATTCCACAGTAAAAAGGAGTTTCTACAATGCAGTATTATCAGTATTATGTTATGTGTATAAACAAGGGAAGCGAAGGTCGTAGTTAAGGTGAGAAATGATTTCACAGCTAAAATTTCATTTCACGGCGAAAGCTACGAACACTCTAGTTTCTTGATAAACCTTGATGCTGTAAAAGTGTAAATTACAATCAGGCACATGATTGTACTCTAAGATGATGAAAACCTTGATCAGTTTAAGACAATAAAACAGTTATTATAATTATTTGGTCGTTTGTTTATTGCAGAATAACATTGAATGAAGTTGAATGAATTTACAGTTAAAGTTGTTCTTTGCCGTGAAAATCCGGCCAATCTTGTAGAATCTTGTGCTTAATTTGCCGTCTTTTGAGCTATTTTCCACCCTGCATTGGACTTGACGTCGACTGACATATTGCAGTCACATTTGCCCTTGTATATACAGAAGATTGAGGATTAAAACATCGTTGAATTTTCACGAAATTATATTTAAGCTTACTGAATCGATTCACTTTCAATCCGGCGAACCGTACGATAAACTTTGGATTTGTTTTCATTCGCTTTTCTGCCAAAATAAGAGATGAAATGCTTGTCATGACATAAAAGAGGAAGCTTATCGATAGTTCTCTATAATCACTATCATGTTAACTTGTTTAAACTGTCATTTAAACTTTTTTTTAAATCTTTTTGTACTGAAAACAGTTTTCAAAAACTTCAATCGTCGCCACGTCAACGCGCGAGGTGGTGAGAATTTGAACAAAATCAGAATGCTTTCCTTGTTATTTTATTAGTTTTTCTTGCGAATTATTGTAGAATCGTGATAAAAAACTAATTGCGATTTTGAGACGGCGATACCACAAAATATTGACGGCTAGTTGGAGAAAATATATTCCGTATTGGGCGGAGTCGCGCATTTTTTCAAACTTCCTTCTCGGGCCGCGGAGACTTGAAAGTTTACTGATGACGAGTTGTCAGTTTAAGATTGACAAACAAATTGATGACGATCGAGTTGTCAGTTTAAGGTAATTCCTTAGTTTTGCACTGCGCAATTCTACTGCGCATATATTATATAGCGTGATGTATTGCATGATCTATTACGTGAAATAATAATTTGGTGTTGAAAAACACTGCATAACAACCGAAACTATGGATTGTGGATTAAAAAAGAATAAGAATGGTGAAAAAAATGGCAAGAAAGTGGAGGATTATGCTATGTTTTTGAATAAATTTTAGTTGAAGAGCGTGCGCTAACTTACGTCATCGAGCGCGCGCTGGGTTTTAGTTAGACAAATTTGTTTAAGGATCATTCAGGGAAAGTCTTCAAACCGATTTTTCTCCGAACGAAGCACGGTGACCATCAATTTTTATTGTATATTTTATTTACACTACCGATTTCACATATTTTGTGGGGAAAAAAAAAAAAATTCAATTGGGGAAGTCAATTTTTTTTCGCATTTTCCGTGTCATTTTCTCGATTTGCATACGAAAATGGTAGGAAATTCGTACATTCCTTTGTCAAAACCCGGCTTGTAAATGACTCAATTGGCAAAATTGTTATGCAATTTTTGGTACATCACCTTTGTTGAACTGGTGTGATTGAAAAAATGGTAAATCGGTTGCAGAAAAGCACTTCCACAATTTTTTTGAGCCATTTTAACACCGTGACACGATATTCGATTGTTTTGAGTCGATTTTGCTTATACCGCATGGTCTATTCTAACGAATATTACTGAAACAAGCGCGGTGACCCCCATTTTTTTTTACTTTTCTGACAATAAAAACTCAAAAATAATTCACCTGCAAAATTTCAGCGATTTTTCAATTGGGGAAGATATACTGAGGAATTACCTTAAGATTGACAAACAAATTGATGACGATCGAGTTGTCAGTTTAAGATTGACAAACAAATTGGTTAAGGACGTTCGCGGGCAAAAAAAAACTAAACATATTTTTTCCCTGAAACTTCGTATGGTGAAATAAGATCATTATAGAAGCTAAATGAGCGAATAAAAAAATGGGGGTCACCGACTTCGCTATGGAGCCAGATTTTTTCAAAGTATACCCTTTTTCTGATCGAAAATTACGTGCGTTCAATCCACGGAAAGTCGAGAATGACAGGAATTTTTTGGTAGAAAAACTAAACGGATTGCTAAAATTTTCTTCAAATGGCTATCTAAGAGTTTATAGAATAAAATTATGTACAAAGATTTGTGAATATGTAGAAACAACCTGTAGTTTTTGGCTCATGTTTACAGTCACCACGTAGCCATCGACGACTCTTTCGCGTGACGGTAGGTTGAAGTTTTCATCTAAATTCCTGTTTTTAACAAAATCTAAACATATTTTTTTCTTTAAACTTCGCACATGGGGAGCTTTTATGATTCTTTGTAAAATCACAAAATAAAAAATGGGGGTCACCGGTATCGTTCTCGAGATATTAGCCGATGAAAATCGCCTACGTAACATGCGTGACACGCGTGACTGGCTGCCATATTGGACGTGAGGAAAGAGGACTGGACCGAGATGATTCGAACCTTGATTGAGTCGATTGAGAGGAAGCTGCCTTTATCAGTTTGTGCTCTTTTTAGTGTGAAAGATGTATACTATTATTGATGTACCTCGACATTTGCTGGATGAAGATTGTCTTGGAGATTGGATCTCCTTAAAATGTATTTACTCTGAAGGATTTTCGATTTTCAACAAAGAAAACATGCAACTATAAGCTTAAATACGGTAAGCTGTTATTACTCTGATTTTAATACATGCATCACATGCATGTGTAAAGTTTAACATCAGCTCGTATACTTACGATTATTTTCATTTCATAAGTATTATCTGGATTGTATCATTAATTAATAAAGCCATTGATGAAATATATTATTGGCTTATGGAACCCTTGTGATGAACATTCTTTCTTTTGAACTGCATGCATACATGTGTACATGTAATGTAATGTACACAAATTGCTTTATAATATTTTATACTTGAAATACAGGCAGCTCATACTCTGGATTACAGACTACAACTCTTTCCAGAAAATTCACAATCAATTCATTTAGCTAAAGTGACATGCTCCATATAAGTTTAATTACAATTTATGAAGTTATTTGATATAGCCTATGATTTTTGACTTAGTGTTTTAATAAGCCAAATACAGTGATGATTATGTCATGTTGTTAGGAAATATTGACAAATATGGTTGATTATTCGTCTATTTGCTGTAACTCTTGGTTTCCCATTCGTTTTCTCACTCAGTACATTGGGAATTCCATCTTCACCACATCTGTAGAATGCCAAAGTCAAGTGTTGTAGTGTCAACCCAGATCCTGCAGTTTTATCTGCCATACCATTGGAAATTACTTTTCTTCTGATAAGTGGCTCCAGAGTTTTAAGATTTTCTCGTTTATGATGGAGGAAGGTGTTATGTACTTGGACCCAGGGAATGGAGAAACTGTGCTTTACTAAGGAACTAGTACTCAAGAATGTAGTGGTAAGCTGCTGTAGTACTTGAACATCAGACAGGGCATTGTGGGCATTATACCTGACATTAAGGAGGTCAGTTGCCAGATTTTGCTGGCTGTGGGATTTTCGCTCTGGAAAAAGTTCTCTAAAGGCTGGTAGGGTGTCAGAAAAGCCTAAGACAAGTTGTTGGAAATCATCTATTAAATTGTGTGACTCAAGGTCTCTCATCAGGTGTTTGGTGTCAAATATTTTTCCATTATGGGCAATCATTAAACAAGGTTTCCTTGGCTGTAACCAACTGATGAGTTCTTGTAAGGCATCAGACAATTTAATGCCACAACAGGCCTGCCATCATAATATAGTATGCCATGGACAAAGGTAAGTTTGTTCACTGTTGATGCTGCTGGTGTTATTCCCTGGGTAGGTGTTGCATATACATTAAACTCATCACTACCATGTGTTGCTGCAATTTGTAGGATTTCAGTGTCATGACCTGAATACAGAAACATGTAAAAAATAAGTATAATTTATTGTGCATAATTCATATTCTGTCAGTATAATGATGATAAAATACCTCGTGATGATGTCTCTAGGTCAAACACAATTTGTGAATATTGCTCTGGAAGAGTAACTGGAGTAACTTGAGGCTGTAATTGTGTTGGTGGAATTTCCACACCTGTAAAGATAAATGTATAATATTTATAATTTATTTAGGTTAAACAGAAATTAAACATTTCCTAAAAGGGGCAGAATGTCTGTAAATCCCTGTTTCAAGCAGTCACCCAGTTTATTAAGCAGTTACTTTTTATACAATGTACGTACACACATTTATATATATAGTACTAAATATTACTAAATAGTACTAAATGGTGTTATCTCTATTGTCTTCTATTTAAGGAATGGTCAACCCTTAGCGTGCGTCCATCGAGTTATGGAGCACGCAGGAATTTGGGAGAGCATGAGAGAAGCGTAAGAGTAACTCTAGCTTCACGAGTGCTCTCCCAAATTCCCAAGTGCTCCATAACTCGATGGACGCACAGCTAAAGCGTTGACCATTTCTTTTATTATTTTATAGTCACTGCAAATTCAAATAAAATCATTTGATTTTTCCAATTGATTTCAGAGCGCGTGCTATGGCGATGACGTGAGCGTGTGTCCGTAGACGTAGCGTGTGTCCATGGGCTTTTGGACACATGCTAACCAACCAATCAGAGCATGCGCTATATCATACCTATGTTATGATGTTTCATCAGTGCTATTTAGTACTAATTAGTTAGTACTTTTCACGGATATATGGTTTGCACTCTATATATTAATTACCTGTTCCATTATTTTCAAGATCTATTAACACTTTCTCGTAGTAGTCATCTGCTGGTAGATGCTGGATCAATGGGGATGATGAAATCTCTTGTTGGTTTTGAGGCACAAAATCCATACAACTCAGGTACGTGATACCCTCCCTTGTTTCAGTTTTTGCCAGATGATTGAATCTGTTTTCTTTTAGCTCTACTCTTCTCCTCTTGTGCTCCTTAGTGCTCTCCTTGGCTTTTCTTTTCTTTCCATTTCTATCTTCTTTTAACGCTCTCAGTTTTGTAATTGAACCTGGGCTCAACCCATTTGCTTTATTAACCTTAATATTAATAAAAGAAAAGGCTATGAATTAATTCGGAATCTTTTGGTCAAATTTCCATGGTTTATATTGTATGCTAAAGAAGTGCATGTATTTGAAACGGAAAGAAGCTTAGTAATAAAATTCATTGTCATTAAAAGCATCCTTTCCCTTCATCATTAATTAGAATCTTGTAATATTTATTGCAGCCAGGATGTATATATTACTGTATAAAATTGGTTGTCTCTAGCTTATCTATTTGCTACAAAATGTAGTTTTAAATAATAAAAACAAATAGATAAGCCAGAGACAACCAATTTTTAAGTCATGTAATTAGAATAGTTATTTATTAATTAGCTATATATTTATTAATTATTAATTACCTCACAAATATAGTGATTGCCCATGTTCTTCTGTGAAACTGCAGCACCAACACGATAATCCAGGCTCTCTGATCCACTATAATATCTGTTCTTTGGGGCTTTACTAGCAACTGTATTATTGAACGACTCATTTGACAAGGTGCTTCCATAGGGAGCCAGTTTCTCTGCATTGTTTGCATAAACTTTAAATAGTTTTTCCAAATGTAGTTTTAAACTGGTATTGGTGAGGTTTCTCCCATAAGGCAATGACTTGTGCTTGTATTTTGTAGGTGAAATATGGTACTTACACCAGTTGCCACACTCTCTGCAATCAGAGTGGTTGCCAAACATGTGCTGAGGTATGTTGAGTAGACATTTCTGTACTGCATCTGGATTGTTCTTGTTTTGGACCAAGGCCTTTCCAAAGCATCTCTGGATGTATTTTATTACTTTGGGTTTTAATTCTTTGTACTGCTGCTTCATGGCATATAGAGCATTACCTACATCATGTGTGATAGTGAAATAATGCAGAGTTAAATATGTAATGATGAATACAGTACATTTACATTGAAGGTATTAATTGACTATTACCTAGGCTTTTCTTGACATGGTTGATATCACTGATTTTTTTTATTGGTTGTTTTGACTCCCTGTTGATCTTTGCCATTGTGGAACTGTCATCATCCATTATGATGGTCCCTATCCGAGCCTTTTCATTGCCTGTGTTAATTTTGTTAATCATGTTTACTGCCAAGTCAGCTTCCATAGCTTTTGAACTTCCATTCCAGTTTTTTCTACAATTGTGTGTTCTTGGCGGTAAACCCTTTGAACTTGCGTGATCACACACTCTACATGAGAGTATGCGAGTACCATATTCTGTTATTTTACCAGCTTTTTGCCCAATTAGACATCCATGACCTAGAAACAATCAACATTTTTAATACAGTTGAACCTCCCATTGCGACCACTCTCGTAAGCGACCCGACCAGTTTTTCAAAATACCAAAAGCTCAGTTCCCAGTCAAATCACTATAGTTGGAACCTCTCGTAAGCGACCACAGAGTTTGACATTTTGGGTGGTCGCTTTTGGGAGGTCCGACTGTATGTACATTTGAATAGAATGCTCACTGCTTTTCATATTTACAATCTTATAATAATAATAATAATAATAATAATTGGACAATATGTCCACAGAGTGGCTCTTCACTTGTCCACTAACCTAACTATATCTTATATTGAGGTTTGCACACTTATTTTTCAGATACATGTAAAATCAATTTTTCAGGATGTTTTGTCAGCATGAAAAACCTCAATATAATTTAATTTCAAAGTTATCTGACCTGATTTGCTGTTGTATGCCCTGCCTGAACTTCTTCTTTGCCAACCCATATCATAACTAGAGGTTAATTGCACTTTACCTTCCCAATCATCCTCTGAAATACTATATAAGAGACATCAAATCATACATTGTAGTTATAAATTTAATAATAGGGACCAAGTATTTCACTCCTTTTTGAAATCTTAGGAAAATATATTTCTTAATATTTTTTGTGTGTTAATATGCCAAATATTCATTTCAATTTCAAAATTAGATAAATCAGCATATTTTTCTTTAAAAGTGTGTGTGTATATTAGTTATGCACCTATATGTCAAGCTGAGGGGGGGGGGGGGGGGGGGGGGGGGGGGGGGGGGGGGGGGTGGTCATCTGACCATGATTATAAACTGCCCAAGAATTTCACCATATGCATCTACTGTCTTTATATTATATATTATTATTATTATTATTATTTACAATAAATAAGGCACTCATTTGACCACAATTGATAGCCCCGAGGTCAGGAATTTCCAACTCTCCACTATTTGACAAGCATGCATTCATGACTTTTTATTTAATTTTGCTAATCCCAGGGCTCTACTTTAAACTTTGTTCCAGTAGCCAATATTTATCAACATGTTCAGATTTCTTGTAAGAATTTTGCTCAGAGGTATGAGAAAAAAAAACACAAACATCCCATGGAATGCATAATGTTATTGGCCAAAAACCTGTATTTTGTACTTACAGTCTCTGTGTGTGTAATATTATGACACCTTGAGAATATATAGGAAATTGATTGATCTTAAAATGTACAGATTGGTTTTCACTGAAATGCTGTTTTTTTTAGGTGCTGGACCTTTACCTAGAAGTTAGGCTGCAGAGTGTTATTTCTTCGTCCAAAGCCTCCTTGGCTGATTGCTGTGCTACCCTTTCAATCCCAACACCCGCTTCACGTTCTCTTGCTTTCAGTGATTTGTGATGGATTGTTGGTACATTTATAGCTGCCATGAAGTTGTTTATGTGTCTTTCACCAAGACCAGAATGGATCATGGCTTGTAAAAAGGACAAATGACATGACATAAATAAATGTAGTATCAATCTTCAAAAATTTCAAACCTTTTGAAATTCCCCGACGATCGAAAGTAAAATACCAAAAAAATATAAGATAGAATGACGAGATAACCATACTCTTATAAATAAAAAATAAATAAAAAATATTATTTGTGTGAAATGGTTATAGAGTGTAAAATGTAAATCCCCTCTGTTGCGATCGATCGTCAAAATCGATCGTGTATCGCCATTTCGCGGGGCTCAACAACTCTAACATCAACTTACTCTATCCTTACCTGTTGCTGCTTTTGTATTGATATCATATATAGGAATTCCTCTGGTCTGTTTATCGGTTCTGTGCCTTTTACCAGTGTAGACATTGTTTAAAAATCCACAGTCACATTGAACGTACAGTAGGCTTCCAAAGCCGTATCGCTTTTCACTTACGATGTTAGATAGACTCAAATGAGTCTTGCAATCTTCGCATTCTTCGAGGCCTTTTGCGAGGCATTCCAGCTCAACAATTCGTCTTCCAACTGCCCAGGTTATCTCTTCGACTGTACCAGCTTGTAACTGAATATGATTTTCCTTATTTTGAGGTTGCCGCGGCTGATTCAAAACATGTATCTGCGATAATAGTTTTCGTCTTTCAGACTCGGCTTTTTTTACAAAACAGCCCTTGTTGCCGCGATTTGAGAAAGACAAACTCATGTTATTGACTTAACGAACTCATAATAAGGACTACATCAATATGAAGTTTAAAGAGAGCGAAAAAAAAACAGTGAAAATTAAATGCCGGCAAATTTTTATCTTTTGTTTACATGCTCGATCGTCGCTCCGGCCGATTTGCATACGTCACGCGCGTCACGCCATACCCAGATTTTATGCGCAGAAAAGATGCGCGTGAACAATGCGCGCGAACGTCCTTAAGTCCACTTGACTGCGTGGGTTATAGACTATAGCTCAGACTTGCAATCAGCAAGTTTATCTTATAACGATTGTCAGTTTAAGATTGACATAAATTAATGAACTAATATTATTCATTAATTACTTTTAATTCATGGTTTCTGATTAAAGATTTCTCATTTTATCATTTTATCTCTTTTTGTCTGATCTTTTAACGCTTTTCCTGCGCTCCCAAGGAGAGTTATTTCAACTCCTTTCTTTTAATGCACATGTCGCAGAGTAATCAAATACAGGAGTAATTGTAGTCCCTCAATGAAGAGTCATTATTACTCTTATTAAGAGTTATTTTTACTCTTCATAAGAGGGAGTTATTTTAACTCCTAAAAGAGAGTCGTTCTGTCACCGATGATTCTACTCCAGTTTCGGAGTTATATCTACTCTTTATATGAGGGAGTCATTTTGACTCCGAAAAGTGAGTCGTTCTGTCACCGATGATTCTACTCCATTTCCGGAGTCAAAATGACTCCCTAGAATTTACAGTGTAGAGAGCGAGGGTTTGATTTTCCAGTAGATTTTGCTTTGATAGCTAATCTCGCTTTGCGTGACGAGAGATATTATTTGTGTCGATGAGCATCGATAAAGATCTCCGACTGTTCGAGGTACGTATATGGTACATCTTTAAACGTACTTGAGGTCACTTGAGGTTGCATATTCATGGCGCCACAAACGGGTCGAATATTTTCCGAACGCCTATCGAACTAAATCCGAAAGTATGATTCGCTCAATAAACGGATCAAATAGTTTCCGAGCCGTATATCGAACTAAATCCGAAAGTATTCTTCGCTCAGGGCAGATACTGAGATAGTGCTAAGTCATGGTCTTCGACGACTAGAAGTGAAAGAAGCAGTTGACCTGTGCAGAAGAGAAATTATGTTGTATCCAAGGCAAGCCATCCATCAGTTCCTCTTAAATACGCTCTCACATACAAACGCATACGCCGATTCGTGTGGGCCAACTCTAAAAGATGTTGAGCGTTTTCGACAGGGCCTTTACAAGAACTCATCAAAATCAAATCAATTGAACTCAAAGTCAAAAGGTAATCAAATGAACTCAAAGTCAAAAGCAAATCAAATGAACTCGACACATACATATATATACAGTTTCCCTCGTCACGCAACTGTCTGTCATTGTCAGGTCTCTCCTCACGCAACTGACATTGTCCTTGTCATAAGCCCGAGTGTACGCTCATTGAGCGTCTTGTTGAAAATACAAACAAACGACAACACAGCAAATTATACTTTTGTGATGACACAATGCGCAATGGAACTCTAATTGAAAATACAAACAAACGACAACACAGCAAATTATACTTTTCTGATGACACAATGCGTAATTAATGGAACTCTAATTGAAAATACAAACAAACGACAACACAGCAAATTATGCTTTTGTGATGACACAATGCGTAATGAAACTCTAATTGAAAATACAAACAAACGACAACACAGCAAATTATACTTTTGTGATGACACAATGCGTAATGGAACTCTAATTGAAAATACAAACAAACGACAACACAGCAAATTATACTTTTGTGATGACACAATGCGGAATGAAACTCTAATTGAAAATACAAACAAACGACAACACAGCAAATTATACTTTTGTGATGACACAATGCGGAATGAAACTCTAATTGAAAATACAAACAAACGACAACACAGCAAATTATACTTTTGTGATGACACAATGCGTAATGAAACTAATTGAAAATACAAATAAACGACAACACAGCAAATTATGCTTTTGTGATGACACAATGCGTAATGAAACTCTAATTGAAAATACAAACAAACGAAAACACAGCAAATTATGCTTTTGTGGTGACACAATGCGTAATGAAACTAATTGAAAATACAAACAAACGACAACACAGCAAATTATGCTTTTGTGATGACACACTGCGTAATTGAAAATACAAACTGCAATACTCCGGCTAGGTTACGGGACGTCTGTGGTGTAAACGTTTCAAATTCCGGCATCCGAAACTTTTGATATGCTGTGTGTGATGTATGAACATGTGTGAAAACGTGCGGCACAGTCTGCATGACTATAGCTGTGTTTCTAGCATTCCACATGAGCCCTGCATTCCCACCTTGACCCGGTAGCTTAACTATGCCGTGCATGGATTCTGTGATATGAAATCTGTTCTATCTGCATCAGTACTTGTAGTACAGAGAGTGCGATAAGAAATCCTTAGTTGTGTTTACCTGGAAGTGGGATTCTTTCACCCGCTGCAAAGGATTTAGCGCAGTCATTTGCTTCCAAAGGTTCCGCTGCAAAGATCTTGATACTTGGCTTCAGACCTTTGGCTGCCACACATATACCACTCAACATCCCCCCACCCCCCACGGGAACAACAATGGCATCAAGGTCTGGCACCTGAAATCCGAATGCATTAGTTGAGAGAAACGTTGTCGGTACAATCACAGGCAGCAAAGGACTCAACCTACGGCTTTGGCAAATAACAGAGACCTTAATTGGTCCACAGGCGGCCCAACCATTGCTTCTGAGGCTACTAAATATTTGAAAAATAAAATGATATTTGCATCTTTTTATGGGTTTCCTGTGGTAGAGCGCACACGTGCAATACATATTATGTCGGACTCCCTGTGCTGAGTAACGTGTTATGTTGGGCTGCCTGTGCGCATCCCGCAAGACGCGCCAGCAGAGAGAGCATATATCATATATCATGCACAACATCATCCAATAATTGCTTATTATATTGACATGCACAGAGAGTCCAACATAATACATATTGCACGCACACTACCACAGCAAACCCATCAAAAAGATGTGTGCATACAAATATATTTTATTTAGCCTCAGAAGCAATGGTTGGGCTGCCTGTGGTAGAACCTCTCAGCATCTACAACAAGACCAAAAGGAACCATGGGAAATATCATTGAAAATAATTATGTAGTTCTTTTTTATGTCGATGGTGACTTTTGTTAACCTTGCTAGTGTGTGATGTCAAGGACGTTTGCAGGAACATGCCTGCTTTGTGAAGAAAACTAACAATATTATCCATGTTCCCTTTCAGTCTCCTTGCATATACATGTAGATGTAGGCATGGGTGCTTGTACATGGTAGTGTACTTTATGTACATGTACTGTGCAACAATCTGTGACACTCCTACTTATCTTACTACCTCAATCTAGATGAGGATAAAACAATTGAATGTGTAGGTGACTGCTGATGATAGCACAAGCATGTACAATGTAAATCATTAAAGGTGGCCATACCTGTTCCAGTAGTTCTAGTGCCATGGTACCCTGGCCGGCTATGATGTCCTTGTGGTCATAGGGAGGGATTAGGTACGAGTTGGGACCAGTCTCTTTTAAGGTTCGTGTCGCTGCTTCCTCGCGGTTCTTCAAAACAAGACAAAGAAAAACACTCCAAACATCTATTGTTCAGGCATTTTGGATACCATTCCCATGTTCTTTTTTCTTTTCTTTTTATGTTTCTTTTTTGTGAGAACGGAACAACTTTCCGTTCACAATCATTGAACATGTTGAAGTGTGACCTTGAAACCATTTTGTCTGATTGGAAAATAGACAGATTTCAATCAAACAAAATGGGTGTGTCCAGACTGTAGCCAATCATGGAAAAGCTAGTTTGATTGACAGTTGTCATGGCGACCATGTTGATGCATTTCTCATTAGCTTCTATTGTTTGTACCACCAACACACCATCAAGTTAGATCAAGATGCAGGCCACTGATTCTTTGTAAAACGTTTTCCAGCATTTTCCTATATTGTTTTTGGTAATGAGCTGATTGTTTTCGATTCCCTTGAGGATAGAGAACAATATAAAAACGATGCATTTTCTAATGAAAACGCATTAGTGTGGACATGGCCTAAATCTCCAGGGATTGCTTGATTACAAACCAGCAATTTAATTAATTTCTAATACCGTAATATAATAATAATATACATTGTATGTCTATATATGCACCTGTTGTGAAACTCCACATTCTATAATCCTGGCCCCATAGTCCTTCACTGCTGCTTTCTTCACAGCAGGGGCATTATTTGGCATCACGATATGGGCCTTAAGGCCCTTTATTCTGGCAGCAAGAGCAAGGGCCTGGGCATGATTACCACTGCTATGAGTCACCACTGCTGGAAGCTCGCCTGTAGATTTGTCTTCTGTGAGTTTTAGTACGGCATTCATCGCTCCGCGGAACTAAACGACAGAATTAATACAACATTTTTTGGTTACAATCAACTGGTTGGCTACATTTTGTACATTCCAGAACGATAGAGCTAGCAGGGTATTTGGACCATCGCAGGGCAATTTATTGGATATGGGATATGGAAGAAAAGGAAATGGATCAATGAGAGTGTATATTTATGAGTGGGGGAGAGAATGTTGGAAAGGAAGGCTGGGATATGGAAGAAAAGGGAAAATGATGGGTGAAGGGAAATAGGTAAAGTGAACACAGTGAGAGCTGGAATATTTCTTAGAGTCGTTTTCTTATGAGTGGGGAATTACATGTATGGTCACAGTATGGAATTGAAGACATGTTTTATATACATGTACAGCTTGCAATATCATTGTTCAACCAATCAGAATGCTTGGCACAGCATGGTCACCGCATGGCACATGGTTACCGCACGGCACATGGTTACCGCATGGCACATGGTTACCGCACGGCACATGGTTACCGCACGGCACAAACCGTAACTACCATGCAGTACTTCCCACTCTAATACGACTCTAATATTAATAATAACTAGACGCTCTACTAGCGTGAACTTGGGCTTCTTAATAAAGCTGTTTTGATAGATTTTAAATGTGAAACCTAATAGCTTGTATCATCATACAGAAGTAGTTTTAGCCTACATGTATTACTTGCAGAATTTAAGTCACTCGTTGTGACTCAGTAGAGCATGCATACGTAATTAGCTTCAACACTCACACTCCTAGCTGACAGCTGCATGGCGAAGCACATTTCGATTACCTTGCAAGAAACGATTTCACAAACTCAATAAAATTACGATCGAGTTCTTACTAAGCCACAGACATCTGTTAGAAATACACTTTCAGACAGAATTGCAAGGCCAAAAAGTATTCTCTAGGATATTTGCATATTTACTAAGCAGCATTAATGAACGACTCGACTGGCTCGAGCAAGGGAGCACGGCAAAATCCTTTTTGAATGCTGCTGGTGATTTGATTTATCGTTACGTACGTCTGCCATCTTGAATTTCGTTGATAAGCTGCTGACCACAACTTCTGTATACTCAAAAATTGGAACGATACAGAGAAGATTAGCATGCGCATGCGCTATGGTGCACTTGCAGATTTGGCGTAGAAACACCACGACGACGACAACCAAAAAGAATAACCGTCTGTAATCTTAGACTTGGGCCTTCCACAGGAAGCCCAAGTAATAATAATAATAATAATAATAATAATAATAATAATAATATTAACCCATTCGCTCCTGATCATGAGCTATTTTGAGTTTTTTAACGATTTTTTGGACCTAATCACGTCGTAGGAAATTTCGATTCCATATAAGGGGTTTCCATGGAAATCTTGACAGTTCTGAATGCCCGTGGGCTCGCGTCTTCACGTGTGCTGTCTTTCTTCTTGGGAGCTCGTTGGGGCTAGTAGTGTTCACTACTCGAAGAGGCCAATTTTGCATTTTAGAGTGTTTAATAGCCATTATTCACCACAGAAGCCCCCAGAACAGCATCATTAAGCTTGACTGGTGTGGTAGAGACCGTTCTGCTGAAAGAACCCAGCAGCGAGGAGCGATTTTCACCAAGACATCTCGACACTGCCGTTACGAAATTCAAAATGGCGGACTCAACTGTGAAATCGTCTCTCTGGTTGTTCTGTGGTGAATTGCAGGACCTACAAAGGCATTTTTGGCGACTTTGGACTTGTAAAGAATGCAACCGGTGCAATATTTTGCTTGTAGGACTGAGTGGCTCGACACTCTATAAAAATCTTAAAAACGGAAATGGCGGGATGCTTGCTGTCGAAAATTCCTGTATGTTCCCGGCATCCTTTTCGGGCGTGCAGAATGAAAACACGTGTTTGCGAAAGTGGTCCTAAAGAAAGTGCCGTTTTGTTTCGCAAGGATGTATTTTGGAAGAAAATCCAAGTCAAATGTCGTTCATTTTCGAGGTGTAAAATTGCGTCAAAAACACGCATTTTTTGATTTTTATGGAAAACAAATTGAACTAATGCCCAGAAATCGGACCTGTAAGTCAGTTTACTTGAGGTTAAAATATGAAGAGTTATCTAGTTGTCACTAATAACTGGCCATGAGATCGATGTTACGAAAATTCAGAAAGTTAGAATTTTTCAAAGCAGTATCGATGTTTACGGCCGGTTTCGGCCGGTGTAGGAGTCAATGGGTTAATAATAATAATAATAATAATAATAATAATAATAATAATAATAATAATAATAATAATAATAATAATAATAATAATAATAATAATAATAATAATAATAATAATAATAATAATAATAATAATAATAATAATAATAATAATAATAATATTAGTACATTGTACAATGTAATACGTACTACCTTAAATGCTCCTCCTTTTTGGAAATTTTCACATTTGAAGTACAGCGATTTTCCTGCCATTCTGTCTAGGGTAGAACATGTCAGGACTGGTGTGAGGTTGATAAACGGACCAATCCTAGTGGCTGCATCTTTGACATTTTCAAACTCAATGGCTTTCTTTTCAACCCCAACACTTGCCATCCTAATATCATGATCAAAAAATATTGTCAGTCTGTTGGACAGATGGACGGACAGACGGATGGACATACGGACGGATGGACAGACAGACAGAGATGTCAGACAGAAAAGCAGACAGATAGTCACCCTGACAAATGATTATTGCCTGGGGATTGGGGGGAGACTCCCATACATGAGGTGACTGGGATGCTCGTCGTACAAATGTACCTTTTAGGGTTTGAAATCCGCAATTTAATAGTACCACTAATAGGGGGTCTCAGGTTTAGTGTTAAAAGGACCACTAAGGCACCAATTATTCGGTACCTTTTAGGGTGTCTGTCAGTAAATAAAATAATGACAGTTTCAGAATTTAATTGTATTTCAACATTTTTTTTTGCAAAGCTTCTGATATCGAGTCTCAAATTAACTGCAAAATGCAAAGGAATTAAATAATATATTGTTTTAGACTTGGCACTCTTAGGGGTGAACATTATTTCATGCCACGCCCACTTGCAAGAGACTGACACTGGTAGGGTAATATACTTAGACTTGGTACTCTTAGGGGTGAACATTATTTCATGCCACGCCCACTTACAAGAGACTGACACTGGTAGGGTAATATACTTAGACTTGGTACCTCTTAGGGGTGAACATTATTTCATGCCACGCCCACTTACAAGAGACTGACACTGGTAGGGTAATATACTTAGACTTGGTACCTCTTAGGGGTGAACATTATTTCATGCCACGCCCACTTGCAAGAGACTGACACTGGTAGGGTAATATACTTAGACTTGGTACTCTTAGGGGTGAACATTATTTCATGCCACGCCCACTTACAAGAGACTGACACTGGTAGGGTAATATACTTAGACTTGGTACTCTTAGGGGTGTACATTATTTCATGCCACGCCCACTTGCAAGAGACTGACACTGGTAGGGTAATATACTTAGACTTGGTACTCTTAGGGGTGTACATTATTTCATGCCACGCCCACTTGCAAGAGACTGACACTGGTAGGGTAATATACTTAGACTTGGTACTCTTAGGGGTGAACATTATTTCATGCCACGCCCACTTGCAAGAGACTGACACTGGTAGGGTAATATACTTAGACTTGGTACTCTTAGGGGTGAACATTATTTCATGCCACGCCCACTTGCAAGAGACTGACAGTGGTAGGGTAATATACTTAGACTTGGTACTCTTAGGGGTGAACATTATTTCATGCCACGCCCACTTGCAAGAGACTGACAGTGGTAGGGTAATATACTTAGACTTGGTACTCTTAGGGGTGAACATTATTTCATGCCACGCCCACTTGCAAGAGACTGACACTGGTAGGGTAATTTTCAAAATTTCCGTTGAGCCCATCCACTGGGCCGGGGATTATTGTTGGATGAAATGACTACATGGAACAATATAGTTTAGGGCGAAGTGACTTTATTGGGAGATATTATAATAATAACATGGGTGATCGGAGGAGTCGAGCTGCAGGATGATGACTATTGATCTAGATACAGAGCTATACAGGCTAGACTACAGAATACAGGACCACTCATTTGAAACACAATTAGCACCCATTGTGCTATATCATGCCTCGTTCTTCAAATAGTGCAGACATGGTGTAGGCCTTGAGTGGTCCTGTATTCTGTAGTTGCACCCATTACATTAATAGTAATAATAATAATAATAATAACTTAATAATAATAATAACAATAATAATAATAATAACTTTATTTTTCGCTTCAATAGATGGACTTGAACAGAATGGAAATGCTGTCTAAGCTCACTTTTGTCTAGATTTGATCCGATCCACCAACAAAACTGTTCCCAGACGTCATACAATCTTTAGTATTATATTTACTATACCTGATTGTATCTCTTCTGACAAACCAGCAACGCCAATGAAACTCTAAATACTGAACTTTCTTGGTACAGTTTCTAAATATCCTCATCTATCCAGCAACGACAAACGATCGAACGATCTTTTCTCAAAACCATAAACAGAAATAATAACAAACTGCCGCCATTTTGAATGACCGCAGTACATAACTACCGCAGACTCAGACATCACAACGAGGTTCTGCTTCCAATTCCAAGATGGCGGCGACGTTGAAGAAAGAATGAAATAGAAAGCTAGTAACTTTAGACCAGTTTTTCTTGTCGTTAAAGATAGAAATACTAAGAAAACGCGACCATGAAGCGGTCTCAGCCAGAACCGTCGACTTCGGCGCCGCCAAAAAAACAAGCCATGACAAAAATCATTGAAACTGTGAGCATTGGACCCGTGTCTACTGAGGTACGTGACTGGTGGTATACGTCGCATGGTTTCGCCTTCAAATGTTCAAATCAAAGAGATAAACGTTTTGTGTGATATTTATAGGAAGTATTTTGATTCGTGAGAAAGGATTTCATGTATTAAGAGATCTAATTGAACCTTTTATAACAACTTTAATAGGTGGACACTACAATGTAGCTGTCTGACTCAAGGTGGGGGGGGGGGGGGGGGGGGGGGGGGGGACATGGGGGGCCGGTGCCATCCCCCCCCCCCCCTTCCCCCCTTTCAGTTGGGCCCGATATTTTTTTTTAAATAGTGGAAATTTATTTTAGAACGAAAAACAACCGTTCTTCGAACCCGTCATGTGCCGTACCTAATTGCAATTCGAGTCGACCCAAATATAATTACGTTCGAGTCACAAATGCAAATGAAAGGATTGTTGAGCATGCGCAGAAGAACGTACTGGAGAATTGTGGGAAAATTTTATTAGTTCGGCACATCGGAAGAGCCCCGTCTGACTCAGTTGCCGCTCTAATGTCTCATAGTGCGACAGGTCCTGTCGAATTTATTATTGCTGTCGAATGAAATAGAAACTGCCGAACCAAACTGAGTCAGACGCCGCTCTTTTGTCGAACTTAATTCAACAATTAGGTACGGCACATGACAGATTCGACGTTTGACCCTACAAAAGCCTTACATGCGCGATAGACCGGAAGTAAAAGCTGTTCCGTGATTGAATGCTTTATTCCCCACCATTTGATGCCCAGAATGGATGGAAATTGCATTTTCGAGCTTCTAGATTTCAAAATTTCCCCCCATACCCCCCTGGAAGAAGGGGCCTTATGGCCCCTTATTGGTGCCCCCTTTGAAAAATCTCTAGATCCGCCCCTGTCAGACTGGCTTACACTTGGAATGTTTTATAATCATGGCACATTTGCTACGATGTATATATGTACACTCTCACTGACTACTTACTAACAATTGAGGTTCAAACGTTCAATTATTGCCATTTAAGATGAATTACAAATAATGTAATAATGATAAGATGGAGGATGCAAGAGAAAAACCCTAGGGGTTAAACAAGTCTCTTGCAACCTTACATGCACATAAGCAGATGGAGCAATAATGCAGAATACACCCCCCCCCCCCCCCCCACACACACACACTATTGTTCTCAAAGAGCGGCACTGAGGTGAGACAAAATACAATAGCATTTTATTGTTATTCAAAATAGTGGGGAGGGGGGAGGGGTATTCTGCAATCTAGCCCAAAATACTTAGATTTTCCTATTACATACATAGAGGTTATTACAGTTAGAGTTGTGTAATACGGCTGGATATTTTTACGAGTCTTGCCGTACGACGAGCCGTAGGCAGGCAAAATACAAATAGACGAGTAAAAATGTCCAGCCGTATTACACAACTCTAACTGTAATAAATTGTTTATTATACGACAACAAAATAAACCCCCCCAAAAACGTCTTTTTCTTTGCTTATTTGCTAGCGTACAAAAGCTGTTTTTGTGATTTGTTTGCGAAATGCGCGCGCTATCACACAATCGATGCGCCATCGAGCATGTGCTCGAGAGATTTTTCGTTGGCTTTTCAGTTTCACCAAAAAGATTGGATTTTCTTCATATTTTCTATACAGATATCATTAAAAAGTAGTTGTTTGGTTCCCTATTCCCTTTAGAATACTTTTCTGTTGTTGTATAGTGTTTTTTCTTTTTGCAATGAAAACCAAAACTGGTACAAAATATGCTGTGTTCAAAACCGGTTTTACCGGGTTGCAAGCCGGGTAATACGACAATCTACAGTGGGTAATACGCTTGGATATTTGGAGGATTTTGTGCCCTTTTATGGTAAAGTTACATCACAGTCGCATAATAAGTGCATGTACATGCACTTCAATAACATGATATGTTTTTGTTGTATTGCTTATAGGAGGAAATGAATACAAAAGTTCTCATTTTCCAAAACAAAAAACTGGCAGAAAGACTTGAAATATTGAAGATAGACGAGGAAAGACTGCGAGAAAGACTAGATGACGTCAGTCATAAAAGGGACTCAGAGTTTGAGATTCTGTCAGAAATTAACAGACACTGGATACAAGTACGTTAATGTTACATGTTGTGCAAACACAGATGGAATGGCACAATGCCCATTTAGTAGTCTCTAGAATACCTCTATTAGGTACAGTCGAACCTCCCATAAGCGACCACCCAAAATGTCAAGATTTGTGGTCGCTTACTAGAGGTGGTCGCTTACGAGAGGTTCCAACTATAGTAATTTGACTTGGAACTGAAATTTTGGTATTTTGGAAAACTGGTCGCTTATGAGAGGTGGTCGCTTATGAGAGTGGTCGTAGCCCTCCTTAATATAGTCATAAATTAAACTAAACTAAAGTCCATTGCAAACTTACCAGAATAAACATGATGTATTTGATTGACAGTTTGATGAAGATGTGTCCATCATGCAGCAGAGCTATGAAGACGGAACAGCAGAGGAGTTTGGTGACCAAAGTGATACTGCTCTATCATATCTAGAACACCTTTCTCAACTAGAATCCAACCAGATGAAGGAAGAGGTGACCAAGCGAGCTGCTAATCAAAACATTGTATTCAAAAACTGTTATCTTTCATGGAGAAAGCGAGATGTTTTCCACCAAGACCATCCAGGGAACCCGTGAAGACAGAGAGCAAAACTAGTCAAACTGCTGGTAGTGAAGAAATGTCAGCTCAGCAGATGGAGACAGATGAGCCGAACGAACCTGTGGCTGAAGAAACTAAAGGTTTGCATGTGTTAATAATAATAATAATAAACTTTATGTTCTGAATATCAAGTATTAATTATATACACAACCACTGGATATGAGCGAGCACGCACTCTGATTGGCTACCCTACTAGTAGGCTATCAGCTCATATACCACGAGTAGCAATGGCAGACTGGTTTTGTCGAACTAAAAATAAAAACAAATGTTATATTTTTCACAATCCAGTGGTTGTCTATATAATAAAACAATTATTCCACTCAATTTCGTCATACATGGCTGATAGCCAACTTGGCTAGCGCCTCGTTGGCTATCAGCTCAATAATGTACGACTCGATTTCGTGGAATAATTGTTAATTATTTGAGAGTAGAGCTTAGAGAGTACAGCCTATAAGCCCAAATTTTATATTGTGGAAATCACTTCAATATGTTCAGTGAATATTGGAGTGGTTTGTACAGCGTCATGTGATTTTGATTTGATTTGGAGGCATTTGCCATAATTTATCAAATGTTTTTCAAGTAGCGCTTTGAACTAAAATAGCCAAAAAATCTATGGAATTATGAAATGAAAACTAAGAAAAGTTTCTGCAGTTTCAAAATGACAGTCATTTGCAGTGGAGTGTTTTTGTATAATAAATGATGCCTCCCGTCACTTCATTTGCATTTTGATATTTCAAACTCTTATAACTCGCAGATGCAAAGCTCAAGCATTCACCTTACATAGAATAAATTTTCATGACAAAAAAAATTGGGCTTATACATGTACAAATGTAGGCACTTTAAAGTATGTTGATAAAATAAGCTGGTGAGATCACACAGCACATGCACACATATACAAATGTACAGTATATTCAAACAGTTTTGTAATGAAAAACAATTGAAAACTTGCCTTAAAATCATAATTGTATTTTATAAAAAGAAATAGAAAACTTGCCCGCTGTGCTATGTGCAGTTATAGAGCACTTGAGAAGTGGCGAGAAGCACTCTGCTACACGTCGTGTTCCTCCTAACACTTCTCTCATGTTCTGATCAGCCCCTGTGTGCTCTAAAACTGCACATACATGTAGCATGTGTGCGCATTTTATATTTCTTCATTGCGATCTACAGTAATGCTAGTTTGACCAATTTCAGCACCTGATGAAGGGACATGTAAAGTGACTCCAGAACCAGAAAGAAAACCGGTGAAGACTCCCGAGGTGCCGCAGCCAATGGTATCGGGAGAAGATACAGAACTAGAAGAAATTAAAGCTGAGAACAGAAGACTAAGGGAACTAATGACGTCGCTACAGCAAAAACAACAAATCACCTCACTTGAGGTAAACTGTACAAAAAAAATGACAGAATTAATATTACATTTGAAGGGGTCCCTGCAAGAACGTAGTAAATGACTTTTGATCAAAACTCAAATTCTCCTTTGAAAAGCAAAGAATCTCAAGGAGAATTTAGATTTTGATCAGAAATCAAGCTGGTTGACTGTGATCAAGGCTTCCCTGATATTTGTTTAATTTGTGGGGGGTTACCTGAGTGTGCTCCCCTCTCACAGACCCCTCCTTTCTCCAAGCACCTTGGAGGATGGATTGGTGGTGGGCTGTGACAGGGTTACCATGGTAACCTTGCATTGCTAGCTTGTAGGTCTTAGGTTGCCATGGTAACCGTTTGTAGCTAGCTTGTAGGTCTTGGTATCCCCATCCTATTTATAAGGGTGCTACATGTACCTCCAAGCTCATCTATTGGTGATGAGTTTAAAAGTCCATACTGCTCTTTGGTCTATGCAATATGCAACAAAACCTAGGACAACAATTTGTTGAAATACATGTATGTATAAGGGACGCATCGAGGGACCTTACAACAATTTCATCATTTTAGACAGTGTTTTTGGTTCAGCCATTTCCACCATTTTTTGCTATTTCCCACATATTTTTCTCATGTTGGTACCTTATACAAATTTGTGCTTAACCCATTCGCTCCTACACCGGCCGAAACCGGCCGTAAACATCGATAGTGCTTTGAAAAATTCTAACTTTCTGAATTTTCGTAACATCGATCTCATGGCCAGTTATTAGTGACAACTAGATAACTCTTCATATTTTAACCTCAAGTAAACTGACTTACAGGTCCGATTTCTGGGCATTAGTTCAATTTGTTTTCCATAAAAATCAAAAATGCGTGTTTTTGACGCAATTTTACACCTCGAAAATGACCGACATTTGACTTGGATTTTCTTCCAAAATACATCCTTGCGAAACAAAACGCCACTTTCTCAGCAAACTTCCATCTCTCTTCTTGATATAGTCGTGAATTTTGCCCTCTCTTTTCCTTAACTCGCCGAACAATAGCCATTTCCTTAGGACCACTTTCGCTAACACGTGATTTCCTTCTGCACGCCCGAAAAGGATGCCGGGAAACATCCGGGAATTTCGGCATAGATCTCCCCGAATCTCTGTTTTTTAAGAATATATAGAGTGTCGAGCCACTCGGTCCTACAGGCAAAATATTGCACCGGTTGCATTCTTTACAAGTCCAAAGTCGCCAAAAATGCCTTTGTAGGTCCTGGAATCCAACACAGAAAGACCAGAGAGACGATTTCACAATTGAGTCCGCCATTTTGAATTTCCAAACAGCAACGTCGAAATGTGATCGTGAATTCGTATCTAAACTCCTGATTTCTTCCAGGAGAACGGTCTCTACCACACCAGTCAAGCTTAATGATGCTGTCCTGGGGGCTTCTGTGGTGAATAATGGCTATAAACACTCTAAAAATGCAAAATTGGCCTTTTCGAGTAGTGATTACTACTAGCCCCTACGAACTCCCAAGAAGAAAGGCAGAACACGTGAAGAAGCGAGCCCACAGGCATTCAGAACTGTCAAGATTTCCATGGAAACCCCTTATACGGAATCGAAATTTCCTACGACGTGATTAGGTCCAGAAAATCGCTAAAAAACTCAAAATAGCTCAGGAGCGAATGGGTTAAAGATCAAAGAAAATAGCACAGTTCTATTCTCGTCATAGTCTTTCAGAGTGCTTGAAAGCAACTTTGGTAAAAAAAATACCCCTAAAAAACTTTGGTCAAAGTAAGCCAGTGCTCACACCACAGGGTTCCCACTCATCACTGTTTTGTCTTGTTTTTTTTAGTTTTCAGAAATCAGAGATAAATATGCACTAAAACAGAGAGAGATATCTGAACTGAACACGCAGCTGCAAGACTCTGAGTATGACCTACAGAAAGCCAATCACAGGGTTGAGAATCTGGTGAAAAGGCTGAACGAACTGGAGGAAATGAAGAAGAAGATTCGAGAAGGAGATATACCTAGTAAACAAGAAAGCAATTTGGATGGGCAGGTATGTCCACTGTGCATGTACATTATGTACATACATATAGTCATATGATTATGTGACTGCGAGATGTAGTTTGTATGTCAACAGAAGCAACTCCCAGGCCGTGAGGCCTGGGAGCAAATGTTCAGGTTAAAATCAGCATCTTTGAGCTAATTTGAACTCCACGCCATTGTAGTTGCCTCGGTACAATGTAGCTCAGTGATAGAGCACCTGTCATGAAATTGGGGTGTGATGGGTTTGATTATCAGTTTTCATTTCTATGCTTATCGTAGTTCTTTATCGCCATACATTAATAATAATAATTTATTGGTACATACATGTAAGTGCATTTTGATTGGTTGAGGGCCGTGTGTTTATCAGAGTACAGACACACAGATGACGTCACAAAATCACTCAATTCTCAAAATATTATAAAAATAGATTCCATTTTCCCATGCATCTGCACTCTACTTATAGATGCAACAGTCAACAGTCACTCCACTTGATCTCGTCTCGTGGCATACTTTTTTGTTCTCATCACATTTTGACGTCATCTTTGCATCTACAGTTTTTGTATAAGAACTCGTACAAATGCACAGGAAAATGGAATCTATTTGTTAAGTATATACAGGCAATTACCAGTACTATGGTCACTCCTAGTAATAGGCTCTACGCGATATGAATGATGATGCTGATACAAGTTTATATTAATGATAACCTGATAATGTGATGACAATATTACAATGATCATAACGATGATGAACTCGATTCCTCAAAGGAAGAGGATGACGACGAAAAGCACTCAGAATTCACGGAGGTGAAGGCATTAGCCAACAATCGCTTAGATGAACTTCAGAAACTCAAAGAAGGTTGTGTTGCAGCCCTTCAAGAGGTGGAAAAACTAAAACTTGAGGTAAACATCAGTACGTAGTTTCCCCATTAATACATTGTACATGGAGGTCCTGTCTCCCGACCCTAATCTAACCTGTATATGGGGGACATTAAAGAACCTGTTGAACTCTTCGTAAGAGTAGGGGATTGTTACCCGGTTCAACAGCCTACTTCAAATTGGAGGCATAACACACTAACATACTAACTCCTCATGATTGTAAGCTGCTCGGCTGCCGTAGGTGCCTTCATATGCAGCCCGAAAAAGTCCTCCATCGGTTGTAAGGCACATTGAGACGAATGTGAAGTGCACTATATAAGAACTTATTATTATTATTATTATTATTATTATTATTATTATTATTATTATTATTACCGTATTCACCGGCGTATAAGCCACACTTTTTTTCCGAAAATCGCGATCCAAAGTTGGTGGTGCGGCTTATCTTGGAGAACATCGGGAATTGGTACCAGAAATTTAAATATATAATTAACATAAAAGTGTAAAAGAGTACGTACATAATTTGTGTGTTTATTACTGTTAGTTCCTTCTAAAAGCATTGGCCATTGGTTAGACGTTCAAGTGTATTTCATTGATGAGCTGGTTGGTTCACGTGCTAACACAACATGTGTCAATCAAGTGTCTCAAACATAACATTCTCACGTGCACGCTAACGAACCTTAGATTTTAGAACTGATAATGCCGAAAGTTGGTGGGGAAGACGTTTTGAATCAGTCATAGGATTGTATTGGATCGTGATTTATCGTAAAGAATTCCATTGAAAAAGTGTCTTTATGATTAGTCTATTACAAACCTAAAATTATTGGTATGGGTAAGCCTTTGAAGTATTCTCTGGGAGTTTACGTCCGATAACGCAAAGCATGTAATGAACATGTAGCTTTCTCAAGATTCCACTTAGCGTGTGATTTCTATTAATATTATTCAAAACAACTTTTTTCCCCAAAATTTGCGTTGCCAAACTCGGGGTGCGGCTTATCTGCGAGTGCGGCTTATACGCCGGTGAATACGGTAAATGTTTTTTAATAAGAAAAATTAGTGATATGAACTGGACATTTCGACGACCGCATGTCATCATTATCAACAGTGAGTGAAGTAATTTTACAGTAACTTAACGAATGTACTTAATAATTTAAGAAGAACAATTACTTCACTCACTGTTGATAATGATGACATGCAGTTGTCGAAACGTCCAGTTCATATCACTAATTTTTCTTATAAAATGTTTTTTTCTTCTTCTTTTTTTTATTTTTAATTTTTTAACCTTTACTAAATTAGATTACTATTATTATTAATCGCAAAAAAACTTTATAGTGTTGAGTTTTGTTCCTTGTTCAAGTGTTTGCCTCATGGTTTCTATTCCAGGCAATTCAGATTCCAGAGTCCATTGTAGTCCAGTCATCACCTTACAAGTGCCTGCAGTCACAATTTACAGTTTTGTTCAATGAAGTCTCTACAGTAAGTCATTAACATGTTGAGAATGAAGCAGATTTTTGTGTTCCTCACGTGACAGTTATAATAATAATAATAATAATATCTTTATTTAAACTGCAGGATGTATCAGTTAACACTGATGTGAAAACTGGTGTTAACACATGAGCAGAGAATAATAAAACTACTATAATAAATAATATATATATATAAAACATACATACACACATACACTAAAAACTTTCAGTATTACTATTCCATGGACAGACAGCGTTTAGGAGAATGACTATCTGCATTGTATATATTTATATTAGTAATCTTGAGCATTGAGTAGTCATGTCATATTGAGTATATCATATGTTTAAATTCAATGACAGAACAGACAGCAGTTAGATGATGTCAGAAGGGCATTGAGTACGACAAAAACTCAGCATATGGTACAGTTGGAGCAAATTGAGGTATTTGGGCTTGATTTCATGTGTACAGTTGCAGCTAGGCTGTCGTTAAGGTACCTGTAGCACGTCACTAGTCACTCGTAACATGGACAGAACGGACCTTGGAGAGTCTAGGGCATGCCACCCAGAAACTTCTCTCGCTAAATGCTCCAGCATTTCCCGCACATATTTTATTTTGACAGAATCTGTGAGTTGGTTCCTTGCTGACAGTCTCCTTTTCTCTTCCTCGGGAGAAAAGGAGACTCTGTCAGCAGGGAAGTGAGTTGGACTTTAGGGTTAACAAACTAATGTTGAAATTTTTGAATGTTCTACAGAGCGAAATGACGACAACTCATAAAAAATACAAAGGTGAAGTGACTGAACTCCATGAAGCCTTACTGCATTGTAAAAAAGAGTACGACTTACTGAGGATAGATTATGAACAAATCACCAAGTCAAATGAACAGTCAGGTATGAACAACATATACATGTACATGTAAGGGACCGTACATGTTAACATTGTTGGGCATTTGTGCATGTGTATTGAGCATTACCGTAAAGTAATGTCCGAAGGGGGGGGGGGGGGGGGGGGGGGGGGGGGGGGGGGGGGTGAGTAACATTTACATGTACCTAAGGTTGCTAAATCTGAAACGGTAAATTTGCACTTGCGGCATAAGCATAAACACAAGCAACATATATGCAGACTCAGGGCACCATTTATGTAATAGGCCTGAGAAAAGACAAGAAATGAGTAATGTGTTAATTACTGAGTCTGCATATGTACATGTATTGCATGTGCGCAGTCTCAGGACACCATTTATGTAATAGGCCTGAGAAAAGACAAGCAGTGCTATGTCTGCGTATGTTGCCTGTGCTTATGTTGCTAGTGTACACCAGGCTTTCACCTAATCTAGGTGCTAAAATGCCATCATGTGATTGGCTAGTTGTTTTTAGTAATACAGTGAAAGAGTTAGTACATGAGTCCAATCTATAATCTATAATCACCCTATGTTTTTCTAACGTAAGTATCTTTTTCTAGCGCCTCTGATCAGGGAAATAAGTTACATGAACAACAGTTTGCAGGTATTGTGTTTAATAATAATAACTAGACGCTCTTCTAGCGTGAAGTCGGGCTTCTAAATGAAATGTAACCTATTTGAACTAAATATAGATATCCTATAGTGCGATTAAAACAGTGTTTGGTTGCTCGTCGTTGCGTGACTCGAGCTCGATAGAACATGCTTTCCTTGCAATTTCACAAAAACTCAGCGAATCATGAATGACAATGACATAGTTTATTATTTTGTTACCATAAATATATCCATACAAATACAAATACCGTATACATAAACTAGACATCGCAGGGTGATTAAACAATGTTTGGATGAAGTGTAAATATGGGTTTACCTCGACGGTTATTGCTCGGCTGAAAACCTTACAACTGTTCTCTTCACCGCCGGCTGCGTGTATCAACTCACTTCGTTCTAAGTTCTGAAGATCTCTAAACCCTTTGCAGTACTAGTACTGGATTGATAAAATCCATATCTCTATGAATTATTGTGGTTATTTTGAAAACAAGATGACATAAACTTCCTCCAACAAGGTTTGTGAATAAAGACTCGACCAGTCTCGTATTGATCATGTTGTTAGAGCCTTCGGTGATTATCTTAGTGGCCGGCACAGGGCGCATGCGCTGTAGAACCCAATTAGTGATTTGGGGTCAACTACGACGACAAAGAACGCTTCTCATTTTTAGAGTCGGGTCTTCCACAGGAAGCCCGACTAATAAACTTTATTAACGTGTCTTAATTAGTTAGCTTACATTAACAGTAACTGGGGACACCTATCTAGAGAAATTGAAATAAAAGAAAATAATTTACTTGTATGCTTGCCTTTGTTTTTCATAATTGTTATTATACATGTAATATCATATTATATATGTTAGTCTAACTTCTCAATCTATCTTTCTAGAGCTACAATAAACAACTAAAGGGTGAAATCATGAGATATAAGAGGAAACTCAGTGAAGCTCAGACTCAAACACAAAAGGTAATAACCATCATGATCAAACAGATAGAAATTAAGGGAAAGTTGAACTGCTATAAATTAGCCATTATTAAAATCGTTCTGAGTGTCATCCCTAGAAAGGAAATGTTCCTGATGGGATGGAAGTCCATTCAAAAATTCAAAAATTAAAATTAAAAATTAAAAAATTAAAAATTAAAAAATAAAAATTCAAAAAACAAACAAAC